>KK115102.1:23356-93400 GCA_000611955.2 Stegodyphus mimosarum | reverse complement strand
ATATATAATAAAATAAAATATTATATAATAAAATTAATATTATATTTATAATATATGAAATTAATTTATAAATAAAAATATTAAAATATTTTAATGCATAAAAAGAATAAAGAGAGTGTTACTCCTCTTTCAGGTCTAAAATATGTCTGCTAACGGAGAAATCAAAACCAGTGAAATCCTCTCAAAGTTTCTGCTAGCAGAGCTTGATTACTGCACAGGCCTAGGAGGCTCCAAGTTTTATGGGCCCCAAAATCATCTTATAACTTCTCACAATCCTGTTTTCTCCTCATAAAATCTAGGAAAGTGGGCATGGAGGAGTTTGAAAGAATGCTATGTCTAAGGTCCCAGACGGCTTTATTGAGTCCGGCTGGAAAGTTGATGCTTTACAGTTTGTTATTTATATGAAATGTTGATTAAGCCACTTGAAGAAATGTAGTATTCTTTTCTAAGATATGAGCAGTAGAGGATACAATAATGGAGCAAATATGAAAGGGAGAAACGATATTTCAAAAGTTTTTATTGAAATATAAATTATGAGGTATTTCTGTTCAGTAAGTTCTTCATATTCTAAATATAGAGACACTATCATTTTCTTTGCTTCATAGAAGCTTCGGCAATTCTTATATCGGATTTAATTGAACAGGAGCCATAGGTACTACATAAGAATGTAAAACTAAACCGTTTACCGTTTACCTATATCAATTAGCATCATACAGCTCATTGCATAATATTATGAGTTATGACAATTTTAATTAATATATACAACATAATGAACAAATTTTTAATTAAAATCGTAAATTTCATAAATTAAAACTATAAATAATCAGCGCCACTGTAGGGTCATTTAGAATTTTTCCAAGTCAGGAAACTGAAGAAATCCTCATATATCCTTGCCAGGATTCGAACTCCGGATCTCCTGAATACGCATCGAACGTGCTTCCAGTTACATCATGAACACATGCGGAAAGGAGGGAGAAAATACCTTATATACTCCTCCCTTTCAAAGAGCGACTGGGTATTTATTAGGCGACTCAGTCGCCAAATCCTGGTGGCGGCGAGTTGTCGTCTACCACCTTCGGGCTGCACTTGTGGACTCACATAGAATTTGTTCCAGGTCAGGAAACTCAAGGAATCCGCAGTTGCCATCGCCAGGATTCGAACTCAGAACTTCTCGAATAAGCGTTAAGTTACGTTACTTCCAGTTACGGGAGAAAATACCTTATAATGTAATCCTCGTTGTTTACGCTCAACTATGTTATCAGTCACTTTTCGAAAAGCATGAAATCCGATATTCTATAGAATACCCAAGTATTTTATTGAATGGCGAAACAGGCCAGCAATATATGAAACGATTTAACATTTCATACATTGCCTAGACGTTCTGTAGAAGGTCAAATAACAAATCTGCAAAGTCTGGAATACATCTATGTATTATTTACTATGCCTAGGGAAAGCATTCGTGCAATAGATTGGCAGTTACAGTAAGTGTGACAAAGGATTTTTTCTCCCGATTTTGAAACTCCTGAAAGAATTTGAAAACACCTATATATGAGATCACAGCTCATTTTATGTTCTAAGAACTTGGTTGGAATGTAAGGTATACCTGACCACAAAATTCTTCTTTGATCATTTGCTATTGCGCAGTGCAGTCGAAGTGGCCAAGAATTGAAGAATTGATCAAGTGCGTGTGTAAGACCAAATGCCAAATTATGATAGGTATTTGATAGGTAATTATGATAGGTAATTATGATAGTAGTGAAATGAGTTGAAAATGTCATTCAGTTACAACAAAGAGGTTGATTTTAATTTCTTACTTTTATATAATAATTTTGTTTTCTTTAATAATAAAGGCGTAAATTTCGTTTCGCACAATAAGAATTCTTCTTTAGTATCTCAAAATGGTTTAATGTGTTCTTTCATTATTTTTTCAAAATAACACTTGTATTTTTGAGGAATGAACGTCTTTCAAATAATAGCCTTAGCATGACATTTTTTCATACTTCGCCTAAAATGCATTTGTCATTCTACGGAATGCCTAGGTGTTATTTGCAATGCCTAGGTAAAGTACATAATAATTCTCATACTTTGCCTGAAAACGACTAGCTATTCTGTTGAATATTGCTGTTTCATACTTTTCTGGTAACATATCCAAGTAAGTTCTGACAGCGATGCCCAGATATCTGCCATATCAGGAAGGATGAGCCCGTTGAACATTTGTGAAATAAGTTAAAATATTTAAACAGGATATCTCTATTTTGGTGTAAAAAACTTCGTAATCGATTACGTAATTTATTTATTGTAAATTAAGTGTTTCACTGGATTACCGATAGCCCCGTAAAACAAAGATCGAAGAATAACTTTAATATGATGTTAATTCAAAATTACACGGTTAGATGACTCTTTTATAACCCCAACGCTGATACCACGCCAAAATCATGAATCTGCTATTTTTCCTCTTTTGCAGAATTCATTGATATACAGGGCATGTCAGTACAGCGGTGACAAACTTTCAAGAGAGATAGAATACACTTAGATGATGACAAATTATGTAGCAGTGCATGGGTCGGAATCGCTTTCCTGGCGCGGTAGTGACGACACAAAAGTCGAGAAAGAAAGGACACGAACGGGGTCCAAAATATTATTCGGAGTACAACAGAAAGAAAGAAAAAACAACATAAAGAGACAACGATTAACCTCAAAGAAGGTGTTCGAAATTACGCCCTGGACCACGATGCAGGAACTGTGCCTCATGCATCTTCCATTCGTAATGTGGATCTTCCGTGAACCATAGAAGTGAGGCCTGCATCACGGTCCGGGGTCGTAATTTTGAACACCTTCTTTAATAATGATTTTTGTTTCCTTTTGCTCTTATTTGTTGGTTTTTGCTGATTCTGTATAATTTCTGCGTTACGTTTCAATGTTTTATTGTGGCTAAGATCACAGTTGGGTATTCTTTACATGTTTGAGAGTTTAGAATAATAGTTCAATGTAGAATCAATTCGGAGTTTGATTTTTCTAAACACCAAGCGTTTAAACACGCCTTTGTGGAAAATATCTCTTTTGGATTTTGCTTCTTTCTAGCCATATATTATGCTTTCTAACTGGATATATTAGACTTGAATTTTTCTGAAAAAGATGATAAAGCAAAATTTAATAAACAAAGAATATTGCTGATGGCAGCCAGTGTTTGCTGACATTATAAACAAAGAATCTACCATAAGATGTTAACCGTTATCACTTTTTGACAAAAAGATACACAAAAGGAAGAAATTGTGGTTATCAAAATTTCATGTACTGAACGAGAGCAACTAATAGATTGTAGAGTCTGACTTTCTTGAGAAGCATAAATAAAAAGGAGACTCAAGCTGAATCTAAACGACATATAGCTATGTCCAGTAAGAAGACAGAAAACGTAAGAAAGGTGTGAAAGGCCTTTTTATTAAAACTCAGTAATTTAACAGAAGGCAATTCTTGTGCTTGCAAACCAGCCAACATTTATGGCATAACTCAGTAATGAATTCAAATATAAAATAATTTAAGTCAGCAAAAAGCTACACAGAATGAATAACACGCAATCTGCCTCAAACCTAATGCCGGCGTGACAAGTTCTAATGGTCTAACGCAACGCCTCAGCAGACCGCTGTCGAAGAGTTTCAAGTAACTAGTAACGTGGCCTTCAGCAGGCGGAACACGCTCTGATTAAACAATCTGAAAGCTTTCCTTTAAATACTCTCTCTTCTATCTCATTTGAATACGTGAGACCTAAAATTAGCATTTTGGCAGGAAAACGGAAAAGAAGAATGATAGTAAAGATATTTAACGTAAAATAACTGGTTAGATAAAAATAAATATATCCTTACAAAATAACTGACCAAAAATGAAGAAGCAATATTTGGAATGCCTTTACTTACGAGCAAACTTCTCAATAAGACACCTGGTGGTAAGAAGTTCAGTCCTCCCAGTGTAATAAATGAATCTATGCGCAAATGACAATATATCATAAGAACTTAATCATGTTAAATTTAGGTGTTAATCAAGTGCTGAGGCATCTCAAATAATTGGGATGAAGTGCAATGTCAAAAATAACGAAACTTTTCAATCCTACTTAATCTCTATTAATAAACAATGACGAATATGTACGTATCTAGATAGCTATGTGTTTTGCACTGTGAAATAAATGTTGGTACCTACACCCATCATATTTTGATTATAAATTTTAAATGTTTTGGTTCTTTTCTTCCCTATTCTAAACTACTAAAGGCCGTAACCTCGTAACCAATTGAGCTTGCAAAAAAATATCACAAACATAAAAAATGATTATATTGTTACGAATTTCGTATTTAGTTAGACATTTTTTAGTAGAACTAGAATTAAAATTATTTTATTTCCCAATGCAATGCAGCGCGTGATAAATTTTAAGAGAAAACTACTCCAGAAAAGTAAAAATGCAAAGGCACGTGCATTTAACATTGAATAAGGGTTTACCTCGGTAACTGATGTTTAATTTGAATAAATGTAATTGACTAGCATGTTAGCTGTAACCATTATTCTACTTTTTTTGCTTTCCAGAAGTTGCTAGAACTGTCTAGCTCGGCCGATTTAAAAAGCTATAAAAGCCGGAGAGAAACATCTCAGTTGTTTTAAGTGAGTTGTAGTTGTTTACTTAGCCACTGTAATTTAATTGATCGGATTAGCTTTCTCTGTAATTTAGTTGATCGGATTAGCGTTGTATTCTAACGTTTTTAGTAGTTTAAAGGATAACTACTGAATTATATTGAGCAATATTGTGATATTGTACGAATGCCTCTCAGAAATTCAGAAGTCTCGTTGTATTTCTCTTGATAGGAATAAATTTTATTAACCCGTAGAGTCAATAGGCTATTTCGAAGCAGAAGACAGGAAAAATGGGCAACGCCTTCGACGGAACTCGAACCACGAACCTCTTGAATACGCGCTGAGCATGCTGATCATATTACACCATGAAGGCATGCGAAGAAGGCAGGAGAAATACCTTATATACTCCTCCTTTTAAAGGGCAACTGGGGATTAAGAGACCCAATAGCCAAATCCTGGAGGTGGAGAATCATCACCCACCACCTTTTTAGTTCGGGCGCCACTGTAGAGTCATTAGGTTATTGTAAAGTAGGAGACATGAAAAATGAGCAACGCCTTCGCCTGGACTCGAACAACGGACCTCTCGAATACTCGCCGAGCGTGCTGACCACTACACCATGAAGGCATGAGAAGAAGGCGAGAGAAATACCTTATAACTTAATCTCTATTAATACACAATGACGAATATGTACGTATGTATGTATGCAGATAGTTATATGCCTAGCATTGTGAAATAAATGTTGGTACTTAGCCCCATCATATTTTGAATATTAATTTTAAATATTTTGGTTCTTTCCCCCCCATTCTGATCTACTAAAATAATGACTGTAACCTCGTAACCAGTTGAGCTTCCAAAAAATACCACAAACGTAAAAAATTATTATATTTAAAAGTATGCATAAGAAATACGTAAGGGTAAATATGCGTAAGCAATGAAAGTAAATTGACATTTCGATTTTAAACCACTACAGATGAATCATCATCTGCTTTATTCACCAAGATATAACCTGTCCGAACGTGATAGTACTGAGATTGTATTTGACCTGCCTGTTTCACCTCATTTGGTAAAATAAAATCTTGGAAGAATGTAATAGTCTGCTCTCGTACTATATTTTCACTTGACTGGAATATGATCAGCAGATTGAGAATGTATTAGGTACAGAAAGGGTGATGAGAACCATATTTATTCAAATTACGGTGTCATTTCCAGTTTCATCTTGGAGTAAAAAAATATTCCAATTATTTACAGGATTGAGATAAGTCTGCACGTAAAAATTAAAGGCCCATAATTAGGAAGATCCTAAGTTCAGATCTCAACAGGAGACTCTAACATTGTAGAATCAATTTTTTTTTTTTTTTTTTTTTAAATGCAATACACGCCGAGTGTGCTGGTCATTGCACCATGAATGCATGCTTAGAAAGCTGAAGAAATATCTTACAACATTATAGTAGATCTATTGCAAGGAAAACGCGCTCCGTAAATAACTATAGCAAAGTATAAAGACTATAGTAAAAGATAGGGTAAAGAATATTTTAATATATTTTACTTTAAATTTTAATAATTTAATTTAAGAATATTGCCTAAAAACGATATGCAAAGAGGTGCAAACACCCTAGACTTTTTAAACGGATTCAAAATAGGAAAATTTGGGACTATCCGTGTTGGAACCAGAATGGCGAATTTATGTATAAATTTAGCATATTTGTAATTTAACACTGAAGTATACTAGATAACGAGGCGTTAGGCAATCGAAAACGTTATTTACCTAACAAAGGGTATCTTGTAGGTTTCTTTGCTTTAGCGAAAACATACCTGAAGCCTGATATCTGCAAGGAAAATATTCTGTCAGGCTTTGTTTGATTAAATCGAAACATTAGTGAAGCCAAACATCTACGAGTTTTCTCCTACTGCTTTACTCTGATTTGCAAGAACAAAAACCAAGCGCACGTAAAGTACCAAATTAGAATAAAATAATTCTGCAGTATTAATGAATAAGAGGCAAAGTCCTACTACATTGAATAAAATTTTCGCAAGGATTAATATGTTTCTTAAAAACGTGGCATATACAGAAGTTTTATATCAATACGTCTATGTTTCCCTTTCCCTAACAGAAATAGCTAGTATTTAGGAAAAAATTGTGCAAATCATCGAACTAATGTTTCTTATCATAAAGGACATTTTGATAGCATGCGAAAAATCCGTTTAGCACTTTTTACACGCACAACAGCATAAATATATAATCAAAAGCATATACATACTTTTCAGAATTAATCTTAAAAAAATCCACTGATTTAAAGAATCATGTCATTGTTTTTAAGTACAGTTAATTCAACAATAAAGACACTAATAAATGCTTAAAACTTAGAGAACTAGGGAGTAAAATGTTCGCCAACTTATTACCAAGATATCAGGTTCAGTTGAATTTTAAAGTACCAAAATCATTTAATAGGACATATATATAAATACACTGTAACTGTGGTTGGAACACAGATATATTTAAATCAACATAATTACTACTTTTTTAATTAGTTTAATATATTAAAAATTAAATAAAAAGACGTATTTTTATTAAGTTTATTAAGTTAAAAAATATGAAATAAAAAGAAGTACTGACAAACCTACAAGTTTACTTTCAGTAAATCAAAGAAAATGCCAATATATGTGTAATAAACCCTACTTTCTTTCGTACATTGAAATTAATGCTAAGATGAGCCGATGAAAAAAATTTTGTAATCGTTTCTTCACGTTATTAAAATAAGGTTTCAAAAACTTTTAAATGTAGTTGTTAAAGAGCGGCTGCTGTATTAAAAAAAAAACAATTATTTCTGTTTGAATTATCTAAATAATAAATTATTGAACTGAAGATTCGTCGTAGAGTACAATTTCATTAAGGTGTAAAGCTATCATTGATATATCTAAGAACACAGTTAAATTTATTTAAAAGATTTCAAAAGGCACAGGTTTTAAATTTACGCCTTTCATATGTAGTCAAGTTCTCGATGCTTCGTGAATGGAGTACTGTAAATCTGTACTATTAAAAACAAGGCTTTCTAAATACAGAACTAAAAGATTGGATGGGCTGTGGAAAACACTGGAAAAAGACTTCGACAAAATATATTACTAACTTTAAAAAATAGCGTCTTATCTTCGAAGTTATAATGTCTGTCATGAAATATATTTACATGGCTGAGTAAACACACTGTGTGCTTGTATATTATAAAGAGAAATTATAAGTTTTGAATTTAATTTTAAACTTATTTTTTTTTCATTTCAAAGAAGAGTCACGTGCCCGAGTTTACATTATTTATAGAGTTTGGTGTTTAGTAGCATAAACTAAGTCCAAACTCCTAAAGACTTAGAGTAAATTATCGCTGTGTCTGAAAATAATTGCAAAGTCTTAAGAAGATTTAAAAACATAGCTTTTTATTAAACTGGAACTTGAACTAAACGCATTACTCGTATGCTTACAAATCAAACACATGGGCATCTCTAGCTCTTACAAATAAAATACCACTTGTGGCAATATAATTTAAAGTAGCAGATGAACATGTGAGAGCAGATCCCGACACTCGGTCGGCTTACATAGATTGATCTTGTGCTATTCGGATCCCGCAAGTGTTTAGAAAAGTACCCACCGATGCCCTACAAGAGTCACACCGGAAGTTTATTGAATTATCACTGTACATAGCCAATTGACGTTAGTACTTAATAAATTGAAATGGACATTAACGCACATAATACATTAATTGCAATAATAACAAATTAAACACATAATACAGAATATACGACATAGGTGAACATTGTAAAAACTACAATAGAAAATTACTCAAATTACATCCATAACAAAAATTGCTGTTGCAATACTTTAAACATAGAATAGAGAATGCTGTATTTATTGGGTACAATATGTTAAACGCAATATATATACTATTTATCAAATACTATTTATTAACTGTATTTTAGATTGCCAGTCACACATTACATTAAGGGCAACTTATATTGACGTTTTCTTTTGTGAAAATTTAAACGAAGGCAAACAGTACCTGATTACACAGTTGATTTAACGCGAAGTTGGCTCAAAAACTTCTCACCGGTGTTACCCTTTAAATGTTGGTAGGTAACGCAAGGCCGAAGAATTACAATCCTATCAGAGAAATCCAGAAACGTGGCCTCAAGAAGCAGAAACACACTTCGTCTTACAGTTCAAAAAACTCCCATTATATATCCTCAAACCTGATTTGCATTTGGTAGGGGTGACAGTAAAGATCTAAATCATAGTAATTGGTTAGATTAGCATAATGGCGCTTTAGCCAACAAGGCTCTGAGCATCTAGCAGAAAGTTACAGATTCAACTTCGACGAATTTACTTTTGAAATTGCCAATGCTGCATTTGGGCAAAAATCTGGCTAATAAACTGGTCACTGCCCAGAAGGTAGTGAGGCCACGAAACTGTTTTAAGACGCGGAACATCCAGAAAAGACAATCGCCTGAAAGTTCTTACAGTAGCAATGATGTAGTACCATCGGTAAAGACTGGAAGCGTGGAAACGGCGACTCGTTTGAATCAGTAAATATGAGTCCTGTTGATATTTTGTGTATCGTTCTTCAACCTGATGTCTTATTTTGATAACTTCGCTATCTCAATCACTTTAGCCGTGATACTATCATCATACGATGCGATCAAACGAGTAGTTGTATTTCTGACTCACTGCATAGAATGTCCACAGAAATGCCATTCCGTGAAGTAATAAATAACGCAGAAAATGTGTTCTAGAAATATATAAACAGCCGTTTTCTCTTAACGCAAGATCTAATTTACTGAAAATTGGCATAGCAAGTGAAAGTCAAAGAATAAAATCTTAAAATCTTGCCGTTCTGGAACGAAATTGAACGACTTACACCACTTTTCCTTGTAGTTTAATCCTACTTATCAGATAGACTGTAAATGACATGTAAGATTAATGATCTCTATACTTAGAAAATTAAAGAACAAAGAGAAAATGAGACAGTGGAAAGACGAAAAAAAAATTCGTAAAATTTTTCGGGAAGAGAAAAATATGTAATGAACGCTTTAATATTTTTTGCCTCATTCTCTTAACACTCAACTCTAATTTCTGTTTTTCTCGGAAAATTCAAGCTTCGATGAAACAGATCACGAAATAAAAGAAACTTGAAAACTTCGAATTCTGGAGTGGTAATTATAACAAATTGTGTTCTTTTTCTAATATAGCTTCGAGGCCTTTATGACTTGTAAAAATGCGAAAATATATCGTTGAAACATAAAAATCACAGTTATATCTTTAGAAATTGTGTTTTTATTTCGATCTTTTATAAAGTATGTTCTGACGCAAATATTTCAGTTTCTTTTGCTTGCGCTCGGAGGCCTCTAATTTTTATGTACTGTAGTTGTTATTGGCCTGCATTAATTCACGTTTTAACTGCATGCTTGGATGTTTTATTTTATGCTTTATTAAATTTAATACTTAATTGCTCTTTTAATGTCTTCAAAGCATTTTGTGCGCCTATTTTTTTATTATTTATTTTATTTTTTACTTTATTTTCACTTTTTGCTGATTTATTTATTTATTTATTTTTAAAATATGCATGAGTATCTATTTAAACATTTTAAACACATTGATTTTTTTTTGTTTTCGAAACAATTCTACTGTTATTTTTGTTTGCATATTGTCACTTCTTTTTCTGTATTATTTAATTAGCATATTATTCATTACTTCATTTTTTTGCTTATTATTGCTAAGTTGTTTTAATGATTTATTTTCTTCATTTTTTATTACCACTAGGAATTGATTGTTTTTCAAACAACAAATGAAATTTGTTTTTGGCCATTATTTAAAATAATATTATTTTTAATTACTAATCAACTCTCAATTCTATAACGAATCAAATAAGCAAACGAGTGAAACTCACTACGGTACGAATTACATGGGAATTAAAATAGGAGAATTAAGAAATAGAGAATAAATCCAACTGTAAAACTGTACTTGCATTTTGAACTTGACAATAAGATTAAATAAAATTAAATTATGGAGTATCACCCTCTTAGGTAGCATAATCTAAACTATAGACTCTGGAAGTCGTAAGTGAAATATCGCTATGTCTTGGTGGCCGTGGATGAAGTGTAAAAACCCTTTAACTCAGATAAATTGACAGCATAGCTTGTGCTTACAGAACCTGCCAGCATTTATGGCGGAATTCAAAAGTAAAGAAATTACTTATCTAAGTAATCGTATACTAGCCCAAAGGGTACACAGACAGAATACAAGCAAGTTGTCTCAGACCTAATATCGGCGTGACAAGTCTAATGGCGAGAATAACTCAACGCCAAGGAGCCAAATGGTAACGTGCCCTTCAACAGGCAACACAAGATTCAGTCAGAGCGTGCTGACCACTACACCACGAAGGCATGCTAAGAAGGTGGCAGAAAGAAATACGTTATATACTTCCTTTTTTAAAGGGCGACTGGGGATTAGAGGAACCAATCGCCAAACTCTGGCGGTGCAGAATCATTATCCACCATTATCATTTTTTAGTTCAGACGCCGCTGTGGAGTCATTAAGTTATTTTGAAGCAGAAAGCATGAAAAATGTGCAATGCCTTCACCGGGACTCGAACCATGGACCTCTTGAATACGCGCCGAGTATGCTGATCATTATACCACGAAGGCATGCTAAGAAATTGGAGAAATACCTTAAAAGTTTCCTACATGCATGTAGACAGCTGATTAGATTTTGGATAAAACTGGACTACCGGAAATGATATTTTTAGTGAAAGTGATATTTTTACATGAAACTCATAACAATCTTTAACCAAGCGGAAGTGATATTTACATGAAGTTCATAACAGTTTTTAATGAAAAACTATATTAAAATATAATCCAAAACTTTTCAGTTTTGAGTATTTAAAATTTTAATATCTTATCTTTTATATCTTTATACAAAAAATCGAGTGATATTTTAAAAATTTCCCCAAAATTTAGAAAGTAAGTTACAACTTTCACACAAGTTTTATTGATAAAACATTTTCCGCTCAGTTTGATGGTGCAAACAGTAAAAGTCTGATACGCTTAGTTTGTTCTTTAAACGAGGATATGTGCCATAATCACTTAAACATTGAATAAAAAAAGTCTAAATCGAATTTTGAAAACATCGCCTTGTCATATTGCATTGTTATCGACAAACAGTGTACGTACAAAATATAAATCTGATGGCTTATCAGGAATTATGTCAAAAATCGATTACAAAATTCCATTCACTGTGAAACATCATCAGCGAACTAAATAAAAGCTTGTAATAATAAAACTTTTACGTTGTTGTGTTATGAATTATCTCATTTGTCTGACTGTAACATAAGAACAAGCCGACGAATTTTATCGTACCAAGGAGAGCAAGACTGCGCCTGTGATTGGCAAGAACCTTGAGCACCATGCAGGTGACAATATATTTCGTTCAGTTTCGCCCCCAAATTTGATGGAGAGCACCCCCAGGGGGACTTGTTCGAGGGTTTCCAACTCCTCTTCCCCTACCACTGACCTTTCAAAACAACTTTCAAATCGCCATGTATTTAGAGTGTCTCATGCCGCAAAGACACTATACATTTACAAGCATCTATGCCTTCGCCGGGATTCGAACCCGGGCCGTTTAGTACCGCAGTAGGCTATGCTAACCACTATAAAATCTGGATGGTACTTTTCTGAAACTTTTTTTTTCTTTTAAACGAAACGATGTAAAGCAAAGAAATAAATAAAGCGGGAAAACATTTTCAGCATTTCTAAACTCCAAAATTATCAGATCATAATAAAATAACTCAAACCATCTAAATTAACTCTAATATAAGAATTATGCAATAAATGTATAAACTTTATGGAATGGATGTAACATGTTTTGGCCACGCAAAATTGCAAATTAATTGCGAGAGAATTTGAGGTAATTACAGTGATTATGATAAATAAACTTGAGCTGTTGAAGATGCAACAATGTTCAGTGGAAACCAAAGCGGGCAAATAAATAAACATCTCATTGCTTTTTCTATCCGCCAGTACGCCTGTAATGTTTGTCTACCTTTACACCGGAAGCCGAAGTTTTTCATTTACTTGGTTATTGTAAAAAACTTGAAATCTGACAATAAACGTTTTGTGGCCCAGTTTTTATCTTAAGTTTCCTGTTAGGTATCACTCAAGGCTCTAACCAAAATTTGTAAGTGTTTTTTATTAAGACAAGTAATACATAACTAATTCTCGTAGAGGAAGATCTATTTGTAGACCATTTTTTTCACAACATCTAGCGTCGCTCAAATTTAGTCGATACCATTTTAATAAGAAATTCATTAAAATTGCTACCTATTTACATTTGTCTTTAAACATAAAGTATTATTTATCGTATGATTTTAAATGCAACACTGGTCATTTTGCTGCGAAAATAAAACGTCATTTTTATTTTTGCTCTATTATCAAATTCCACAATCCTTTTCTTCAAAAGACAAAATTTTGAACCTTGATAAACAAATTAAATATAAAATCTTGAGTACATAACATGGCTATCGTGCTGATCTCGAAACAGACAATTATTTTATTCCAAATATCTTAAGAAGCTTAACATTCCTTTCAAGTAAAGAACGCGTTATTGATTTATTATTGTTTACAAAAGTGTCCTTAATAAAATACAAACTTCCATAACTTGACATCCATTTTCATCCCCCTCCTACTTTAAAACGGCTTTCACAAACGCCACTTATCTTAGTCTTATAACTATCTGAAACGCGTGTTCATCATATTCAAGCGAAAGTTCCTGTTACGAAATAATGCATCATTGAATGTTCGAAATTCCCCAATGCGAACACAGAGTCGAGAAAGACCCCGGTATTTAAACTATCAATCATCTGTTTCTGTCGTGGAAGTAATGTCATTACTGTCTAACTCACTTCCTTTGGGAAATTTGACGTCTGATTAACCTCCACCACAGATTACTTGGCAAAAAAATTACATATATATATATATTTTTAGGTTGTTTTTTTAATATATGATGAAAAGTTCCCTTCAGTCCGAAGTTTTTTTTTTCTTTTTGATAGGGCCTACTATCATGCTTTAAAAATTTATTTAACTGAAAAGAATTAGCAGAAAGTATTGCGCAATCCAATTTAAAAAAAAATATATACTTTGAATGTTGTCTTTATATTTTAAGACATAAACTTGGCTAAAAATGAAAGCAAAAAACTTGTCCTTAACTGATAAAAAACGAATTGAGAAGAATTAAAACTTGCTTTTGCCGTAATAAATTTTGCAACTTTAGTAATCATAAATATTCAAATGACAAATAAATTTCAAAGTGACATTAAAATTCAAAGCAGAATAAATATTCAAAAGGTGACATTAATAAAACCAAAATAAAAATTTGCTTTCAGACAATTTTCAGACAAACGAAATAAAATGGAAACAAAATAATGTTCGTTTACTGTTGTGAAGTTAAAAATGTTGCTTTGTAATTTTTGCATATTGTTGCGAAAAATTCGGCGGTTGCGCCTGTATGTAAGCTTTCCGGCATAGCACTAGGGTTGCCATAAAATAGTGTATGGTAGGGTTGCCAGATTGGCGACTTTATCGCCCATTTGGCGACCAAATCGGCGATATCCCATGGTCCAATCGGGAAGCTTCTAGAATAACTTCCCGTCGAGATATTTCTCGAAACGTGTGGAACTTAAAGAAAGGATATATAAACCCTTGCGTTTCTGAGATGGTGAAGTATTGTGAAGTTGCGAGTAGATTGTGAAGTAGTGTGAGAGTTGTGAGAATCGCTGCTTACTGTGAGTGCTAAGTTACGCGAGAGTCTTGTGAACGGAAAGCAATCGAGATAGTGCTTTGCCGTGAAGCTAACTTTACAGTATAGCTTGACAGTGTATTGGTGATTGTTCCACGGTGTTTATTATAAGTTTAGTGTTGCCGTGAAGTTACCTTTACAGTTACAGCCTGAAGCTGTGTTGCTGATTGTTTCAGCGTATTTATTGTAGATTTTCGACGCTTTTAAAGGTAATTTTGGAACTATTGCTGTAAATAGTGATTCTTGTACATAAATTGTGCTTTTTACTGTTCTGCATCGTATTTTCATCGGATACTCTCAAATCCACGAACCCGTAAAACGCAACAATATATTAGTATTATATTAGAAGCAATATTAATATTATATATATTATATTATGTTATATTATATTAGAAGTAAAGATTGCTTTGTAACAATATTAATGCCCTGAACAGTTTTTCCCATGATGGGGTAATCATTTCTATAAACGTTTAAAAAAAAGTTGCACAAAAATGTAGTGGTGGAAACGCAATCCTAATGTGTCAGTTTGCAGAGAAGAAAGCACATGAAATGAAAGGTAGAGTGATACGAATAATGATATTTTAATCAGGAAAGGACACGATAGGCGAGAAATAAACAAATGAGATACCAGGTCTTTACCACATAGTGATACACGTACTATCCCGTGATGCTATTGATCCAGTGAAGCATCCTACAGAAGCTCAGTGCAAGTGCTTGCTCACAAATAACTTGCTCTTTTTCTGAAAGGCATTTTACAACAATGTTGATTTTGTGATGAAATTTTAGATCATTTAGATCAGCGAATCGTTACAGTTGTGATATTCAGAGGTCACAGTAAGTATCTGAAGTTACAGTTGCCAGATGCGATACAAGGGTGACACCGGAGCAGCATTGAGTCATGTACGTCTTTAATACACCTGGAGTCTCAAGGATGATCGCGCTAACTATGTTCATGCATATGACTAGGTCCTCTTCATTAGTCAGTTAGTGGTTTCATACGTCAAGTTTTTCAGTTGTCCCGCAGAAAAAGAAATCCAGGCAAGACAGATCCAACACTTGTGCACGCCAATGAATAAGATATTTATGAACGATCCACCTTTGACAAAACATTGAATTCAAATGTTACAGAGCGGAAAAAATTATATGAGCTGGGACGCCATAAATGTTGAAGCAACATGTCATTGCGACGCCACTACTGGATGCTTTGCTCGTTTAGCAATTCAAGGAGGACATCCTCCAAGAAAATCATATAAGATAGTTCGTTTAGATGAACTAGCATGAAATACGGGCCAATAAGAGGGTCGCAAACAATACCCTGCCAAACACTGACGGAAAATGGGTGTTGTGCTACATGCACTCGGGTTTTTCCTGGGGTTGTCCACTGCCCATACATGTGTTTTATGTGCGTTGTAGCAATCTTTTCTGCTAACGTATGCCTCATCGGTGGACAGGATAGTAGTCAACAAATGTTAATCTTCGTGCACTTTCGCCTGTACTATTCAGCAAATGCAACTCGCAGTGCGTAATCAGCAGAAAGCTGTTGCCATTCGAGCTACTTATGATATATATTAAGCAGATCGAAGGCTTTGATATGGACACAAGTGGTTCGAAGGCAGGTTTCTCCAGACCATGATTTGACAAACAGCGAGGTTTGTAGCAATAGCACTCGCGATCACATGTGTATTACTTTCTGCAAAAAGGAACATCTCTTCTAACTTCAGGTGATCGCTTTTGTTCTTTCCGGATTCTTTTGATTTATCCCAAAGATCCCATGTCACACAAAGTTGGATTTAGCCGTGCAAACATCTGGTGATTCTGAATCCGCTATTCGGATACCGCTCACTGTACAAGCGCAGAACGGCTCGTCCATTACAATCGGCCGCTCTATACGTTAGGTGTAAGTCTGCTAAGTTGGACTTACTAAATCTTCCATCAGAATTCTTCTGATACTGATTTTCGAATTTGATAATTTCGCAGAAGGTTTTACCTGTTCCACAGCAACGCTCTCTAACGCGCTACGAATTCGTCTCCCCCCCCCTGCATTGCCATGGATTTCCGAATCGTTGTTGAACAACATAGCCATCAATAGTTTGTACATTTTTAAGCGAATCATCCTGTTTAGGTTATTATAAAATACTTCTAAAATTGCTAAACTTTCAAAAAACAGTAAACACTGTAAAACACAAATTAGTGACTAAGAATGAAGCAAGAAGAATGATTAAATTTTAAAAACTAAAATACAAAACAAGTTACATATTAATTGCAAATATGGAAATGGTAAGTTGGAAAAATCATGGTAAAAAGTATTAGCTAATAACTTAAAATCTTTGTACGAAATATATTTGCTTTGTTTCTGTACATTATTAAGAGAATGGGCAAAAACAAGTAAAATTCATTATGTTTCAGTAAAATGTATCCAATACAATGTTTCTGAAGCTTGTGAGATGTCTAAAAAACCAATACAAATTTCACGCGGGTCATAAATCTCCCCGACGTGGCATGGATACAAATAATTTAGATATAGTAATAATTTTTAAAAAACGTAATAAATCCAAAATTTTGAAAAAATTAATGAAATTGTAAAATAAATTAAATATATCCAGACTTTAAAACTGTGAGAAAGTGTATGCTAAAATATAAATTGCAGTGTAAATAGAGCGAAAATTATCCCTAAATATTACTCAAACATTTAAATTCTAAAACAAACCAAAAAGAATTTTTAAGATAAAATAATAATTATTATAAAACAAAGAAAAATTTACTGCTGCCTTCAATTTGCGAAGCCAAAAAAAACTATGCTTTCAACGAGTCTGCTTAATTGAAATCGAAGAAAAGCTGCCCCGAGTTTTAGGAAAGGGGGTTTAAAACTAGTTTAAACCGGATTATTGACTCGCATGGTAGAAAAAGGAGCAGAATATATGAAGACAATTATTGTAGTGGGTAAATTTTCTATACAAACAAAAAGTCATCCTAATTTAATTGTGAAGAATTTCCTTTAATTGATTAAAATTCTTCTTCCATTCTAAAAAATAAATAACAAATACAACTATTAATAAAAGTTTCGTATAATTTTATTAAACCTAAATAGTTAAATATATTCTTAAGATATATAAAAAATATAAACGTAAATACATTAAACTTAATAAACTTAAATTTTAAATAAGAAGAACTTGTAGCAGTAAGTGCCGTAGAAAAAAAAAAAGAAGCTGAAGTTCGTTTTCAAGCACTGCAAGTTAAGTTCGTTTTCAAAAAAAGCTGATGTGTACACCACATGACTTCCTTCTATGGAATATTAAATAAATTATGCGCAATTTTTCTGCATTTCATTTAAGTATATTTCCTCGAATTTCAATACAGACATATCTCTCATTCAATCAGTTCAGTTCTCACTTTCCAGCACGGGAAAACTACATAAAACTTCAAAGTACCCTCATTAAAAATTGAAATATGTAGAAATACATAAAACACCAAATACAGTTAAAACAATTAAAAAAAGTTTACAATTAAAATTAAACTTTCTATGCAAAAACAAGCAACTCGGCCAGCATGCAAGAATGCAGAGTTTTCGGTGCAGAAAACGAAAAGATTTCTTTTAGTCCCATTCAGAAAAAAAAACACTGAAGGTGCAGAAAGACTTAATTTACTATTCTGCTAAGTTTCAAATATAAACAAATATGGCTGCAATGGTAAAAATATTAAACTTAGCCGCACTTAAACAACATTTCAATTATTGATAATTCTACAAATATCGCATGCAGATTAACTAACGGCATAAAATCCTTCAGCGGAAGATAAGAACAGCATAATTCAATCATTTTAAAAGAAAAAATTGTAGAATTTACCAACATATAAAAATAAAAAAACTGAGCTCACTGAGCCGAGTAACAGAGTGGGTATACACTTTTGGTGCGGCCGTTTGCAACCAAAAATGGAGGTGCCCAACTACATGTTACAACAGTTTCACATACAACTACACGTTATAGCAGTCCTATATACAAAATTTCAACGTTCTGAAGCTACCTTTTTTGGGTTATGCCAGGTACATACGTACGTAAGTACAGACGTGACGAACATAAATCTCTTCTGAACCCATTTCAAATAAATTTCCTTATTTGTTTTTAGAAAAAGAGTCCTTTACTATGTCCTTACGTACAGATGTCACACAAAACATTGTGAAATTGCATTCCACAGCGGTCAAAATGGATATTTTCGTTGAAATATGGTACCTGGAATTTTTCATGATTACAATATTTCCTTTACTTCATACAAGGAAAATGAAAAGGATAACAGAGGAAAGCTAAAAGGTTTTACTCTTTTGGCTGCAGTCTTAAAAAAGAGTGGACATGATTAATAAAAGGTTTTCAGCTACAGAAAATAAATCATTTATATAAATTTACAATATACAGGGGAATCGTCTTTTTATGAAAGAATATTTGAATCTTAAATAATTAGTTAAGCTTTGTTTTGGACTTGTACTTGGAAATAAATTAACCAACGTCTGTACCGTTATTTAAATATCTTCTTAAGATTTGTTGTTGATTTGTACTTTGAATCAATTTTCCCTCAATATTCCACTTTCTTGGTATTTTGCAATTGCTTCTTGGATATTAGGATGATGAAACACATACGCTTCTATTAATTATAGTTAATTGATCGGAAAATAGTTTGTTCCTCTTTAAAAGTCAGTTAATTTCCGTCTAATCGCAATAATTGATTAATTTTTTTTACCAATTTTGTTTTCTACCGTTTCATAAATTCAACCTAAATTAAAATTTGTTTGCATGTTAAAAACTTTTTTTACTGTAGTAGCATTTATGCAGTTTATGTAGTATGTTGACGCTTTATTAAATTTCATTACTTTCTTTCTTTTCCCGGGAAATAATGAGAAAACTGTTCTAATAAATAACATACGGCGTTTACGTATATAATTAAATATATGAAATGGGTATACTCTTATTAAAATTCCAATAAATTAAAAATGCCAATAAAGAAAACTAAAAATTACAATTTGAAGACTACTAAATTTCAATCTACAACGTGGTAATATTAAAAGGAATGAAAAAGAAGAACTGATTTTTAAAAACCAAAAGGTAAAATTCTGAAAATTTTAATTATATAAAAGAAAAAGTGATTTGCAAATTCATAAAAATGAAAACAGGTAGGGGATCATGGTTCTTACAATCCTTAAGTAATTCTCTCATATATTTCATTATCCATTTTAGGTATATAATATCTCTCTCTCTCTCTCTCTATATATATATATATATATATGTGGTGCCTATGTTGAACGACGGCGCTGACTTGGACGAGGGAACGGAATTCCATCTAACGTGGCAGTTGGCCTCGAGACGTATTGAATGAATATTTATGCGATTGTGTGTATTTAAAATTAATGTGTTTTAAATTGTAAATAAAAAAACGTGCCGTCTGCTATAAAGAAGTTTTGTGTTTTATGAAGTTTGCAAGAAGATACTGCACTATATTTATTCAGAAGCGGGATTGAAAATCTACATTGATGCTGATATAGAACGCCATAATTAACTAGCTGGATTACCAAATGAATGACTATTCGAAGCTTGAAGGTATGTAATTTTGTTTTCATATTTTAAAATGATTTTAAGTGACATTAAAAAAATCTACGTTGCATTGAAGATTTGTAAAGCAGATAAGATTAGAACTTTACCTAGATTTATTTTTGATTCTGATGGAGATCGTTCAAACCGAAAGAGAATTAGGAATTTTTCTGGATTTGATTTTGCTTTAGATAGTGACGAATTTCAAAAGAAATTAAAACATGTAGAAGAAAGTTTTTCATTTAATGAGGTAGTTACCATTTCTAATATCCTAGGCATTTCATTTGAAGGCGATAAATCAGAGCTAGCAAAAAGAATTCTATCTTTATTATGCAATATTGAAACATTAGCTCAAAATATAAATGGCGCCGTTACGTCTAGATCGGATGAATCGGAAACAGAAGTAGAAAGAATACCAAACGATTTTTCAATGCAGCGCAATATTTTCGTTAAGAAAAATTCTTCTATACAGTGTGATTATGCTTGTAAAAATGTTATTAATGGAAATTCTATAATTCAGAATGTTAATATTAACTATTCTGATATCGAAAGCACAATTACGAAGTTTAGTGCAGAATCGCATGAAAATGTTTTTCGTTGGATCGAGCATTTTGAAAACACTTCTAAACTATTTAATTTTTTCTGATTTGCAAAAATTTATTTTTGCCAAACGATCGCTTGGCGAGAAAGCTGCATTATTTATTCGAACAGAACCGGAAATTAATTCATGGTCAAAATTGAGAAAAGCTTTGATTGACGAATTCTTGTATTCGTCTTGCGTTCATTGTATTCTTGTGAATTATAAGAAAGGAAAGAAAGAAGGTTTCTTACACCCAATACATAAAGAAGATGTGCCGTTAAAAACGTATCATTTAGATCACCTTGGTCCTTTGGAGGGTACACATAAGAATTATAAGTACATCTTAGTAGTTATTGATGCATTTACTAAATTTGTATGGATTTATCCTACGAAGTCCACAACATCTGCTGAAGTTATAGCGAAGTTGGAGATACAAAAGGCTGTATTTGGCAGTCCTTCTCAAATAATCTCGGATAGAGGTACAGCTTTCACCTCCAGCGAATTCGCCGATTATTGTTCTAAAGAGAACATTAAACATCATTTGATTACTACCGGCCTGCCTAGAGCTAACGGTCAAGTTGAACGTATCAATCAGACTATCATATCAATTCTTTCAAAATTGTCTTTAGAAAATCCGACTCAGTGGTACAAACATACAAATGAGCTGCAGCAGGCTATTAACTCGACATACCAGCGAAGTATAGATACCACACCCTTTGAACTGCTCTTTGGTACAAAGATGAATGCTAAAGGTACTGATAAGTTGATTGAAATGATCGAAGCTGAATTTCAAGCGAATTTTGAAGCTAAAAGAAATGAACTTAGGAAGCATGCGAAGCAACAGATATTTAAAATTCAAGAAGAGAACAGGAAAACATATAATTTAAGAAGAAGAGAACCAAGACATTACAAAGTCGAAGATTTGGTCGCTATAAAAAGAACTCAGTTTGGACCGCATTTGAAATTAAAACCAAAGTATCTTGGACCATACAAAATAACTAAAGTTAAAGGTGGCAATATATACGATGTAGTTAAAGAAGGAAGTCATGAAGGTCCTAACTATACGACAACTTGCTCTGAATTTCTAAAACCGTGGAGTAACTGTTAAGAAGAATACGAGAAAAGAAGATTGAAGTAAATTAAAGAAGAAAAAGAAATATATTGCACATATTTTCTGTAAGAAGACGAAAACTTAAAAAATATCATGACGTTTAAGACGAAAATAGAGACGCTTAATGATGAAAGGAAAGACGCCTAAAGACGAATTGAAAGACGCCTAAAGACGCATGAAAAGTTGCATAAAGACGAAGAAATTGCGGTTAAAGACGTTAACTACTGTGTCTATGGCAAATTAAGTTTGAAGACGACTTTACTCATTTTTCATTCTTGAAGCTGAAAGACGATCAAGGACTCTAAATAGTCTAACCTATAATTTTAGACGTGCTATTGTCTATTCTGTTTTGCTTTTGTATTTTTTTTATATTTGCAGTGTCGCCTGGAAAACCAGACGAATCCAGGATGGCCGAAAGTATATGGTGCCTATGTTGAACGACAGATGGCGCTGACTTGGACGAGGGAACGGAATTCCATCTAACGTGGGAGTTGTTTTCAAGACGTGTAAAATGAAGGATTATGCGATTGTGCGTATTTAAAATTAATGTGTTTTAAATTGTAAATAAAAAAACGTGCCTTCTGATATAAAGAAGTTTTGTGTTTTATGAAGTTTGCAAGAAGATACTACATATATATAATACCTATATATGTCTATCTATATATAGATATATATATATATATATTTAAGAACGATAAAAGTTTGTATACGCGCTTGGAAACTGTTTAATGAAAACCAACAATGCCAAACCGATATTCTAGGTAGGTGTATCGCCATATTTCTGTTGTTCAGCTAATATACGTTGAACAGAGATAGCTAATCCTTGTTAGAGGTTAACAGGCACAATCCCATGTTCATCCCTACTCTACTTTTCAGGCAGGGATCTGGGGAGTCGGACTAATGACAGGTCATATCCCTACAAATTGCGAAGAAATGCACAAGCTATTTTGCCCGTTATTCAAATTCTACTATTGTACGCCTTTCATATTAGTGTCAACGTAAAGCTTCTTACCAGTGTTGTTAACATAACAGGGCCCAGATCTATCTTCACCTAGGCCGAAAACTTAATGTCGTGCCTTTAGTCACTAGATTCATCACAGTAAACACACACATCACACAAAATCAATATTTTAATTTTTAATAGGACTTTAAAGTTCTAAAAAATTGATGGCAAAAATGCGTACACGTTATAAAAAGTTACATTTTCGCGCGACAAGGCAAAAATGAATAAAAGCTCAAAACATCTTCATAAAAAATTACAAAGTACAGAAAAACCTAAAACACCAAATCCGATAAATACAGACAATTTTTAGAAGTAAAATTAGAGTTTCTGAGCCAAAACAAGCAACTCAGACAACGTACGGGGAGATAAAAGTTTCGATGCACAAAATTGAAATTTAACTTTCGGTTCCACAGGGTAAAAACACCACACGAGGTTGCTACACCAATATACTTAATTCCCTGTTCTACTAAGAGCTTCAAATGTAAACAAAAAGCGGTTTAGTTAGAAAAGCGTCACTTAAGCTTTTAAATTGTTGAAAATTCTACAACTGTTCCATGCAGATTTACTAAAGACATAAAAACCTTAATATAAGAGCAACATAATTCAATCATTTTTAAAGAAAACAATTCACAGTTTATAATCATATAAGAAAGGAAGTACAGAGCTGACCGCAACGGGTTAGAGGATGGGTATATATATATATATATATATATATACACTCTTTTGCAAAAGAATCGAAGCACCATGAAAGAAGTGGTTAGTTTCCATGAAATTGAATGTGTGTATAGCTCATACATAGATAATAAAATGATTAAAAAAAAACAAGGTCACAGTGCCTGTTCACGGCTCACAATCACTCACCGAATGTTCAAATTAGTAGTTGGTTAAACGGCTCTGGCGGCAATGCGTGCTTGAATTCGCCGAGGCAAGGATTGGTAGAGGTTCCTAATGTCATCCTGTGACATATTCTGCCAGGCATTCATGAGTTGTCGCTCCAGATCTGCGATATTTTTGGTGCCCGAATCTGGCGGCTTATCATGTCCAAGACATGCTCGAATGGTGAAAGGTCTGGTGACCTAGGTGGCCAAGGAAGAGTATCAACCGCACCGAGACAGTCCAGAGATATGCGAGCGAAATGTGGCCTCGCATTATCTTGTTGGAAAATGACCCCAGGATGACGTGCCATGAAGAGTAATGCAACCCGCCGCAGGATGGTATCAACATATCGTTAAGCTGTTAAAGATGTACGGAGGATGACTAAAGATGACCTGCTATCATAAAAAATAGAACCCCACACCATCACACCAGGGGTAATGGCTGTATGCCTTCGTAAAACAAAGGTTGATTGACACCGCTGGCCCCGTCCTCTCCAGACACGAAAATGGTGCTCATCTGCTTCAAAAGTGAAGCGAAATTCATCGCTGAACATTATACGATGCCAGTTTTATGACAGCCATGACGATTGGCTGCGACACCACTCCAGACGACTCTGCCGATGTTGTGGGGTCAAAGACAAACGTCTTAAGGGTCTCTGTGAGCGTAACCCCCCCTCAGACAAGCGCCCTGAGACGGTGAACGGTAGGTATAGACGGGAGGTATAGACGTGGCTGTAATGCGTTGAACAGTCGACAATGATACCATTGCTGCGGTTCAGGCCTGGCGAACAATCTTCCAATCTTGCCTCGCATTTGTATTCCTTGGCCTTTCAGAGCCTTCATTTCGTCGGCAATTTCCTTGTAGCGACCATTGCTGCCAACATCTTTGCACAGCAGTGTCTGTACGGTGCAGATGGCGGCCTATTGCTAGGAATGACCTCCCAGCTTCACGTAACCCTAAAATGCGACCACGATCAAAGTCGTTTAGTTATCTGTAAGGTCTTTGACATCGTCGTAGTGGCATCTTTAGTTGCTTCTTTACAGAATTACAATGGCAGTAACAAAAAATAGATAAATTTTCCGCCTCTGTTACTGGTTTTATACTTCGCGAATTGCGTACTAGAAATGCGCGCTATAATCGCAATTCATGTTCATTTGCCTTGAAACTTCGATCATTTGCATGTTCGATCAAGATGTTTTTGCATACCAAATTTCGTTACAATCGCAATTGGTGCTTCGATGTTTTTGCAAAAGAGTGTATATATATATATAGAGAGAGAGAGAGATATATATACATATATATATGTGTCTGTATACATGCTTGGTGCGGCCGATTGCAACAGAAATGGACGTGCACAACTAGATATGCAAAATTTCGACGTTCTATGGTTAATTGTTTTGAGTTATATGAAATATATGTATACGTTGTAGGTACAGACGTCACGAAAAATTCCCTTCTGAATCTATTTTACATTCAGTTTACAATTCGTTTTAGAACAAAAAAGAGTCCTTTATTTTATAGGTACATGTAGTAGATGTCACGCAAAAAATCATCTAAACGAATTTGAGAGAGGTCAAACTGGATATTTTCATTGAAATGGGATAACCGAAATTTTTCGCGATTGCAGTACTTCCTTTACTTCGTACAAGGAAGTAATAATGCATATAAAATCCATAGTTGTAATCTGAGAAAACGCTAGAAATGTCTTTTTAATAAATAAACTAAAATAGAAAATAATATTGAAACAGTATTAAAAGTAATATAATAAATACAAACATTTTCGGTCTTTCTTTTTTAATTACTTTTTCTTGCGAGCGAAATTCTCGTATTTTCAAAATCTGCATGATTATTTAATTCACATTCTGTAGAGAAAATATCCATGTTCACAGTTTTTCTCAGCTAGGTCATGGTTTCGTATATATATATATATATTGTTATTTTAAGTTTTAACTTAATTTAACTTAACTATCAATGTTAAGAAATCTTTAATGCAAATTCCAAATTCTACTTTCTTTAACTAAACTGTATTCATAAATTTTTAAATATAATTACTGAATTCTTTAAACTGAGCTTTTTATGATGTTTGAAATATAAGCTCGTACCAAACGCAGTGAACCGAATTATTGAAAGTGCATGAGTTTTGAAACTCATTTTTTTTGTGGAAAATTTTCTGCACTCTTATATTATTTGAATTCTAAATTAGATAAAACTTTCGTTAAATTACTTAAATTCAATAATATTAATTTTCCCCTGTTGGATCCTGAAAATCAAAACTATCTCCTTTAAGTTTTCGTACCACCAATTAAGTTGTAAGATCAAAGCGTCTATCATCTCTCATTCCTGTTTTTAAAATATTTTTTTCTTATAAATTAATTTTTATTTATTTTAATTGAGGGAAATTTGGGTTACTATTTTTTCCCGTTCCCCTCAAAATTTTGTTGATACATACATATTTTAATCTAAATTTATACATTTTGCCAAAATTATTTTCCTGCTATAAAGAATGAGATAATATTTCTATTGGTATATTATACTACTATACACATTGTAGTATTATTAGTCCAAAGGGGCAATTTGCCCTGAAGGACTATTAATTTCATTTTGGCATTTTGCGTTGGTTCACTATAAATGTTGGTTCACTTTTCAAATTGTTGCTACCAAATATTAAAACCCTGTATTACATTTAAAGAAATTAAATAATGAAGAATCTGAATAAATGTTTGTATGTTCCTTGCATTGTGATAAAAAAAGGTACCTAGAGCCATCTAATTTTGAATAACCTTCGTTTCCATCCGAATATGGGGATCTGAAATCCCAAATTTGTAATTTGTTTTTATCCATTTCGTATTTTGTAAAACTTTAACAACTGTTTGATTTACAAACTCAACGATTTCAAAGCGAGCAATGACAACACTGTACGGGGAAAAAATTATTTCCAACTCGCGAGACTGTGTATCAGAAATTCTAAAGATATGCTCATTTTAAAATTAAATTTCGATATTGCTGTTGAACTGAATTTTATGGTTTAAGTGCGAAGAACGTGATATTTAACAAATAAAGGTAACCCACAAGGCGTTAAAAAAACGCCCCTTTTGGGCATAATGTAAAATCTGAAAGCTTTCAGATTTTTTTTTCTTTCTATCATTTTGTTTTCAATTTAATTCAACACTTTTCTCTTTGTCCCAATAACTTTAAAAACTCCTTTAAGTGCGTTAAAAAAACCTACAGCCTCTCTTTTAGAGATGTTCTTGATTTCGAAAACTCTTCCGAATAATTTCTATGCTTCCGATATCTTCCATTTAGGTTTATGTTTACACCAGGATCCGAATGGATAACATACGTAAACACTATTAATTTGTCTCGAATTTGGTTCCTGTTTAAGAAAGTGGTTACATGGAGTTTACCCAATGTGAAAATGAGAACAAGTTAAGTTCTTATAAACACGTCCTTCCCGAAAACATAAGTTTGGATGCGATTTGCTAAAACCGATTAATCAATCATAAATATTAACATTATTGTTACAGTTTTTATTGCTTCAGGTAAATTGTTCTTAACATTTTTGAATTTCGGTTGTGAGAAAGATTTATTTAAGCTTGAATAGGATTCGCATGTGAGCAAACTATAAATCTGACATGGCCATGGAATTGTGTTTGTTATGTGATATTTTTAAAGCATGTTTTTATATTTCACTTCTATTCCCCGTAATCGATAAGCTCAGACAGTTTAATTAATTAAACTTTACAAATTTCCTTAAATTTTACGATTTTGGTAACTCTTGATTCATTTTTTCCTCAAAAGGGTCAGTCGATCGCAACAACAAATAACGCAACTACCCACGTTCGTCTAATTTTGCTTTTTTTTATTTTCAGTTTTTCTAAATCCAGAACTAAGTGCACAGCTTAGAAATAAATCAAACTTTTAAATTATTGCATATAGTATTTAGGTTGTACGATAGGAGATGCCACTGACTATGACAGCAAGTTCCCACATTTCAACACTGCAAGGGCTTCCAACTACACGACTGTCTATCGAATTTCTGCAAACTCAATTTCAAACATTCCTGAATAGTTCGTACTACTCCATTGTCTAGGACGCTGATTGGAATCTAGAGACTAGTACGATATCAGATAGAGCTTCCCATGTGTTTTAACCCTTATGTCACTCGCAAAATCGTCCTATATTTAGACACGCGAAAACGCATCCGATTACACTTAAAGGCATTTGCAGTCGAAGCGGCTTAAGATCTCCATGAATTATGAAAGCAACTCAGTCGGTATTCAGTTCAGGACTAAAGCTGTAGTCTACATGAGACGTTGTCATGCTATGTTTCTGCTTGTATGTCGCAAGCATTTGCTGAGATTCCATATTATGCTGTACAATATTGCTTTATAAAACTTGTTAAGTAGCTAAAAATATAATTAAGATAAACTCTTATATCTTCCTGTTTACTGGCTCCATGTCACCCTTTCTCAATTCTACTAGATGTGGTGATTTTAATGTCATGTAGTGTGTTTTGTAGATAAAATTTCCCTAAATAAACATTTTTAAGATTATAGTAGCATTATATGTGTAAGTAAATAAATACATTTATGCTTACGTTGTAAGGTATTTCTCCTGCCCTTTTCGCATGCCTTCATGGTGTAGTGGTCAGCACGCTCGACGCGTATTCGAGAGGTCCGTGGTTCGATTCCCGGAGAGGGCACAGCTCATTTTTAAATATCTCCTGCTTCAAAAAAACCCTAATTACTCTACAACACGTTTACAGATTATGTGTATAAATAGTACCTTAATACTTAAAATGTTTTCATGTATAACATATTGTATTTATAAATAAATCTTATATTTACTTTACGAAATGTATAACAGTTTGATATATTTCCATAATACCTGCAAATATTCACACAGGCTACATGGACTTTTGTTGACAGTTACCAAAGAGAGAAGGAATTACGATAACTTCAAGAATATACGCATAGGATTAGCTTAAATTCAAGCTGTCATGACTATTTTGCTGTAACAAGGATTTGCTGCAGCTTGTTGGATCTACTTACCTTCTCTCTCCATTGTAAGGATCGGCTTAGCATTCCTGTCAGGGCTAAGGAATCCTTTGTAATGCCTCTTTTGTGATAGCTGACATAAAATAACTTCGAATAGTCTTTAAAGAGCATTACTAAGAATTTTTTCCCCTCACGAATAAATGCAGGTTCTTGAAGAAAAGAAATGTGAACAAAATATCAATCATCGAGCATGAATTAGACTATGTAGAAAAAAATTTTGCATTATGCGTAAATAAAATGTAAATCAAATATGTAAATAAATCCTATATATAAGTAAAACAGCATAAAACTTTAAATCGCATTAAATATTACATAATTTACATACGTATGAAATAAATTCGATATTGGTGGTGAGCAGTTGCACAGTCAAGTAATTCGCAGT
The DNA here is from genome assembly GCA_000611955.2 of Stegodyphus mimosarum. Classification (NCBI taxonomy): domain Eukaryota; kingdom Metazoa; phylum Arthropoda; class Arachnida; order Araneae; family Eresidae; genus Stegodyphus; species Stegodyphus mimosarum. Next base: position 64,374 of record KK115102.1, on the reverse strand, counting down.
CGAAATAGCAGATACAAATAAATTGACGCAATAGCGCCTGCTCTTGAAGACTTATCTTGATATTGTCTACATTTCTGAGATATAATTGAAGAAAGTAGCAGCAGCAAGTTGGCAGTAGCGAAGCCGTGAAAGAGAGTGGCAAGGTTCCAACACGAAAGCTCGGATCAGAATGAAATATTTTTAATTTAGTTTTATTTTGATTGGTTAATTTTTAGTTTTTAATTTTATTGGCTGAAACCTTATGTAAGTATCTCCGTCATGAGCGTTGTGCAAGAATCGTATGATACGGATTCATTTGGAAATGATGCAACTTATAGGGGTTTATTAAAATAACTGATTATTTTAACGCAGAACGTGGAAAGAAATAACTGAATCAAAACAGAGTTATAGAAGCACTGAAATTTAAAGTTAGAAGTTTGATTTACTATATTTATCTCATCTTTCATATTACACACATATATATTACGACAGTACACACACTCACAGTTATATAGTTAATTGGAACTTTAACTCAGCTAATGAGGATTTACATAAAAAGGAATATTTTGCATCATCAGATTTCTTTAATTTTCTTCACTCTCAGATTTGTTGTATTGCCTTTGCTCTCAACAGGTTGAATTGAAGTTGCAGCGGTTGATATAATTGTCATCGCCGCTAACTGATTTTGGGATCTAGCCGGTTTTGAGACGCCAATTCATATTGTGAACCAATATCTCCCGGGTCGGGTTTAGTTAGGCATTTTAATGGCGATGTTTGCCAATAGAGAGCGCCTGTTAAGTGTGTGTTCATCTGGCCGTGCTGCTGATTGAGTATCGAACCTGGCATCTTTTGATTTCTAACATGACGCTTTTACCGATTACCGCCGAAAACAGCTGGCATTCGAGGAAGCGATGTATAGCAATGCCTTTCGTCGGCGATACTCGCAGTGCCCTCCGCAAAGTAATAGTAAAGCAGGTAAAATTAAATCTCTTGAGGCGTGCATAATATTCGGTGTTGGAAACGTCTTTTATTAACTGTGATAGTTTAGTCAACGTCTTCATAATTTTATGAAAAAAATACGTTACATCTTTTGTTATTTTACATCTTAGATCTAGGTGATGGATCTGGTCGTCTTGTGCGAGGCTCTCGTGTGACCACACCAAGTGGCCAACTCTGGATAAGGGTGGACGTGGTGCTGTACTGATTAACAGGTGCTGTACTGATTAAGGTGCTATACTGATTAAGGAACAGTGCCCACGTCCTCCGTCGCTTATCGCTTATCGCTTACATCTTACAATTCTCTCGCTATCCACCTGGTGAGTGGCTTCATATTTACACTGATGGTTCCCTTTTGGATTTCACACAGGGCGCTGGTGCTGGTGTCTTCTGTGATCTGTTTTCTTCTACCTACATATTGGCTCTTATACAAACTTTTGACGGTCAAGTTGAGGCCATCCATTTACCTTTCAATAGCTTTCTGTTCGTCTCTCTCCTCTTGATACGGCTGTAATTTTATTGGACTCAAGTTCCGCTCATCAGGCCTTAGCAAGTAACCTAGGAAAACAAAGTGCTCGTGTCCAGAGTTGCAGGGAGCTGTTGAGCAGAATTCAGACAAAGGTTGCTTTCCAGTGGTGCCATCACATTGTGGTCTTTGCGGAAATGAGATGGGGGACCTTTGGGGGACCTTTTCGCAATAAAAAGGTACGGATATTCTCCAAAGGTCTTCCAGAGATCTATCTCTTCACTTTGCTAAACTTGAAATCATATGGATTTATAAAAAATCCTTTCCTAATGCTGCTGTTAGTGCTACAGTCAATGCTGCTGTTAGTGCTACAGTCTGCTGTCAGTGCTAAGTCATGGAGGGTGCTATTAAAAACCGACTGCGTCTTGGACTCTCCTCGTGCTACTGCTGTTGCTCAGTTTAGACAATTGACTGGGCATGACTGCTTTGATGCTCATTTGTTTCGTTTTAATCTGACTGACTCACCTTTATGTGCTTTGTGTGATTCTGGACAAGTTATGGACGCTGCTCCTCTGGACGTATGTTGTGCACTTAAGAGTTTGGACTGTATTGTAGAGAAGTATTGGAGAGCTTGTTTCCTAATGATAAAGGCATTTGATAAATAAAAACATCTTATGATTCTGTTCTTTAAGCAATGTTTTACTTAAAAACTAATGAAATAAATCTTAATAAATATGACGTACAGAATGGCAGCGGTCATCGAAATGGCAATATATAAAGCCACATGGTGGATTAAAGAAGGTACGTAGATTCGATCCGCTTAAGAGATGTCAATCTGCTAAAATAACGTGTTCAAAAATTGACAAAACTGAGCTACAGGCAATTCTAACATAAAAAATTCCTAAATTGGCAGTACAACATTTTTCAAAGCTATAAATTATTTATCAACAGGAATCATATCTGAAAGAAGAAGCTATATAATTAAAAATTTAATTTTCAGGTTAAAATGCTTTAAAAGGCTACCACTTCCTTTCTACTTTGTGCCAGTATAGTATACATGGCACAGTGTTGAAAACAAAAAGAAAAAATCCAACTCTGCGAGAAAACAACGTCCTTTTGCAATGAGTCCCGCTAACTTCAAAATAGCATTCTGTAGACAGCCCTACCTTTTAGGCTTATCGTAATGATCCGTAGTTTTAGATTAGTTTAAGCTGTCCGTAAAGTTTCCGGTTAGTTAGAAAATGTGCATTTGTTTGTTCAGAAAGCCTAATTTCATCTAGATTTTTTTAAATGAGGCTTATCTTATACAGATATATTGGAAATAATACTAAGGTGAAATCAACAAAAGCGTATCGAAATTTACAAACCGATAAATGTTACAGAGGCCCTCTTCTGCAATACTGCTTCCAACTTTGAAGTCTCAGTTCCCCTGTTATACTATAATACTATACACACACACACACACACACACACACACACACAGATATATATATATATATATATATCAGTCCATTCATCTAGAAATTCATGATAGTAAAAGTTACTCAGTTATAGCTACTCAGTTTTTAAAGTTTAGGGAAATCTCCAAAACAACTTGACATTTCCAAATAAAATGGATTTGTATATTTTAAATTTCTGTTTCCGTTTTGTTAAAAACTGACTTTTTGAAATATTATGTACTTCCTAATGAAAAATAACCTTTTCATATTTTTGTGTTTTGTGGCACTGAAATAATCTTATTGTTTTATCATAAATGCTTAATCAGTTTTCCAACAGAACTGCAATCAGAACTTATTGATTCAACCTCAAAAAGAAAGCAAAAAATGAAATACTTATAAATGTAACAAAAATAGAGGAATGAAAAGAAAATCTGAAAAAATTATTTCCCAAAAATAGTCTATTTTTCAGAAGTCGCTGCAAAAAGTGCAAAAATTTGTTGTTAAAAATTTATGTTGTTCAAAAACTCTTTTTACTATTTCCCTGTACGAAGTAAAGTGTTGAAAACAAAAGAAATTGAAATATTGAAATCGCGAAACATTCCGGGCATCATATTTCAACGAAAATATCCATTTCAACCGCCTTTGAAACCATTTGAGCGATGTTTTTGAGTGACATCTGTCGTACGGACAGAAATAAAGGACTGTTTTTGCTCAAAAGGATTGTAAATTGGATTTAAAATGGATTCAGAAGAGAATTTTTTCTTGACGTCTGTACGTATGTACCTATGTATGTATCTCGCATAACTCAAGAAGCAGTAGCCGTAGAACTTTGAAATTTTGTATATGGAACTCCTATAACATGTAGTTGTGCACCTCCCTTTTTTCTGTAATTGGCTGCACCAATCGTATATTAATATACATATTTCCCCTTTATTACCTGGCATGGTGATCTTAGTCTTTTTATTCTTATATTTTGGTAAATTGTGCATTTTTTGCTATGTTCCGGTTAGGGTTTTAATGCCCGTAATTAATCTGCATGCAATAGTTGTAGAATCATCAATAATCTAAACGTCTAAGTGGCGAGTTAAGCCTAACAAACCGCTTATGTTTATATCTGAAACTCAGTAGAATAGTGAATTAAGTCAGTTTCTGTACCTATAATGTTTTTTGCCGAGTGGGACAAAAAGTAAACTTTCAGTTTTGTGCACCGAAAACTCTGCCTTCTTGCCCGATGTCCGAATTGCTTGTTTTTTGGATAAAAACTCTAATGTTAATTGTGAAAATAGTTTTTTTAACTGTTTTAACTGTATTAGCTGTTTTATAGTTTTCTGTATTTTACAATATTAATGAAGATGTTTGAAGTTTTCATGCATTTTTGTTTTGCCGCAAAGTGAGAAGTGAATTATACGAATGAGAAATATATCTCAATGAAATTCGAGGAAATAAGTTTAAATGAAATGCAGCGAAAAATATGTATAACTTAATAGGTCATACAAGGGAGTCATCTGGTGTTTACATCAAATTTTTCTTCTATATAATGCTATATTTTCAGATATTTCAGAAAGAAATCGTAAGCGTATTTTTGTTATTGAAGCTACCTAATTCGGTAATTTATTTTGCATTTAATCTGAAAGATTCATTGCATCTACTTTCACTGACAAATTTTGCTTTAATTTTATGATTTTTTTAAACTTTTATAATTAATTTCTGTAATAAACATATTGTTTTAAGAGTAAAATTCCATTCTGAATAAATAAAATACATTTTATTTACTCAGAATGGAATGAATAAGATGCATTTTATTTATTCAAAATGTTATTTTCAAATTAAGGAAATAAATGACACACATAAATCTAGCAGATGCATTGCGTCGGACAGGATTTTAAGAAATCTTGTTTGCACAACCTTATTAAGGCAAGAAATAATTTACATAACGTTCGCTTTGCAAAACAATTAAAATGTGTTCTTTGAAGTTAGTTATAATTAAATTCCGTACACTTTGTTTATGTTATCTTATATGTATATTCACTTAAAGGCAAATTGCTGCCTTTCCCCTACCCCTTTATTTATTTATTTATTTATTTATTTTTTATTTTTGCAAGCTAAAATAACTTTTTTTTAACATGCAGTAAACTTAAATGCCAGAGTCTAAAAATTATGGAAACATTAGTAAAGATTTGCAACTCTAAACTATGTCTAATAAGTACATACAGTGTGTTCTGGACATTGTTTCCAGATTATACGGCTCTGACTTCAGAGACTTTAAAAAAATATAAATGTTCAAAGGAAATTACGGTTAAAGAAATAATGGATGAAATTCTCGCTTTATCAGCTGAAAAGCCTGGCTCTGAATTAAATCAAATGCCACATTTGATTGATTAATACATGTTAGTTATAACTGTTAATTAAGAGTTGTTTCGAAAAATGATGACTCTGAAAGTAAAAGAAAAAGTATTATGACGTAATATAAAAAATGATTAATAATAATCTTGTGTTCACACCACATGACTTCCTTGTACGGAATATTAAATTAAATGCATTTTCTCTTGCATTTCATTTAAACTTATTGGATTGAATTAAATCTACTTCGTCGATAGCGCAGAAACCACAATAGAATAAATGCACTCTTCTCTTTGATTCTTGGGGATTGGGTCCTCTAATCCTCACTGGCCTTTAAAAGGGGGATACATGACGTATTTTCTTCCTCCTGGTGTAACAGTAGCACACTCAGCGCGGATTCGAAAGTTCCAGGTTCAAGTCCTGGTAAGGGCATTGTTCATTTTTCACGTGTCTTGCATGAGAAAAACCTAATGATTCTACAGACTGTTGAGAATTTCTATTTCGATCCAAGTTTAAATTCCGAGAACGGACTGGCTGCACGGGCGGTTTCCTGGTTTTCTCCCTATGGGATGTGGATTTGTGCAATTTTCCCTTAGAAAGTCTTCTACGATTGTATCTCTTCCTTTTTTCGCGTGCTTTGTAATAATCAAATAAACCAAAGAAAACTCCCCTAGAGGACATAGTATTCATACAGAAATGCAAATGGTCTGCAATGGGAACGTTGTATAAGGTTTCTGCCGATGAAAACTTCAAAACTGAATAATCTTTGCTCTCTGTTTCACAACAGAGAAACTTTTACTTGTCGAAACACCTCAAAGAGAGAATATGGTAAATAAGAAAATAAATATAAGAATAAATGCCTATGTAGGTTTGTCCACAGGCGTCAAGCAAATGAGTTCAACGTGCTTTTACAAGCCTTAAGACTTTTCGAATTTTCTTTGATGGTATTCAAATCAGCATTTATAAAAAATTAATTCGAAAAATATAAATTGTGTATATTCGCAATATAATTTGTTACGTAAAAGTATAATTTAAAAGAAATTTGCAGGAGCTGCTTAAATAATTATTTATAGATTAAAAAAGAACAAAATTTTCGTTACAACTTCTGTTTTTCAAGTTTATATAAATTCATTTTTCACTCCTATTTTAATGTCGGGTTGAAGTCCGAATACAAACATTTATAATTAATTCGTTATAAACTTTTGCACTCTTCCTCAGGTTTTTTGCTTATTTGCATGCATGCGCACATGCGCCTTATAATATCAGACCCATGCTTTCGAAACTTTTTCATTAATTATTAATAATCATCCAATCTTTTTTCTTTAGGTTCTTTCGGAACTTAAGGAGAAATATAAAACCTTTTTTAGTATCGTAAGAGGTAATTTATCTTAGTGCTGTTGAACAGCTTTCCAAAGTCTAAGTAGGTTGTAGGTCGACGTTCGAATAACACACTTTTTAAGTCCAAAAATGCTAAAGTAAACTGATGCTAGATCAGAAGATTTAGTAAGGATATGAGTGAAGGGTAGGTTCTTTATACCCGTTGCTTGTTCCATTTTTTTCAGGTAATTAACAGTAGCTTTTGACGTGCCGCTGCTTGCTTTGTCATGATGTAATTCTACTGATTGATGGCACTGTGGGTAAAGAGAAGGTATTTCAGATTTGAAAATTGGGCACGAAACATGTTTTTGATAATACGCGGAGTTAATCTTAGCATTTTTCGCAACTCTATTTATTTTTAATTTGTCGTTATATGAAAAACTAACAATAATCATAAATCCTATAGATAAACTTTCCTCAGATTGTTTGAACCATGTTTTAAGATTTTTTTTCTCCTCTTTGATGATATTAAATGGATCTATTTTTATTAACGACCCTTAAGTACACCCGAGATTCATCTATTGTGACAACATTTTTTCAATTTTTGTCCGGATAAGTGTCTTTCATAAATAATTCTGCAGCACGTTCTGCATTCGGAAGCATGTCATGGAGAAGGATAATGCAAATTATGCGTTTTCCCTTCTTTATTATTCACATCATCATTAATCACTTTTCACAGCTTACACTCAATATTTTAATTATTCTGAAACTGTCCTCTGACTTGGAGAAATTTTTTTTAACATTAAAGATCATACTTTTGCAATATTCGAAACATTCCGTTTCCCCCTTGGTACGTATTTAGAACAATTTTTTCCACTTGAAGCGAACTTTTGGCTTTTTTTTTCCTTTGCTGTTGACAACATTACCTTCCGTAGCTTTAGAAACCGAAAACTCGTGGCTTTCTCAACGTTTTTTAATAACTAGATACGAACAATTTTCTTTGGAAAGAACACAAACATAACCTCCCATTCACTGCTTTTTTAAAAGCGACATTTTGCATTTAAACAAAATAGTCAAGTAACAGACGATAATTTATAATTTTAAAAACAAAGTTGCATTTAAAAAATCCAAGCAGAAGACTTTTTTACAGCAAGGAAAAGTTGTCTAAAAAAAAAAGAAAATCTGAAAGGTTTCAGATTTTAAATTACGTGCAAAGGGGCGTTTTTTAAACATTTTGTATGCTACTTTTATTTATTGAATATCATGTTCTTTGCCTTTAAACCATAAAATTCAGTTAAAGAACAATCTCGCAAAATAATTTTAAACTGAGCATATCTTTAGAATTTCCTACACACAGTCTCACGCGCTGCAGATATAAACGTTTTTTTTCTGTACAACGTTGCCATTGCCCGCTTTGAAATCCTTGAGTTTGTCAATCAAAATTTCGTTAAAGTTTTACAAAATATGAAATCGTTAATAAAAAAATTCCAAATTTCAAATTTGGGCCTCTAGATGCCTATATTCGCAGCAGGATTACGGCATTCCAAATTCGATGGCTTTAGGTACCGTCATTTTATCACAATGCGAAAAATCTACATACATTTATGCACAGTCTTCATTATTTAATTTCTTTAAATATAATACAGGGCTGCAATATTTTGTGGCAACAGTTTGAAAAGTGATACAGACTTTTAATGTTTCCGACGCAAAATCGCAAAACGAAAACTATAGTCCTTCAGGGACAGAGCCCCTTTGGATTAAAAATGTGCACACAGCATCTCTATATTTAAAACATTTCCACTGTATTTAGAGATCAATGTTCTAAATACTTTTCTGGAACTCAGAGAATATCATCTATAACGAAAACAAGAATGCTATATCTATATTTAATTTTACGTTAACATTGTTCTTTATTACTCGTACAATAGATGAGTTGCTTCTGTTCTCAATCTTGTTAAGTGGGAATAAAATTCACGAGATTCTTGACAAATTATACAAAAGAATGAATTATTTTAATTCAAATGCCATTTCGTCCATGAAACACAATTCAGAAACACAAGCGAGGTGAATTAGAAGATAAACATTATCATTTCGCGATAGCTCTTGAATAATTTGAAACCGTACATTTGTCGATTGCTAATTTGAAATGCTTTATTTGCAGTTACAAATTAGAAGAGCTAGTTCGCTGTAACCGTCACTGACGATCGAATCCCTTTCAAATAAACAGCTTACGGAAACTCAGAATTAATGATTAAAGATCTCGGAGACAACCCAGTCAGTAAAGAGCTTATTTGATCTCACTACTAATCTCGATAACAGTACCTCAGACACAATGAATTGAAAAGTCGTCTAGAAACTTTAATTCTTGTGAATTATTAGGATGATTTGTAGCGTTTTAAATCTTGACAAGTACATCCAGTTAATATTCTGTACAAAGTTGTTAATATTTAATGCAATCAAAGAAACTAATAAAACTCATCTTTTCCTTGAATTTAATAAATTGACGTCAGTAACAATATAAAATACTTTCTGCCTCCTTTCCGCATGCCTTCGTGGTGTAATTTGAAGCACCCTGCTTCAAAATGACTTAAAAACTCTACAACATAAATTAATATTAGTAATATTATAAATACATTTTATGGTGATATTAATGCATTAACTATTTCTATATAAATATTAAATTATTAAGAAACATATTTTATCCTTAGATTGAAATCTATAATAGAATATGTCGCTCAGTTGTTAACTAAAACATATATAATCTTAAGCATCTAAATCTTTCTACAGAACTTTAATCCGCTGTGTCAAGGTTATTGTTGATCCAACTGTCATAAAATTTCAAAAATATATATGCTGAGATTTAAAATAGAACATGTTGTTTCTGCACTATTTTGCTGTAGTGTAAGGTATTTCTCTCGCCTTCTTAGCATGCCTTCATGATGTAATGGTCAGCACACTCGACGCGTATTCGAGAGGTCCGAGGTTCGAGTCCCGGGGAGGGCATTGCTGATTTTTTCATCACTCATGCTTCAAAAAAACCTAATGTCTCTACAGTGGCGCCCGAACTAAAAAAGGTAGTGGATGATGATTCTCCGTCACCAGGATTTGGCGATTGTGTCCCCTAATCCCCAGTCGCTCTTTAAAAGGGGGTGTATATAAGGTACTTCTCCAGCCTTCTTAGCATGCCTTCGTGGTGTAATGGTCAGCACACTCGACGGGTATTCGAGAGGTTCGTGTACTGGCGAGGGCATTGTTCATTTTTCATGACTCCTTCTTTAAAAAAAAACTTAATGTATCTTCATACTTTAATCACTTATTATTCAAAAATTTATAATTTATTTTATAAACACGAAACTTGAGGTATATTATAAAATTTTTTTCAGTGGCAGTTCCTGGCCATTATAGGCGTTGGACACTACTAAAGCCGGAAACGATGATCACTTTATTCTGGAGGCACCTAATAGGTGGGCCACCGTTGCCTTCTATGAAGGGCAGATAAGGGGCAGACAGTTGACATCCAGACTTTTATTCGGGATTCAAATCCAGGTCCTTCGGCAGGAAAGTCAGATTCTCTAACCATTTATTCGTCTGAGCGTCTATTGTAACATTTTAGAGCATGTATTTTATATATCAGGAAAAGCCGCCCAACGGGGATAGTTGTTAACGACGCTTACTGCCGTACCGAAGGACCCGGGTTGGAATCTCGGAGAAGGCATGGATGTTTGTTAATGTATAGTGTCTGTGTGGCATGTAATAATATATAATATATAAATATGTGGCGAGCCGAAAGTCCTCCCGAGAGGTTGATGGTATGGGAAGAGAGGTGGAAGACCCTCGAGGCCCTCTTTCCGTCCGTCCCCATGCTCTCCATCAAAATCGGGAGCGGGACTGAGCAAAGTCGCGCTGTTACCTGTATGGTGCTCAAGGTTCTTACCAACTACAGGTGCAATCTTCCACTTCTTGCCACGAAGAATTTCGCGAGCTTTGTTCTGGTTACTGTCAGATAAGTCACATGTATTAGATAAAAAGGTCTATCTAAACGATTTTCTGCTTGTTAGTTGGTTGAATTACTAAAATATTATTATTTAGAAACGGAATCGCTTTTGCTGCTGAATAGCTTCTTTTTAATATAAACCTTAAAGATTTAAGAAAAATATTAATCTTAACCTTGTAGAGACAATAGGTATTTTTTGAAAGCAGGACAGATGAAAAATGAGCCATGCCCTCGCCGGGACTCGAACATCTCGAATACGCGCCGAGAGTGCTGACCACGAAGGCATGCCAAGAAGGGGGGAAATATGTTATATACTCTCCCTTTTAAAGTTCGAGTGTGGATTAGGGGACCCAATTGGTGGTGCAGAATCATCATCCACCAACTTCTTTAGTTCGGGAGCATCTTTAGAGACATTAGATATTTTTGGAAAACAGGAGAGATTAAAAGTGAGCTTGAACCGGAACTTGAACAACTGACCTGTCGAATACGCGCCGAGATTCCTGGCCATTACACCACGACGGCCTGCCAAGAAGGCGGGAGAAATAAGTTATAAACTTCACCCTATTAAGTCGTAATTTTGGTTGCAAATGATATCTATACCATTTCCTTCTTGTTATTCTTGCTTCCTTCTTGTTAAGTTCCCTGAAATATACACAAACATAGATCATTCATAAGTTCAAATAGCCGTAAATTGAAGAATTACTTTTCCAAACTTGGTTTTTCGCAAAGACGTATCTTTTAGTGTAGTATGTTAAACTGGAGTGTTTATTTATACTCAAAGTATTCTGAAGTCTTTTATTATGAGATTACAGGAAAATGTTAGTAGAGTTGGCAGACGCTGGTAGATGCGAAGAAATATATGATGGTCTTGTTGGAGGCTTCCCATTGTAATTAATTCTTAATGATAGTTTTTTGGAATTGTGCTTGTTATGTTGGTTTTCGTAGTTCTTGAATTATCTTTATATACTCTCTCTATTAGACAGCCTTGTAGAACAAAGTACAGGAGTGTTAAATATAACTATGCGGTTTAATCCTCTTTAAGGCTTACATTAAAAAACTATTGAGCAATAAAAGCTATTCGCTTTGTTTACACTGTGCGTTTGATGTACCTTAGAATTTCTTAACTATGTAGGCTTCTAGTTGTGTTTAAACTTCCAAATGTTCAACAGGCATACTGTGGAGATTTTGCAGAAGACCAGACATCAGAATTAAAGAATACACTAGGAAGAGAGTTAAGCCTTCGTTAACCCCAAAAAGAATGGTAAAGGGTTTGGTAAAAATGTAGGAACTAATGATGATAATGCTCTTTAGTTTCTGTATTTTCCAGACTAATTTATAAAAAGGAATGTATATGTAAAGATGTCTAGTTTCTTTATGTTGAAAGGAAGTGCTTTTTCATTACGAAAACTCGTAGTACACTTCAGACAATTGATTTGCATTTAACACAAAGATTTACACTTAAGCTAGACAAATTATCAAACAGAATAATGTATCGTAAGAGATCTTTTTAACAATATCTCAAATACATACTCACTAGTCACGTCTAAATTTAAACTAACGTTAAAAATTAATCTGAATAATCTCTACAAACCGATATGATATGGTGCGCCAGGTAGCGGAGATATTAGCCTGCATACAAACTTTATTTACAATTATCTTGCTTGGTATTGACGTCAATGTCACGAAGTTAAGAGTCTTGCAACAGGAAATACTTCGTTTTCACCAAGGTCGTCAAAAATCTGAAACTAAAAATAAATACACTCATTGCCATAAACATTTGCACATCAATAAAGGGTTGTCAGAATGAAACGAAATTTTACATAAGTAAGTAAAACCCTGATATAAGTAAGTAATTAGAAAATCAAAGAAAAAAAAGATCATTTATCGCAGAAAAAAGTACACATGAACAGAAGTTTTAGTACTCTTTTGGACCACCAATAGCGCGAATGCGCGATGCGATATGAGCGGGCATTGAGACATACAAATTCCGTATGGCGCCCTGAGACGTCTGGTTCCACAGTTGCTGTAAACGCGCCTCTAGTTCGGCCAATCACGTAACTTTCCGTCCCAAATGATCCCTGATATGCTCGATTGGTAACAAATCTGGGGATCGAGCAGGCCAGGTAAAGGCATTGATGTGGCGGAGGCAGTCTTGTGAGATCCGCGCTAAGTGTGACGAGCATTGTCTCGTTGAAAACAGGCTCCTGGGAGCCCTGCCATGAATTGCAACACATGTGGCTGAAGGATGTGATGGACGTACCGCTGGCCTCTCATTGTGCCATGGATCAATATTAGGAGTAACCGTGCATCGTAAGCAATGGCCCCCCATACCCTCACACCAACACGGGGCCTCCATATACGAACACGATTGTCATCACTGGTCAAATTGAATCTAGATTCGTCGCTGAAGACGACCTGGTTCCATTCTGTTAAAGGTCAATCCTGTCGTGCACGTCACCACTTCAAACGAGGCGTCGGTGGGTGGGTGTCATTGGCAGTATACGTAATGGGCGCCGCGATACCAGATGTCCTTCAACCAGGCGTCTTGCGATGGTTCGGAAAGACACAGGGTCCCATAATGAAGCTGTTGCCTGTGTCTGGATAGCGGCCAATGAGGCAGTTAGTTCTACGCGTGCGTGTCGTAAGATGTGACGGTGTTCTCGATGACTGGTCTGTCGGATGGTGTCCTGAGCCTAGTCGCCGTGTAAATGACGTCTCTTCTGTCCACTGGTTCCAGCACCTCCTCACCGTAAAATCAGAACGGCCTACCTGACGAGCTATTCGTCGAACTGACCACCCAGCTTCCATCCTCCCGATGATTCTTCCGCTCCCGAACTCTGACAGCTGCTGATATTGGCTTCGATGGTGGCGTAATGACATGTCTACCTTAGCGTTTCCTTAGTAAAAGATTAAGTACACTCAAATATGCTGTGCTTACCTGTTTTATACTCCAAGAAGAACGAAGTTCAACGCCCTCTAGTGGCATAACGCAGTGCGCAATCACGCTGCATTTCTAATCACTTGTATATCTACCCAACATGTACCTTCATGCCAAGTTTCTTTACGATCCCACAATTATTTCTTGGAGCGCAAATTTTATAGCAATGGGTATAAATATAAAAGGAAAATAAATAAATAAAAAGAAATTCTGAAAACCTGAAAACTTTGAGATTCTATATTACGCCCAAAAAATCTTTTTTTTTTGTGTGTGTGCGTGTTGTTACATTTTGTGTGTTACCTTTGTTGATTAAATATCATGTTTATCAACTATGTTTATCTAAAAAATATAAAAACAGATTATCCTTAGAATTTCCGGTAGATAATCTCGCGCTCTGGCAATAAAAGTGTTTTTTTTCTGTACTGTGCTGCCGTTGCTCGGTTTGAATTCGTTGAATTTGTTAATCAATTTGAAACAGATAATAAATCAAAAACAAAATTCTGGCGTCTAAGTGTCTATGTTGAATTGGAGGACTACGTTATTCAAAATTTGATAGCTCTAGGTATCGTTGTTTTTTCAGAGGTGCGAGAAACATTCATGCTTCAGGCAAATTCTTCACTACTTATTTTTTTAAATGTAATACATGGCGATAATATTTGGTACCAACAGTTTAAAAAGTGATTCAACTCAGAAGGTGAAACGAAGCAAAATGCCATTTTGCGACTAATAGCCCTTTGGGTCTAACGCTCCTTTCGGCTAATAAATTAACAAAATCACAAAAGAAAGAAAGATTGGTGAGAATAAATAAAAAGAAAGTCTGTAAGGTAGTTTATGCTATTTAAACGATTGTTATGACTTTAAGCATTTACTTTAATTTCTCCTTTGCGTAATCCTCACTAGAACGCAAATTAGTGATTAAGTATTTAGGTCGAGGGTTTTTTATGTCTTAGAACTTTCGGCAGCGTCGCTTGCAGATTTCATCCTATCGCCTATCTCTGCCAGTTAAAGCCGACGTTAAACCGCGCCATTAAAATTTGATCCAGCTTGGTCCAAACTTCATTCCTTTAAATGTCACCAAATTATTAATCTTAAATTTATGAAATATAGTCTTCCATAACTGCTTGTTCTTGGATAATATTGTGCTTTGTTCTTGGATTTTGACTATCTATTGTTTCACTTCATTGAGGATTTAATCTCGCTAATTTTAGTAACCAATTCAAAATTTATACTTTTATTAACATGCATTTGTGTACCAAACAGGAATTCAAACAGAGTAATTCTGATGTTTCTTTTGTATGAAGGATTTGTAATCTGTTATAATCACTGCCCTGTGTCTTCGACAGACGATTTTACAAAGCATATATATTAAGAACTGATTCAATCCTTCAAATTAACTAGTTATTATAACATGATTCTTGAACTTTTTACACTTAAATAATTTTTGAATTCATTACGAGTAATGTTGCTCTGTCAGATTTTCCTCTTTGAAATTCATCGGGTTTAAGAAATTTATTTTCTTCTGTTCTGAATTTCTTGTGGACTTTCTCTTGATAGTAGGTTGAGCTGATTTTAGCACTTTTTTTCATTCTTCTTAGTTTTAATTTCCCATCTTTAAAGAATCCTGCGACACTTATAAAACCCTGGCTGAATTTTTTTTTCATGAATGGAACCGGGTTTGGACAGTTTTTTTTTGCTCTTCGTTTCTGATAATACCCAGACTTGTTTTTTGTTGCAGTCACTTAGATAATCCCATACTCCATCAAGGGTCACAATGTATTTGCATTAAATAGTTCCCTACAAGATTCCACAAATCGTTCTGCGTTAAGACACATGCTGGTAAGCATTACATCAGTTTTTTAGCTTTTTTAAGTTGTAAATATCGTTTATTATTTTATTTATTCTTTCTGCAGACTATTTAACACGCCAGAGTAGTATTTAAGCGCCAGAACACTCATTTTGAGTATTTTTGCTATTTCACCTTGGATTCCTAAAAAGTTCTTTTTCTTAAGATGTCACAATTTTTTGGCTTTTTCTAAAAGACCTTGGAAATTATTGGTACCAAACATGAACCGAATGAAATTAAAATTAACGAAGGTATTATTAGTTATATCTAGAAGGCCACGAGTATTCATATTGACTGCTGTGTAAACCTACGTAGATCCATCCTGTTCTCTCTCTCAGAAAGTTCCTTTTCTTGGAAAAATATCTCCCTTACACATTTCTTTCATTCACTGATTATTTACAATAGGAAATACTTCCCATCTTCCTGTTCAAGGTCCACCCCTTTTTGGCGAAATGTTAGTTTCCAGTAGTTGAGTCAGTTGATGTTTACTCGCATTTCATTCTTTTAGGCGCACTACAATGGCAGCTTGAAGACACTGACATCTGAATCCAGAAGAAATTGTACAACTTTTACAAGATTGATCTGAAAATAAATCCGATGTAGAAGAACATAGTGTAGAGACATTAGGTATTTTTGGAAGCATTAGACATGAAAAATGTGCAACGCCTTCGCCGGGAATCGAACCGCGGACCTCTGAAATACCGGCTCAGTGTGCTGACCATTACACCACGAAGGCACGCTAAGAATGTGGGAGATATACCTTATATACTCCCCTTTTTAAAGGGCGACTAGGGTTTTAGGGGACCTAGTCGCCAAATCCTGGGTGTGGAGAGTCATCATCCACAACCCTTTTAGTGGCGCTGGTGTTCGGGCGCTAGTGTAGAGACATTAGGTTAATTTAGAAGCCGGAGAGATGAAAAATGTGCAACGCCTTCGCCGGGAATCGAACCGCGGACCTCTGAAATACCGGCTCAGTGTGCTGACCATTACAGCACGAAGGCACGCTAAGAATGTGGGAGATATACCTTATAATAGTATTGATGATGATTTGAATTTTTATGAGCATTCACAAAACGTTAAAGGAAAATAGTTGTAGTGCTTCTGAAGAAAGAACGGGCAAGGAAGTTTCAGGCCAAATTACTCAGCCCATCAAAAGTTCTGCAACAAATATTCATTATCAATAACTGCGGCGTCCACATCCGCTGAAGCAGGTAAGAAATATTAATGTTTATATGTTATCAGTTTTTTTTACAATTTACGAAATTCTTAATTTTTTAAAAAAACATTATGAATCATTTGCTGTCAAATATATATATATATATATATATACTATTTCCTTTTTATTTTACTTTCCTGTAATGTACAAGAAAGAGGATCAAAGAGAAAACATAATTCATCTAGCTCAGGATACGCAAGGGGAATGAATACGCAAGGATGTCTTTTCGAAAACCACGAGGAAGGATTTATATATGTCTCGAAAGGTGGAATCTCGCGGACTGTAACATCTGCTTCACGCTCTACGGGTAGGAAATAGGGAGCCCAAAATATGCTAAAAGAGCTACTGGGTCCAACATCATATACAAAAAGAAATCTCGGGGACAGTGTGTTGAGTGCTCGGAGGTTGTTTGTGGATGAATCAATGTTACTCCTTATAAATAATGTACGAAAGCAGAGGCATTCCTCAATAGCGAAGAAAACTGCACAATACCTTTAGAATATCTTCATGCTTTTATTGCTATTATTTATGCAAGAGGAGCATATTATCGCAATGATATGGATTATGAGTTTTGTGGAATAATACATAGCTTCCTCCTTCTTTGGAGGGGAACAATGTCTCACAATAGTTTAGGAGTTATTAAGAAATATCTAAGGTTTCACTTGAAGTCAACGTTTAGAAAGTAATAAATTTGGGCTATTTTCATATATTTGGAATAAATTTATGTAGAAATGTGCTATTTGCTGTAAGCCAAGAGAAACTCCCGTTGTGGAATAGCAGTTATTTCCATCCAAAGCTAAGTTTATAGAGTATATGCCGAAAAAAACAGATAAATTCAATTTCATAGCTGATGTAGATTCAAAGTTTATGTGTTAGGCTTTTCCATATCTTGGAAAAGATGCATCGAGAAGTGAAATCGAAAGTCTTCCTGAAAATGTAATAATGCGTCTTCTAAGCCCTCATCTGATTTCAGGTAGAAATTTGACCGCGGATAATTATTTTTCCTCACTATCATTAGCTTATCAATATTTAAAATGAAAAACACAATGACACAGTAAGAAGACATCTAAAAGAAATTCCGCGTAAAATAAGAAAAAAAAAATCCGGTTATTTGAAAAAGTTTCGCTAAAGAATAGAGAAATCACACTAAAGGGCTATCAGGGGAAAAAGAGTAAAAACATCCTACTACTAGGTCTCTTATATCCCAGTGTAAAGTACACTTACTAAATAAGAAGAAACCAGAAACTGTAGAGTTCTACAACAAAACCAAATGTGGAGCTGATATCGTTGACCAGATGACGCGTAAATATTCTGTCCGGGCTGCTTCACATAGATGGCCTGCGCCTGATTTCTCTGCTGCATTTAGCAGGAACAAATGCCTATGAAATCTAAAATTAAGTAATAAAAGTATTACAAAGCACAGCTTCCTATTCCAGTTAGCAGAGGAGTAAAGAGAACTTCATTTGAAGAGAAAAAAACTACAAGTTTGTCCCAGGAAATCTGCTATTCTAACAATAGTTCCTCGAAGAAAAGACGACAATTGCAAATTAGATTTTCTAACAACAACAAAATAAGCAATGCTTAAAAAATGTTCATATTGTTACGAAATGTCCAGGAGAGGCAAGATAACTCCCCTGCAAAGCAGGCTTAGGGTTGCCAGAAAATGGAAATGGACGGCAGGGTTGCCCCATTTGCGAGAAGTCGCTCATTTGACGACAAAATCAGCGATATGCCATAGACGGATGGGAAACCTTCTGGAACGCATTCTGGTTTAGCCCAGAATGTTCTCGAACAGAAGCCAAAAGCTATATAAACCCTGCTGGTAAGTGGAGAGTCAGTCAGTGCCTATTCTACCGAGTTGAGAGTTAGTTGGCGTTTCATCTAGCGAGTTGATAGTCAGTGAGTGAGTGAGTGTCTCGTAGTCTTGTGCCGAGCTGGTCGTCGAGTGCATCAAGAGGATCTCTTAGTGTATCGCGAGTTAGTGCATCGTAGACTTTCATCTCAGAATGTGTTGAGCTCCGAGAACAACCGAACCGAGTCGGGAGCTGTACTCTAGCGTATCGTCGAGGGCATTGCGAGTTGTGGGGTGGAGAGTCTCGAGAGTACGTAGAGTTCCGAGTAGAGTCCGGAGCTGTACTCTGGTGCTTTGCCATGAAGCTGTCTCCACCGTTATAGCCTGATGGCCTGAAGGCTGTGTCGCTGATTGTCGCAGCATGTTTATAGTTGTTCTTCGACGACTGTAAACTTGATTTTGGAGCTGTCTTAAATAATACTGGTTAATAAATTGTGTTTGGATACTCCATCAAGTAATGTCATCCTTATTCACTCCAAATCCACGAACCCGTGCGTAAAGAAAAACGCAATATTATGTGCGTGCAAAATGCGCTTCCAGTATTGAGAAAGTCGTGTTGTTTAAAAATTGTTAAAAGCTATAAAATGTGTTGTAGCGTCTTCGTGCTCTTTTTGGTAACATACAGCGTGGACTCTACGTAGAACACTAAGGAGAGAATACTTATTATGTCTTTGAAGAATAAATATTCAGGAGAAGGTATTAAATAACGTTTTTATTTAAAGTAAATTCAACAGATGCACGCCCTTGGTGCTCACAATTCACCACTACTCGTGTATAGCTAAATTAAAATAAAATAAGAATATAAAATACACATTAAATTAATATATCTAACGACTGGCTGCTTAGTTTAACTAAGCGCTAAACCGACTGCACACAGCAAAGACCAGCCTAGAAATATCAGTATAAACTAAAATGTGTCTACATTACACCGACTGGAGACCTTATTTCAAACTCGCAGTATAAACATCGGGACTAACTCCGCTACTACTCTTTCGAACTCTCGAAACGCAGCTTAAATACTGCTTCTGAAACACGCTTAGATTAGCATACTATATAATTACAAATTTACATTCCAGGAGGAAACTGAAATGAGGAGGGAAAGAAAAGTAAAACTAAAAAGAATTGGCTAGAATAAAATAAAGTCCTGACAGTGTTTTATTAAGGGTAAATGGAAACTTATTATAAAAAATTATTTTTTACAAAAATAATCTATTGAAAGTTCTTAAACAGGTATAATTAAGAGTAATTAAAGTATTATAAAGCATTTGTATTTTGATATTGTTGCCTGCGTACGGGTTCGTAATAGATTGAAAGCACAAGTCCGATATAGGTCAAAAAAATTAATTTTTATCAAAAGAAACATATCAGAGTTCTGGAATTTTCCACAGAAATATTCACACAAGTATTCACAATATCACATAGTACAATCAGTAGTTACACTTCAAACTATTAAAAGCGTTAAATACAACGCAATGCAAACCGCATCTAAAGAGAAAGCTAACTCTCATATCTCAGTTCGCGGGGAACTTAACAACTCGCAACAACAGAAAGTAAGCAACTGAGAGTAGATGCCCTCTCTCCAGCCTTTTATAGTTTTCAACCGGTCTCGAGGTATTTCTAGTACTTTCTGCTTCTCGAAAGTGCTGTAAAGGAATAAGAGGATGGAACATAGTGGACAATTTCATTTGTTCGGTTTCAATATAAATTACCGAGATATCCGTTTACTCAATGTTAAATGCTCGTACCCCTGTATTCTTACTTAAGTCCAAATTCGTAACAATATGTACATTTAAATCACTGAGCAGTCGATTTGACTGCCCTTGGAGCTTCTAGGTAGAGAGAAAGGTCGGCGCTTCTAGTGTTAGACACTTTGCAATTGTTTTTTGCGTTAACAGTTTTTCTCTGTTCACAAATGGTTTAATTTTAGAAACTTTAGAAAACACACGCACCTTTTTTGGGTACTGGTTTGGGATTCTCTTCCCATGTAGAAGTAATAAAGATAATAAAATGAGTCTTTGTGAAAGTGAAAAGTTTCAAGAATGCCCAATGCACATTTATTTTGTTTAGTTAATAGCTAGATAAACGTTTTTGTGTGAATATGAAAACCTTCAAGAAAATCCAATTCAGGTTTATCTTGTTTTAGTTAACGACGTTAACTCCAATTCAGTTCTTCCTAAAACTTTTAAAATTCTACTAACTTAATTTTTCTATTTTCGTTATTCTTTCTGCTGACAGATGGCGCTAAATTCTCATTCGCTTTACACTTTACACTTTTACTATTCATTACACTTTTGGGTATAAATACAAGCGTGGCTTTCCCTTTGTTGCCGATTTCTTTACTACTGATGAAGATGTACCTGTACCTGTTTGCCCTCTAGATAGATAGAGTCTTGAGTAAAATCTACACCAAATATAAGGCTGTCGCTCTGCTTAATTATCTGCTATCAATATTTCCTACCTTATTCGGATATCAATGATTGAACTACATATAGATTATAGTCATGTTGCTTATTTTTAATGTAATATGTTACGTATTCCGGACGGTAAGGTTTGTCAGGATTCCTTAAAAAAGTTCAAAGTTCCCTTCCCTGTTTCAAGCAATAGATCTAAGTGTATTTTATAATGTCACATGTGTTAGTCTTTCTCGAGATTTCAGTTCGATAATCTTTATATGTTGTTACACACAAAAAAAAATAATAATAACAACCTAAACAAAATCTGATTTTCTTAAAACTTAACGCAATCCTTTAGGAAAGATTTTTCGAAAATCTAACGTATTACATGATCGTAAAAAACAGATTGGCCAACTGTTATTTCTTCTTCAACGATTTAAGCAATGTAAAAGATAGTAAAGTATGTAATACATGTTTTTAGAACGAATAACTTAGTTTTGTTTTAGTAGGGAATTGTTTGAGTGTTTTAAGTAAACAAAAATATAATTTAACGGCTTAACCTTGATAAATATGTTTTGCATTTTATTTTATGGGAATAAGAATTTTTAGCCCAAAAGAGCGGCAGCCCAGAAGGGCTATTAATCTCAAAACGAGATTTAGTGGCGTTTTACTATAAACGGCGAATCACTTTCTAAATTGTTGTCACCAAATATTATAGCCTTGTATGATATTTTAAAAAAATAAATAATGAAAAATATACATGAAGTTATAGTTGTTTCTCGCACTGTGAAAAATCGGAGGTACCTACAGCCATCAAATTTTGAATAACGCAATCCTCCAAACGACCACGGGCGCGCGGAAGCTCGAATTTTGAATTTCGAATTTGCTCAACAAACTCAACGATTTCAAAGCAAGAAATGGCAACGCCGTTTTTTCATTCAGAAAAAAAAGCGCTTTTCTCTCCAGCGCGAGTTTTCTATCGGAAATTCTAAAGATATGTTACTTTTAAATATTTTGTGGTATTGCTGTTGAATTTTATGTTTCCTAAGTGTAAAGAACAAGGTATTTAATAAATAAAGATAGCACACAAAACGTTAAAAAAACACTCCTTTAGGCGTAATATAAAATCTCAAAGCTTTTAGATTTTTTGTGATTTTTATAATTTTTGTTGTTTATTTATTAATTTTTTAAGTGCTGTTTACTTCGTTAAACTAAAACATGATACCTAAAAAGTAAAATTCATTCATTCGTATCAAATAAACTTGCATTTGTCCTGTAGGAAAAAGACAATCTAATTATTAAAATTCTTCTGATATTCGAATGTTCTAGTTCCGGTTAGTTTGGATATCTAGAATTTTAATGAATCGAGGTTTCATATGCTCCATATAATTAACTGACACTCATTGCTAGATTGAGTAAGGAGTCATTAACAAAACACACATAACTCATGGCCCAGATAATTATTTAAATAACTCAAGTATTGAAGTTACCACGAAAACAATATCTGATTTAACAAGATATCAAGTACAACAGTAAAGAGTTAAATAGCTAGAACTATCGTGATAGAACTCATTATAGATTTAACAATATATAATGTAGTAAACTTAAAATCCTAGAGTAATAAAATTTATTAATGCAATGTAAAGAATCACCGCGTATTTTGTTATATCGCAATTGTTATAAAATAGGAAAATATTATTATGATTATTTTATATTACTGATTTATTAAAATTATAATTCTAGTTATTTCATTACGTAAAATAACATTATTTAATACAGTGCACGAAACTATATGAAATACTTTCAAAGAATTACCTAAGTTGCCTTTAGTAGAATTTCCCTATTATAAAATAATAAATTATAGTTAAACATACATTTCATTATATTTCAGTATTATCTTTAACAATGGTCTGAATCTAGAAGAAAGATATAACACAGCATGATGATATTTAAAAACGTATTTGTAAGTGCAAAATAAAATTTACTTAGTATGGTAAAACAATTTAATAAAGAGATTCCATTTTTTTATCCGGCGTGTGTTACACTTCCTGTCAACATGACATTTCTAGGCTAGAAAATAAAAGAACAGATAAGGTAACGACACTAAATGTAAAACTAATTAAAACAAAGTTCGCCCTTAATTAGATGTTCGATTATAACAAGAGTGACAGTGTTATCTTCAACTTTTCGACTTTCCAAATTGAATCAGGGCATCAAAACAAAACTTTCGCAAATTTAATATAAAAGCCTTCTATACGAACAATAATTCGACTTGGTAAAAATGGCGAAAACCCCTTTGGCCTATCGGAGCGGATGCTAAGCAAATTATTCTGCTTTTAAATAGGTCAGCAGCCTAAAATGATAACTTCATTACTTCAATTTTAGAAGTCATCCCCCTCCTAATTATTTTACCACGTCACTTCTCAGCTGAAGTCCCTCGTTTCAATTTAATGCCTTGCATTACATTAGACCTTCCCAGGTGGCGCTGTTCTTAATTAAATACGGCGGCCTGTTCTCACTTACGCAGCTTGAAGGAAACAGGAAAATAAAATGTAGGGGCTCTGCTTTGATGCCCGCAAAGGGTTTCATAGATGAGGAGAGATATCAAAGTAAGTCTTCCCAAAGTGGCTACAGATCGTAAAAGCTAAAGTACTTAAAAGAAGCAAAGTAAAGAACATTTTAATTTTTGTGAAAACCATCGCGAAGGGTACAACCTTTACTCCGCAGATATTGAGTATTCTGTTCTAAACCATTAAAATGAAAAGAATGAAATCAATTCTTTTGATTTTTCTATGGATGTAAGAAAATTATATTTACACAATATAAATTTTTCTTTAATAAAGAAATTAGTACCTTTCGCTTTGATACCATGTGTCATTTTGCTAGAGTAGAACTTCCAAATTTTTTCAAAATCTTCTTTATTACGTTCGAAATTCATTAAATAGTAAAACGAAGGAATTTTTTTTGTTTTTAATTCTCTTCGACGGCGTACTTTTTTTTCTTTTATTAGACAAATTTGTACAAAATGAAAGGTCTGAGAATCTTCCATTTACTTTAATAAATAGAAGCAACTGTAGACTTATTATTACCTCTCAGTTTCAAACTAACATTAAAAGATTAAAAGAAAAATTGGACATACTGTGAGAATCAATAAATTATGTATTTTTAGGGTTTATCTCTTTAATCCTTAGTTCTAACTCTTAACCCCACGAACACTTAACAAGCGAATAATCGCTTAAGTGTGAACAGAACAAGTGAGACTTGAGAAGGATTTAAAACCCTTTATTATTCAGTATATTTACAATCAGTTCCGGCTTGGAACTTTACAATAAAGCCGCCACTCGGTCTTGAACTTAATACTAACAATAAATAGTAAAACGAAGGAATTTTTTTTGTTTTTAATTCTCTTCGACGGCGTACTTTTTTTTCTTTTATTAGACAAATTTGTACAAAATGAAAGGTCTGAGAATCTTCCATTTACTTTAATAAATAGAAGCAACTGTAGACTTATTATTACCTCTCAGTTTCAAACTAACATTAAAAGATTAAAAGAAAAATTGGACATACTGTGAGAATCAATAAATTATGTATTTTTAGGGTTTATCTCTTTAATCCTTAGTTCTAACTCTTAACCCCACGAACACTTAACAAGCGAATAATCGCTTAAGTGTGAACAGAACAAGTGAGACTTGAGAAGGATTTAAAACCCTTTATTATTCAGTATATTTACAATCAGTTCCGGCTTGGAACTTTACAATAAAGCCGCCACTCGGTCTTGAACTTAAATACTAACAATTTGAACTAAAATTTACTTAACTAAAGCTCTTAAATAAATATAGTCAAAGCTATCAAAATCTAACTAGTTGGCCCCTAAGTATTAATTAAGTCGGCGAAGCCTAGCAAGGGCCTAAGATATGGCCGAGCCTAGTAATAGCTAAGAGAGATGTAGCCAAAAAGCGGACGCGCGCTAATCAGGAAATCAGACTCTCTCTCTTGAAGTCGGTTAAGACACGATTTAAATAGTACTCATTCTCATTTGCATTATCTGCGTTTCTGAATTCACATTCTGGCAGGAAATTGTAAGTTGAAATTAGAATAAGATAGGAAAGATACAAAACTTAAAATAACTGTTAGAAAATGTATAATAAACCTTACATCTTTCCCCACCAGAATTTAACTACTCGCAAATGAAGGTCTTAAACGGCCTTGTTTAAGAGTTTAAAATTCTATACTAGAAGTCCTTAATATCAAAATTTTAAACTTCTAGAATTTTTTTTTTTTTGGAATGACTTTCGTCATTAAATTCCTGATTAGGGCCAACTTTACAACAGTTTCTAAAGCTATACTAACTAAGGAAAATATAACAGATTTACAATTTGAGTTTGATTACAGACATCTACTTCCTCTTTTTCACGTGACATCAGTCTTGACATCAGTCCAACTAATCTGGAAGGAAAAAGTATTAGTAATGTCTTTCATACAATTTCGATTTTAGTTAAAAATACTCTTTCTTGAAATTATTTTGGCCCTCAATCGCTTTCATTCACACTAACTAAATTGTTCTTCCCCCATGCTCTCCAGAAATTGTTCTGAGTGACATAAGGTTTTTCTTGTTATTTACCGCGACGACCAGCTACCACTATCCAATCGCTATGATTTGTTATAAACTCGACTTTCCAGACCTTAAAAAACTCCTTAACCACAAAACTAGACCTAATGTCCTAAACTAGAGCTTAAATTTAAAATTCTTAAGTGAAGCCTGGAACGCCTAACTTTAAGCACATTGAATCTATACTTTCATAGCATTCATCTTTTACATAACGATATTTGCATTCATACTCTACCAAAACACATTCGTTTAACTTTTACAAAAGTGTAAAATTTAACATTAACATTTCAAGTTCAATAGAACATTTTAACACGTAATGCTTTAAAATTCATTTTACATCATTCGTTACAGTTGCTATGCCAAATTCACAATGCTTGGCTACAATGTTTAAATTAACCCAATTGAAGTCTTTTGACTAAACCTGTTCGGAATTTAGCTTCTCGGAACTTGAGAATTCTAAAGGTATTTACAAAATAAATATTTCGCCAACTTGCGAATCTAAATTCTTTTCTATTTAACAGATAGTTGCAATTACAGTCTCGTATTGAACAGTATTTAGCAACTTTAAACCCATGACATAAATCGAACTTTCAATACAAACTAGCAAACAAGGAAATTTTCACTTATCTTTTTTTTAGCTTCTATACTCCTGCATTCTCTTTTTGCAGAAGTCTTGAAATGTTGGGGATGCTAAATTTTGGACCTTGACTCGTCTCGGCCGGCTGGTATCCTGGTCCGGACCTTCTTTTTTTTAAATTCCTCGGTTGTTGAAACAGGACGCTTTTCGGGGTGGCTGTGGATTTTGGAAATCCAATTTTCGCTTTGTCCTGCACCTTGCCGACCTTGCTTCTGAATCTCTGAAGAGTCTCTAACTCCTTCTTGGTTCCTGGGAATGAATAGACCTCATTTCGTCTGGTTGCTTTCTTTTGAATCTTGTTTCTGGATCTCTGAAAAGTCTCTTGCTCCTTCTTGCTTCCTAGGAATGAATAGACCTCATTTCGTCTGGTTGCTTTCTTTTGAATCTTGTTTCTGGTTGGCATTTTCTTGCGGCGTCGGTTCTATGGTTCGCCGTTTTTGCTTTTGTTTCAGAAGACTTTTTCGTTGTCTTTTAGGCTCTGACTCTTGTTGAAGGGGAACTTTCGTGTCTTTTGTACTCTCGTTCTGGCGGAGTTTTGCTCTTGTTCCAGGTGTTTTCGTTTCGCTATGGGTTCTTCAGTGTTAGCTGCCCTTCTTTTCGTTGTTGAGGGATCCTTGTTCGATGATGCTGAAATTACAACTCTTGGTGCTGTTTCAGGGGCCTGCAATAATTCTTTTAAGATTGGGAAATCCGTACGACTATAATGCGGCTTGATTTGGTCAATGTTCGTGACAAATTGTTGACCGTCTTCAGCTTTTAAATAAACCGTTGAAAATTTTATCTTCTCTATAATAAAAAGGCCCTCAAACCTAGGTTCAAAATTTGGCCACCCTATTTTCGGGTGCCGATAAAAGCGAGTGCTTTTGTTTAGCGAGTGCTTCCTGTCCTGTGGTATATTTTACTTCACGTCTGTTTTTGTTATAGTATAACTGTTGTTTCGACCTTGCCGCATCTGAATTTTTGATGGCATCATTTATAATCTTTTTGATGTCATTCAATTTAAATTCTTCCTGTCTTTGTTGAATCAAAAATAGCTTATCCAGAGGCGTTAAAATTTTTCTTCCTAAGAATAATTCTGCGGAGTTTCTTTTTGTGGTATCGTGCTTCGCTGTTCTTAAGGCAAATCCTAATTCATTGACGCAGCTATCCCAACGGTCATGATAATTCTTCACATATCCCCGAATAATTTTAACTATATTTTTATTTACGCGTTTCGCAATATTTGATTGCGGTCTATAAGGTACCATTTTTAGATAGCGTATGCCAAGGCCTGTGCACAAGTTTTCAAATAAATTACTTACAAATTGTCTACCATTATCTGATATTACTTTTACTGGGGCCCCGTAATTTAAAATATATTTATCTAGAAATGAATCTGCTACTATTTTTGCTGAAGCCCGTTTAAGGGGAATTATTTCTACCCATTTTGAGAAATGGTTCACGATGATTAACAAGTATCGGTTTTTATTAATGTTTGTTCTGGAGTAGGGACCAAGCAAATCAATGCCAACCAATTCATTTGGGAACCTAGTTTTTATGCTATTTAAGTACCCGGCCGGATTGTAATTAACGTCGTTAATTAATTAACAGAAGTGACATGACCTGACATACGCCGTCACAACTTTGTATAACTGCGGAAAATATACCGCTTCGCGGACCCTTTGTAGGGCTTTCCTCACACCCAAATGGGCTTCTAATTTCGAGTCATGCAGCTCCTCTACTTAAGCGTAGACTCGTTGGGACTACCGGCCGCAATTCCTGATTATCGTTGATAGTTTTCGTATAAAACAATAGTTTATCTGTAATTTCATAATGAGCTGCCCTATTGCGAATAGCCGTTAAGTCTACATGATGAAAGTTCTCTGGATCTTCCAGATACGCATAAATGTCTTTAAATTCTGGGTCCGTCTTTAACTCGGCAACTATTGTTTCCCGTGATTCAATTATTTTTGCAGTTAGCATCGTACATTTAATTGTATTTCCGTCTTCATCGATCTTAATCCTCAAAAGGGCATTTGCAACTACATTTTCTTTCCCCGGCGTGTGTTTTATGATTAAGTTCAATTCTTGCAGTTTTAGTGTCCAACGTATGAGCCGAGGCGAAAGATTTTTTCCGGAGTATAGGCGACCAACTGCCGCGTGATCTGAATACACAGTTATTGGGGCACTTCCAAAGAACACCCGAAATTTTTGCACCTATGTTGGTATGACTATGAATCTTACTTTTTGCATCGTTGTTAGAGCAGGATTACAGCAGCATCGTTCTCTTAGATACATTACTCTCAATCTAATTTAACTAGCATCGGGTACTTCCGCTAGTCTATATTTATAAAGAAGAAACCTGTTTGTCCTCTAATAACTCAGTCACTACTATAGCTTGTGTCACCAAACTTTCTAGAATTCTTTTCTGGTCCTAGAAAAGGTCGACGTCCACTGTTTTCCAAAAAAAAGGCGGCTAAAATTAGAGATATTAATTAAAAACTCAGAAACACAATAATTTTTGTCCTCATTTTTCCGAGTGGCAACAGTTTCGCAAGCTGGAAATGAAAATCTGCTTTATTTCGAGAAGCGTTGCCACTGCTCACTTTCAAATCGTAGAGTTTCGTAGAGTATAAAAAATTTCCAAGATTTACAATGAAATATAAAACAGCATTGCCAAATATTAAATACATTATTCCCGATTCCAAACATTCGTGGGAAGCCATTTTGACTATTCCCATCTTCCTACGACTTTAAAAAGCCGAAATATTAATGAAAAACTTTGAAAGCGCTCCTTTTCGCACTCCTTTTTCCGAGTGGCATCACTCTCGCGCGTTGGACATAAAAATGCCTTATTTTGAAACGTGTTGCTACTGCTCGCTTTCAAATCTGTTAATAAACAATTTGTAAGTTTTACGAAATCTATATATAAAAAAGAACGTGTGTTTTGTTTGCTCGCGATATTGATTTCTCCTCAATTATAATCAATTTTTTGCCACATTTAATCGATTAAAATTGAATACAGGTGAAATATTGAATCGAATTTGAATTTTTATGATCATTTGATTAGAAAGACAAAAATCATTAAAAACGACGTGTCATTGTTGCTGATCCAATGAGAGAGAATTAGTTTATTTTTCTATTGAAATTTTTTATGTGCGTTCCATATAGCACCAAAGTGAAAAATGTATGGCTTTGAATCGTATTTTTTGCATTGTTATTAGACAAGGATTACAGCGATATATTTTCTCTGTCGTTAAATACATTACTCTCAATCTAACTTAACTGGCATCGGGTACTTAACGCTAGTTATTTAATAAAAATAAAATCTATATTATTCAAGACATACGGTTGCATATTTGTGTCACTAAATCGTTTCCTCTTGTGGTTTCCAACATGCATTTCTCTCAAATGGTAATACTTCCTATTTTGCCAGGATACGAAACCCGAGCAGTGAAAGCTATAAACAGTTCGAAGGGGTTTCCTTCGAGGTGGTTTAAAAAACGCTATCAGAACGCTTGAGAGGCAGATGAAAATGAAACAACAGAGATGTTTAAAGAGCTTTCACTCGAACTCTCTCATCTAGTTTTGTGACTTTCTGTTCTCGAAAGAAGATATAAAATAATAATAATAATAAATGCATGCAAAATTTCAATTTGAATGTATTTATGCACTTAAGAGTTTCATATGTTTATTGCTTATGCTCAGCAACATTTTTGTTGCGATATACGCTTGCGCATATTTTACAGCAGTTTATGCAAATGCCTAAGTCCTGCTTGATGGATTCCGAGGAACAGAGATACTTTTAGGAATAATCTGCAAGGTATATTTTAATTTTATAACAGCTGTTTTAATTTAATGCATCTTTCCTATCTCATCTAACTTCAATTTAGAACTCCCTACCAAAACGAGATTTTTAGAATCGCGTGAAATGCAAATGAGAAGGAGAATAGTATATAAGTCATGTTCCACTGACTTCGACAAAGAGAATTAGGATTCCTGAGTAACGCGCATTTGCCTTTGGGTTACGTCTCTCTAAGCCGTTATACGCTCGGCCATATTGCGTGTCTTTTGATAGTTTGCTGGCTAACTTAGGATTACGGGCCAACTAGTTTAGAACTCTGTTAGCTTCGGCTAAATCTCTTTAGTTAGTTCTTATGCTTTGAGTTTAAGCCCAAGTGAATTTTTTGCTGTACGCCCAAAGAAAGGGGCTGGCTATTAATCTTATTTGGAGTGAATAAAGGGTAATTTACCCTTCTTGAGTTTACGTTTCTGTTCTTGGACTTGAGCGATTATTCGGTTACCAGTTCACTAGGTTCCTCGACGCTTTATTTGACAGAATAAAAGTGAGGAACTATATAAATTAATAATAGATACTGATTGAAGAAATTCAATTCATTATGTACTTAATAAAGGTTAAAAGTATTGCGGATTCTTTATAATATAAAATGGTACAGATTTCGCCGCCACATGTAAAAATAAGATAAGGGAAAGAATAAAAACGCTCTTTGGAGCAATTTTAATGTGTCATGGAAAATGATCCCTCTCGCCAGAATATGACAGATATAACCCCTTCGTCAGAGAGGGGTACGAAGATTTCTTTGTGCAACACGTCTATAAGAAACATCCTAGGCATACTCTATGGGATTTAACTCGGTAAATATGCAAGCCATCTCATGCGTTCATCACCTTCTCCTTAAAGGTTTGTGCCTGCACATTGTCGCTCATGAACAGAAAGTGTAAACCCACTATACCACGGGAAAGACGGACAGGATCCAGGAGAATCTCAATAGAGTACCGCTGGGATGTGTAAGTTGTAACGTGCCAAACTTCCGTGATGGAAATATTGAGATCAGTTATCTTTTTAATATTTATTTTGAAGCTTAACATAAGGTTTTTTGGTTAAATTGATAGTAAAATCATAGCACAATAGCAGAAGGGGAAAGACAGCAGCTCTCCCGTTGCGTGATGCGACTTACACCTTCGAAATTCCTCAGATAAAAGCCCTTTTTTTTTACATTTTCCAACTGCATCCACGGAAACTGCCCAAGGGGGGGTATCCTTAACGAGTCTTTTTCTTGATTCCTTTCCTGCATTTGTAGGGGACACTGAGGTATTTTCCATGAGAAAAGGAAGTTCTGTGATGTTTTGTCAAGCCTGATGTTTCTGACATCGTGCCTACACCAAAGGTATGAAGCGGTTTCTGTCACTGAGCTTAATGCCACCATTTTACATACAAACATAACGACACTTGGGCTATAACTACCAGCTTAAAAGATATTGCGCTATTAATATCGAGAGTTCCCTTCTCTCTATATATACCAGCTGGTTGCAGCAGAATATACATGAAACTGATCTCTGTCGCGCAGAATACGTTCATTAAGTTAAATTCTCTTAAGACTGTAGCGGTAGAAATTGAATGAATAACTTTATTTCAAAATGCAGATAGCAAATTTGATGAAACATTGAAGAAACGTTTTTATAAAGCAAAGAATATTGAAAGTAGTGCAACACGCGAAGGACTGAAAACAATTATTCAGAAATTTTAGGTATTATCTATAGTCTATAAGGATTTAGAAGATAATTTTAATTCGAATTATACTTCCTGATTATGCAAAATCATGTATATATTTTTCAAACCATTTGAAGTTCAAAACTGGATAACCTTCCTTCTAAATGTATTTGGCACAACTACTTGACACACTAGTATTATGCGCATAAATCTGCTATGGCTATAGCATTTACAAATTACTTTGCTACTAAAATACAAATGTCAAAAAGATTATATGTAGAGATTCTTAAGTTGTTTAGTCAGTTTAAACGTTCTTTCTTTCTAAAATACTCAACTAAAATGTACAGAAACTGCTTTTCATAATGTAAGAAAAAGGTAAATGAGGGCACCAGGGACTGAAGAATTGCTGCCGTTTATCATTCTTTATATTAATTAAATTTACAATATTTCAGTTTTTCGATTAATAACTATTTTTCTTTTGTTTTCAAACTGATATAATACACCGTTTGTCACCAAGTAATAAGCAATACAAAATGGCAACCTGAAACACGTGAATAGTTAAGATTAATTATTATGGGACCAATGTAACCAATTATTATTATGGGACCAATGTAATACATGAATTATCGTTTCCTTTTAGCTTCTTAAAAACCAAGATACTTGTTAAAATGAAGCATCTGCAAGTTTAAATCTTTCGAAGCTATTTTAAGAATAGAATTTAATTAGATAATATCGGTTTGATTTGGTTTATGTGATTATGTTAAAGTCTCGAGAGCTATCTGTCTAAAGGGAGGGATGCCTTCGTGAAGAACTTTCTAAGGGAAACTGGCTCGTATACACGTCACACTTGGGGAAAACCGCGAAAACGTTCATGCAACCATCCCGTCCGCGTAATTCGAACCTCGGACTGAGCTACTTCAACAACTTTACCGCTCTGCCGTTGTTGGACCTAAATACACTGGTGAAATAAATTAAGAGATTTTGCATATTTTATCGAATTGCATGAAAGGAACTTAACTGAAGGAAAAACCACTGCTTCTAGATAAAAATGCAAATCTTATGCGGCAAATACGTAAGCGTACACGTGTGTGTAGGCGAAGCCAGCAGAAAAATCGGCTTTATAAGACGAATTGCGTTCGCTAGCACACCTCGGCGAATTTCTTGGTGTTACCTCGAAGCAATCGGTTAAATTCACATCCGAACAGTAAAAATGAGTCACCACCAACGTTTAGATGATGAAATGAGGTGGCGAATTGTGGGAAATATAGAGGCAGGCCATTCGCAAGTCCAGATATGCAAAGAGTTTAATTTAACGCCCAGTGTCGTATGTAATCTATGGAAACAGCTCCAGGATACTGGATCCATCGAGAGAAAGCCGGACTAGGTCACCCAAGAGCCACGACTGCCAGAGAAGATCGATATTTGTCCATTTTAGCGAGGCGTAACAGAGAGGCTACAGCTTCTCAGCTCTTTCGAGACCTGTATGCACCCACAGGAACCCTTGTAGCAAGGGTGATTGTTTCCAAAAGACTGCCTAAGAGAGAGTTGTTTGCCAGGATCCCGGCTGTTTGCGTCCCGCTCACGCGTCTACGGACAGGAGAGTGCGATTAGCATGGTGCAAGCAGCATAGTGATTGGAGTACGGAGCAATGGGCGACCGTTCTATTCACCGACGAGTCCCATTTTAGCCTAAACACCCATTCTCGCCATACTTTCATATGGAGAGAGCCAGGTACCGCTACTTACCCTCCAATGTCCGCAAAATCAACAATTATGGCGGTGGCGGTGTAATGGTCTGGGCAGGCATCATGTTGGATGGCTGCACACCTCCCCACGTCTTTGGCAGAGGCTCTGTGACTGGTGTGAGGTATAGGGATGAGGTCTTGGAGTCCTATGTTCGCCTTTTCCGAGGTGCAGTGGGCCTCGAGTTCATCTTACAGGATGATAACACGAGGCTGCATAGAGCTCTTCTGGTCGAAGAATTTCTGGAGCGTGAAGATATTCACCGGATGGATTGGTCAGCCAGATCTCCAGACCTCAACCCTATAGATCATTTTGGGACGCTCTGGGGAGGGCAATTGGAACTCGCAATCCTCCTCCGAGAACCATCCAGGAACTGAAAACAACGTTGCTGAATGAGTGGGACCAGTTGCCACAGGCACTGATAAACTGCCTTATTTCCAGTACGACATCACGCTGCGAGGCCTGGATGGCTGTAAGAGGGGACCAAAACCCTATTAACCCATTTTTTTGTGTCCTCTGCAACCACTGTTTCAGACCTTTAAACTTCCATGAGAGTTACACACGAACATGTGTGTCTATTATAACTGTTAAATGTTCGTTTTGTTTATATTACATCAAACTATGTTCACACCAAATTTTATTAAAATCTGTCCAGTAGTTCTGAAGATCGTAGATCAAATATAAAAATTCTCTTAATTTATTTCACCAGTGTATATCGAAAGTCGTCCTTAAGAATATTCAAAGTTTCCAGTTACTGTTGCTAGGCGTAATATAAGTTTAAAAATTTGAAATAATAAAAATTATGCAAGATTTTCTCTTATTCAACAAAAAATTTCAAATATATTCCATCAATAGAATATGAATTAAGAAATTAGATAGATTTTGAAAAAATTATTATTAACTTTGATTCGTTATCAGAAAGAAAAATTTAATTCAGAATAATTCTTGAACTCATTAGTGTAATATCTATTGTATTTAATTGTATTACTACTTATGTTAATTCACTATTACTCGTATTTACTACTTATCAAAAAGATGTCTCATTTAACACTTTTTTACTTCAAACTTTAAATCATTATTTGTATTTTTTTTTCGAATATATAAAGCTACAGAGGCTGTTCTCACATTTTTTAGACGATTTTGCTTTACTGTATAAAAAAAATCTGTTTGGAATTTTTAGTATAAATTATCGTCTGCTACTTGACAGTTTCGTTTTCATGTAAAATGTCGCTTTTCAAGAAGCAATGGATGGAAGGTTATGCTTCTGTTCTTTTCGAAAAAAATTATTCGTATCTAGTTATTAAAAAATGTTGTGAAAGCCATAATTTTTTATATCAAAAGCTACAATACGTAATATTGTCAACAAGAAAGGAAAAAAATATCAAAATTTAGCTCCAAGTGGAAAAATTGTTCCAAATACGTATCCAGTAATAAAACAGAATATTTCAAATGTTGCTGAAGTTGGAAAATCTGTCTCTGCTACACCACATTAACTAAAAATAGATCCGACAATGAACTTGGGGAATTTTTGCACATGCGTAAATGACTGGCCAACACAGAATAAGGGTGAAAAGCAACCCTTTATTAATTCAAAGTTTAATAGTAAAAAGCCACGATCTTCGTGCGTTACAAAAACAGCGTCAGCTTGCGGTGAACTTAAACGTAGAAGATAATTCATGACAAAATCTAAAGTAAAATAGTGCTGGATTAGTACGCTAAATTACACCCAACAATTTGACTCACAAAAACCCAACTGGTGTGACGATAATCCGAAATAGCCAAGAGGCTTACTAGCGTAACAGCGAGACAGCGACGAAACGTGTGCTGGTTAGCGAAAACACTCTCTGAAGAAACTCAGATATTCATCCGCTTAAATATTAAATTCACTTCACTTTAAATTTACATTCTGGCGAGAAAATACTAGGGAAAGTTGAGAAGTTCAGGAAAGGTATCAAACTTTAAATAAATTCGTTATGGAAAATAAGGGAAACCCTACAAAGTAAGATCTTTACTGTTAAAAGAAAATCCATTAAGTTAAAGGACAGTTGCAAAATCCTTAAAATATTCAGTGTCAATTGTATACAAAGTGATTAATGCTGATCTGAATGTTAAAAAGGCGAAAAAACATAATGTGCATCGTCTTTCTCCACGACATATCGCCGAACGCAGAAGGCGCTGTAAAATTCTTTATGAGAAACATTTATCCGAATAAAAATTTTAAAATATTGTCGTAACAGACTAATCTTGAATGTACTTAAATGACTGCAATAGAAAAAGATCCGTTTATTATCTCAAAAAGGAGAAAAAAATCTTAAAACATGGTTCCAGGAAACTGAAATTTTTTTAAGGGATTTATGATTGTTGCTGGTTTTTCATACAATGGCAAATTAAAAATAAAGAGAGGGGAGAAAAATGTTGAGATCAATTCCACATACATTCAAAAGCCTATTTTATACCCAATTTTCAAATATAAAATATCTTCTCTTTACACACAGTGTGATCAATCAATAGAACAGCATCAAGACAAAGCAAGTAGCATCCACTGTTAATTTCCTGGAAGAAATGGAACAAGAAACGGGTATCAAAGCCATACCCTTCACTCAGAACCCTACTAAATGTCCTGATCTATCACCAATGTATTTTTGCACTTTGGAACTTTTATGAAGCGGACTGTCCAAACATCAACGTGCAACCTTCTTAGTTTTAGGAAAGCTGTTCAAGAGCAATGGGATAAAATACCTCGTCCGATTCTAAAAAATCTGATGTATACACCACATGACTTTCCTTGTATGGAATATTAAATTATATGCACTTTTTCCTGCATTTCATTTAAACGTATTGAATTGAATTAAATGTAATTGGTCGATAGCGCATAAACCACAACAGAATAAATGCACTCTTTAAAATTCACTATATTTATTTACCATAGCGTCACTCTGGCGTTACATCTCATTCATTTTATAACTCAGAATACACAAAAATTATGTCACCTAAAGAATTATCTAATCGTTGCCACATATTCTATTCATATACTATAGTAAATCTAAAAAGATGTATAAAAGAAATTAAACAAATAAAAAAGAAACTTTTCCCAGACGATTCAGCGCCGCTTATCTTGTAGGACCTGTCTCTGGTATTCCACATAAATTAATTCTAAGCCCAACAATGAACCTGGCGAATTCTCGCACAAGTATAAATGAATCACCAGCACAGAACAAGGATGAAACATAACCCTTTATTAATTCAAAGTTTAACAGAAAGCCACGATCTTCGTGCGTTACAAAAACACCATCAACTTGCGGTAAACTTAAACGTAGAATAAAATTCATGTCGAAATCTAAAATAAAATAGTACTGGATAAGTACGTTAAATTACACCTAACAGGTTAACCCACAAAAACCTAACAGTCGTGACGATAATCTGAAATGGCCAAGACGCTTACTAGCAGAACAGCGAGATAGCGACGAAACGCGTGCTGGCTAGCGAAAACACGCTCTGAATAAACTCAAAGTTTCCCCCGTTTAAATATTCACTTCACTTAACTTTAAATTTACTAGGAGAAGTTGAGAAGTTCAGGAAAGGTATCAAACTTAAAATAAATTTGTTATGCAAAATAAGGAACACCCTACAACCTAATACACATGCGCTACTCGTAAACATTCTCCTCTGTCCGAGACAGACTGGCGACAATATTTGCTCCTAACACGAAACACTTTGCTCCTAACACATATTTCCTGGAATTTCATTAGAGATGTGTTTCTCATTCAATTAATTCTGTTTTCAGTTCGCGACAAGGGAAAAGTACATAAAACCTCAAAATGTCTTCATTAAAAATTGAAAAATGTAGAAAAAAAAACATCAAATACAGTCAAAACAATAAAAAAATTTTTTACAATTCAAATTAGTGTTTCTAAGCAAAAACGAGCAAAACATGTTATAGTAAAATGCTCAAATCTCTTATATTATCACCATTTAATATATTTATTTTGATTTGCATAAAAATATACAGATATACTTGTTATTGACTTCACATGACGGGAGGGGAGAGGAGAATTTACTTTTTACCTCAAATGAAAAAGTGTCTAGACACGGCCTTGCTTAGACTTTATATTATACGTATTTACGCTCTTTAGATCGAATTTAACAGCATGTGGTAATTAAAACCACTATCGCATCCAGCGTAAAATTCTTTAAATAAGAAGAGCGCTTCTTTCATGAATATTTTTAAAGATTAGAGGATTTCATTAAAGGAACTACTTTAGTTCCAACACTTAGTTAATTTAGGAATAATAATGCTTAAGTTTAAATCATCAAAAAAAAAAAATTTAGTGGCTCTTTTGACTTCATTGTAAACAATGCGTAGAGTCAAAGGGAAAAAAATTGAAGCTTTACGCAAACTTTAATTCCCTACTGAAGAGAACAGAAAGATCTCATAAAAATACAAACCCTAAAAGAATTCTTTTACTTTTCACCCCTAAAAAAACAATGATTGATTACATTTAACACAAAGGAAAACCAGATATTATAAATATTGTAAAGAAAAAATATCCAATTAATGTTATTGACTGGGAAAATCTTTGGTTGAGGAAGAGCATTCAACTTGAAAAAAAAATTAATATTAATGATTTTTAGCCTGTTCTATTTTACTAAATGAAAATAAAAATAAAAATATCGTAGGTGAAAACTTTAATGCTTAAATCACTGCAATGAAAGAAAAAAAGCTGTTAATGACCTTGCCGTAGTTACCGTTAGATTTAAATATAATTTTAAGCTTTTGGTTTTTATATGTATTTTAAACTGCGAAATGTAAATCTCCTATAAACATTTTTAATTAAGACATTTTTTTTCAACAAAGAAATGGGGTGGAGAACGGAGGAAGAAAACTGTGTTTTTTATCATCTGTGTTGTGTAGTTATGGTGACTAATAATAAATTATTCGCGGAATTTTACTAAGAATATAATTTATAGAAGAAAATACAAATCTAATTAATGATTTTCGAAATGCATTTCAAAACTGAAGTTGGAAGTTTATTGCAAGTATAGGCAAATGTGCTACAAATCAGGAAATTTGGAAACGGGTGGGGGAAGTGTTATTGTTATTTTCAAAACTTAATTAATTTCTTGTGATATAATAAATTGAAATAAATAGGAGAAAAGAAGGATGATGTTACCCCTGTTATTAAGCACTGAAGAGTCTATATGTATGTACAATGGCTGGCATTTCTTTTTGGATACGTTTTCTTTCATATATACTTTGATAATTCTTTTTGGAAACTTGTTTTGAAAAAAAAAAAAAACACCGTTTTTGGTAAAAGAAAAAGAAAAATCTGAAAGCTTTCAGATTTTATATTACTCCTAAAGTGTCGTTTTTTCATTTACATACACATACACGTTTCGAGAGTATTTGGGCTAATGTTCTTTTGGACTAAAAATATTTAAAAGCAGCCTATCTTTGGAATTTCCGATAAACGGTTTCGTGCTTAGTTAAAAATGTATTTTTCCGTATACTGTTGCCATTGGTCACTTTAAAATCATTGAGTTTGTTAATCAAAAATTCTCTAAAGTTTTACAAAATTTGAAATACACAATAAAATATTTGTAGACAGCTTATCTTTAGAATTTTCAATAGACAGTCTCACGCCCTGGAGATAATGCAATTTTCCCATACAGTGTTGCCATTGATTCCTTTGAAATCATTCAATCTGTTGAGCAAAAATTAGTTAAAGTCTTCCTTTTTTATCTCCTACCAACATAGCATATACATGGGTAAAGAAGGTAATGCTTTCGGTCTAAAAAATTCGCAAGTGAATGTTCACTGAATAAGGCACTGGGCATCATTTACTAACAAATTATTCAATGAAACACTGCATTTAGAAGGTAGTTCAATAGGCGAGTAGATAAAGCCGCTGAATACTGATAGTTCGCTCCTGGCTCAGGTCCTGCTATACGAACTTTCTGCACTATTCTTTTGTACCAGATGAGCTATTAGTCTCAATCCTTATTTTGTCTGACCGTATCACTTTTCAAATAAGGTAATGTTGCCATCAAATGTTGTCGCCATGCAATATTTTTAAAGAAGCAGTACAGCTAATGGAAAAAAAAAAGAATGTGTGACAATACTTAATACTTTAAAGATAAAATTCTAGAGACATGTTTAAAAATATTTTCTGACTTTTCTGCTGAATTTTTATTGAAGTACGAAGAAATTGTAAAAATATTGTATGGCGTTAAAGAAATGCATACAGAGTTAACAAGACAAAATGTTAATAATAAAAAGAACAAAATAAGTTGAGTAAGTCATCTTACTAAGAAAACTGAGCATATGACGTAATGATGAAAGAATTTAAAAATAGCAGTGGCAGCACTTAACACTGCATCGGGAATTCTAAACATATGCTGCTCTTAAAAATTCTACGATTTTACTGTTAAATTATATGTAGCCTAAGGGCGAAGAAAGTGATGCTAATAAATAAATAGTGATAATAAATAAAATTAAAAAGACAAAATGTTAATAATAAAAAAAACAAAAAAATCTGAAAGGTTTCAGATTTTAAAAAACATCCGAAGGAACTTTTTTTAACATTTTGTGTGTTACCTTTATTTATCAAATATCATGTTCTTGTACTTAAACTATAAAATTGAGTTCAATAGCAATATCGCAAAATAATTTTTAAATAGAGCATATCTTAAGAATTTCCGATACACAGTCTCGCGCGCTGAAGATACAGACCCCCAACGTGCCATTGTTCGCTTTGAAATCTTTGTGTTTGTTAATCAAAAATTCGTTAAAGTTTCACAAAATATGAAATCGATACTAAAGCAAATTCGAAGTTTCAAATTTGGGCTTCTAGATGCCCATATTCGGGTGGAAACGTTCAGTATTCAAAACTAGGTGGCTCTACGTACCGTTGCTTTTCCAGAATGCGAGAAACATGCATACATTTATGCAGATTCTTCATTGCTTAATTTCTTTAAATATAATACAGGGCGATAATATTTAGTGGCAACAATTTGAAAACTGAGACTACGCTTGTAGTGAATCCACGCAGAATACCAAAACGAAATTAATAGTCCTTCTGAGCAAATTGATCCTTTGGACTAATAAGATGTGTAAGTCGTCTTACTAAGAAAACTGAATATATGACGAATTTATAAAACACTGAGTAAAAATAATGGCAACATATTCCCGATACATTGTATCGGGAATTCTAAACATTTGCTGCTTTTAAAAATTCTATGTTTTCAGTGTTAAATTATATATAGTCTAAGTGTGAAGAAAGTGATGCTTAATAAATAAAGTTAAAAGGACAATAATAAAAAAAGACAAAATAAGATGTGTTATGAAGAATTTATAACACTTAACACTGAATTGGGAGTTCTAAACATATGCTGCTTTTAAAAATTCTACGATTTTACTACTAAACTTGGCGTAAACTAATGTGGCGTAAGTGTGAAGAAAGCAGTGTTTAATAATAAAGTTAAAAAGACAAAAAAGTTGTGTGAGCAAGAATGAGTCCAGTTGCAGACAGGTAAACTGCGAGAGCGTGAAAAATCTTCTAGTCTGAAATTAAAATCTGAGTTCTCTTAGATTTTGCTTTTAATTTTTAGTTTTTAATTTTTATTTTCTGCTTAATAACGGAATTATCATCAGGTTCTTTAACAAATTCCTTCACGAAGGCATTTTTCCTAATACTAATAGCTCTTACAGTTCCGCAATCTATATGAACTAAGGCTGAAATGAAACGGATCTCTTTCAAAGTTACATT
>KK115102.1:0-10378 GCA_000611955.2 Stegodyphus mimosarum | reverse complement strand
GATTTCGGTTTTCCGTACAACATAGCTTCACTATTCTACAACGCTGATTTCGTAAAAGTCCCGTCATTCTTGTTCTTGAAATGCGGAAACAACACAGAATAAGGAAGAATACGCGTTTTGTTTTACTCAATAGATACTTTTATTCCCTACTAGTGATGTTACCACTTCATCCCCGAATTTAGTGTAGGTGTTCTATGACAGGTACTGACTTCTACGCTTCTTATTGTTTGAGGACCGATATTTTTTGTTGTTGTTGTTGCCGTTGTTCATCATTCCAACTTTATGTACTGTTTACCATCAAAATCTAGTTGTTGTTCACTATTCCAATGTTTTTTGTTGTTTACCATCAAGCAAATTCTCTTTCTGAAATTTATGACATACAATTGAGTTAACTAAACGTGACGCGCATTTCATCTTTGTTTTCTTAATTCTCTAATACGTATCATCCTAACGTATCCTGTAATAGTTGCAAGAGATTTCTCATTTTTCGCCTACCGAGTCGCCGTTTTAGTTAGTCAAGTTACTTCATAAACATTCTATACGTATGTGTGTGTATTAAAATAAATGTTAGTTTATAGATTTATAAGAGACCTTTAATTTTACTTTTGATTTTAGTAACTTCCCCTTTCTCAATCTAAAAATGTATTTAGAACAAATATAAGTGATGTGGGCCCTTTTATAATTACTCCTTGTCATGTTGTTCTTACATAATGCTAATGGCACTTGTCTTTACATAGCAGCAAAAGTGGAAACTGTAGTATTTTATCTAATAGTACTGAAAAGCATACAAAAAATAACTTTTATTTATCTAATAGTAACTTAGCAATGTTATGTACACTGCGAAAAAAACAAATTGGACAGTTCTGTATCTCCCGTTCTATTGGACCGATTGACGAAATTCAAATTGCATTTTTCATGTTTCGAAAGCACAACTTAGGATATGTATTAGATTTATATATAGTATTATTCTAATGTAGATATTTTGACAAAAAATCGGACTTTTTCTGAAATGGCACACCAATTTTTTTCCAAATTTCGATTCTAAATGATGCCAAACTGCCAAGTTTTGTAAAAGTCGCACGAGTAGTTTTTAAAAAATTAGCTCTCAACAATATTTTAGATTCTCAATGTTAATTAAATTTGATATATATTTATTAATGTCTCTTTTTTTAAACTTATTGGATTCTCTGTTTCACATTTCGAAA
Organism: Stegodyphus mimosarum; assembly: GCA_000611955.2. NCBI lineage: Eukaryota > Metazoa > Arthropoda > Arachnida > Araneae > Eresidae > Stegodyphus > Stegodyphus mimosarum. The sequence goes on along the minus strand of KK115102.1, from coordinate 9,173 downwards.
TTTAGGTTCATTCCAAATAAAATTCGCCCATTTTTTATGATTTATTTTTAAAATTTGCATTTAAAAATAATTTTTATAAATTCTAGGAAATCAATTTTGAATTATGTCCTATAAAATGCTTGCCATCATCTTAAAATAGATGCATTTCTAAGCATACATGCAAAAAAATTAGAGTTTTTTATTCAAAATTTCCTATGATATACATGAATTTACAGTTGGGCTCGTTTTGAAATTTTGGCGTATTTACAATAAGCGATAATAACAAAAATGAGATTTATGCACTCCGTTAAAATTATTTGAAAGTATGAACGATGACTTTTTTTCCGCCCGTGAACAATAAAAAAAGGAAAGGAAAATAGGTTGCTGTAAATTAAGAAGTTCGCCAAGTGAATTTTTCGTGGCGCAAACTGAAAAACATCCGCCAAGGTAAATTTTTAAATTTCTCCATAAATTTCGGACCAAAAATTACAAAATTTAATATCTAGGCATAATTTGAGTACTAGAATTGAAATATGTTAAAACATTATATGTAATTTCAGAAAAAGTCCAATTTTGTGTCAAAATACTTATGTTAGGACAATGCTATATATAAATCTAATATATATCCTATATCGCGGTTTCGAGATATAAAAAACGCAAGAACTGGAGGTACAGAACTGTTTCTCAGTGTACTTCTGTTGAAAATAAAGTAGCTTCACTATTGTTAATTTGACATCAGCTCAACAATCTTCACTCTTTTTATAGTTTGCTCTGTCCACTAATGTATCTTTTACTGCTTCTTTTCATCACCAACTGTAATAATGTAATTTGCAATTTTAAATTAGGAAATGTAAATCCTTAAGAAGGCTGTGATAAACCTAATAAATACCTCTAATTAATTTAAAAGAGGTTTAAAATTTGTAATTGTATGCCTCGAAAACTTACAATTTAAAGAAGAAAAGAGAATAGCGCATACATAAAAAGTTAAGCAAATTATTGCTAATTTGTCCCAGAAGAGAGTTGACTTATCAAGGCAATTAATATATAAAAAGTTAAGCAAATTATTGCTAATTTGTCCCAGAAGAGAGTTGACTTATCAAGAGCAATTAATAATTATATGCATATATATATATATATAAATTTAATTATTAGTTTTCTATTTATGATTATCTCGTAGGAAAGAAAGAGTAATTTACAATTTGAAGTTAGGAAATATAAATATACTTAAGAAGGCTGTGATAAAACTATCAAAATTTTGTAATAAATTTAATAGAAATTTAAAATTTCTAACGGGGTATGCATCAAAAACTTACAATTTAAAGAAGAAAAAGAACAGTACATACATAAAACAGTAATTAAATTATTGCTGATTTCCCGGAAGAGGATTGACTTCTCAAGAACAATTTAATATGCATATATATACACACACGCATATATATACAGGGTATATCTGTACAGCGATAACAGACTTTCAGAATAGATAGAGTACACCTGGACGATGGGAAATCACATAGCAATGTATGGTCGGAAACGCTTTCCTGGCGCGGTAGTGACGACACAAAACTCAGAAAAGGAAGGACACAAACAGTGAGACAAAACATGTTTTATTGTGCTTAGTACAGTAGGGACCTACAAAAAAGAACAAAAGCAAACAACGATCGTCATTAAAAGTGTTCGAAATTACGACCCCGTACCGTGATACAGGCCTCCTTCTCTGCCATTTGGAACATCTGCATCACGAATGGAAGATGCATGACGCACGCTTCCTGCATCGCGGTCCGGGTAGAACGGAAATTTCGGTCCTGCATCACGGTAATTTCGAACACCTTCTTTGATGATGATCGCTATCTCTTTATGTTGTTTTTTCTTTGTTTTTGTTGTACTCCGGATAATAAACATGTTTATTTACCCCGTTAGTGTACTTGCTTTCTTGACTTTTGTGTCGTCACTTCCGTGCGAGGAAAGCGTTTCCGACCATGCATTGCTATGTGATTTCCTATCATCTAAGTGTGCTCCATCTGTCCTGAAAGTTTGTCACCGCCGTATTGTAACATCCTGTATATATATGAATTTTCTTCTGCAATGGTGTGCCGCAAATAAAGAATTGTACCAAACGGATGTGATGTATCTCCCTTGTAAACATCCAGGTATCACCAACAACATCTTCTTTTCACATTCAGAATTGTATCACACATACATAGACATTATGTATAAAATTTGTTTTATTGTTTTATTGGTTCCGTTTTTATTATCGCTATTCTGCTTCAAAAATGGAAGTATTATTTCTGTCTGGAAGTTATTCCATCTGAGGTACTATATTATCTTCAGAAATAAGTAAATCATTGTCACTACCAAGTTTCTATGAGAAAGAGGGATACTAAAATAAAAATATATGTATGATAAAATATTTTATGAAAAAGGGGAAAATAAATGTGCAAGTTCAAAATCACGTTTCACCCGACCTTTATTTTCGAAACCTCTGGTTGTAGACTTAGACTTCCTTTCACAAAAATGTTTTAAATGGCTCAAATATTCATGTTTGAGCACTTTTAAATTTAAAGAAATCAATTTTGTAAAAATTACGAAATTTAACTTTTTATACCCTTTCGGTCCTTATATTCAGGAACATTTTGTACTCGATATTAAAAAATTTAAACACCAAAATTTGACTAACGTACGTCATAGGTAGGTCATAGGTCACATGTTATTTAAGCGGTTTTACATCGTTTTATCTTTTACCACTCCATATTGCGTGTCCCAACGGAAATCCTAGAAAAAACGAGAAAATAAAGTATATAAATTTGTAAATTACTTTTACACCAGCTGTATTGCCTCTCCAAGAGCAGAGTTTTAACTTTTAGCAATTATGTAGCAATTTTATGGCATTTTTGGTCCTATCTTTGAATCGCTGTGGCAGCAGCGTCCATCTGCACTGAAGTCTCGGTGAGGTCTGGATATCGTAATCCTAAAAGTGAGGTAATAATAAGCCAATCAGAGAGTGACGTTTCAGTACACACAATTAATGCAGTAAGGCTATACCCGCTTTGACGGGTGCAAAGTGTAAAAACCCTGGTTTGCCGAGAATAATTAAAATTAATGAAGAGATAAGGAAGATAATAAAAGTAGAAAATAACTATATACACTATTTACATCGATCACCACTTAACATCGTGATGTATGTCCTACGTCGCTTGAAGTTGACTGACTCACTAAGTAGAACTACCTTACAACCAGGTTCCACTATATGCCTCACCTAACCTTCATATTTGCAAGTTTTTTGACGGCTATCATCAGTTGATGCTATAAAGAGTGATGCAGAGGAGAAATGACGTGGTAAGTCTCTCGGAGACAGGTTGAAAAGTGAAGGGAAGCCTGACACCTAGTCACCTGGTGTCTTCAAGACATCTGATAGGCCGAGCAGATAACAGTAGAAATGCTGCAAAAACATGATAATAACAAAAATATATATAATGTCAGGTACAAATGCATGATTTTCCCGTAAACTACGGGTAGTAAATCATCTAGTAAATACGATTCTAAAGCAGGGTTATACAGGAATGCAGACATAAGTTGTGGAAAGTCCGCAGGTGGGAGGTCACCCTCCAGGTTCCAGTCTCTGGGCATTGCTGCTTGGGTCAGTCAATGTGAAGTGTAGACGGGTACAATAAACAAAAGTTGCAGTAGTAAAGATGATTACATACACATGGTACAGAACCCGTACGACAGTAATTGACCGAAGTATTTAATCTCAAAATTTACTTCACTTCAGTTTGCATTAAGAAATCCGTTAATGAATAAATTAGAATAATTCGAGGTTGATTTTCCTTCCTTAACTGGCATTGAATGACATTGCATTGTGATTTATTAGTGTCTTTATTTGCAATTTTGTATTTAGTACGCAGAAATAATTTTCACGCAAATAATTTATCAGTTTTCAAGGTCTAAAATTACGTTATTAATATTATCATGCAGTTCCATTACTTTACATTTGCGATCTGGCAATAGTGAAAAATTCTCTGAAGTACAAATATTTTTCATTTTTAATCAACGCAGACAATATTACGAGTTGATTACACGCTGGTCCTGAATATGATCTCCGTTTATAATACAAAATATATCGGTCAATTTTTATCGCACTGAAGTCAATGTGTTTTATTACTTTTAGAAATTCACATTTTTTTTAAATTTATGTATAAGGATTACAGAAACATATGAAAAGTTATATTTCATATTTATTACAGAATTGACTTCTTTAAATTTGAGAAAGCAAAAACAGAAGCCTTTGCGTCACTTAAAACATTTTGTTATTAGAAGTATATATTTATGAGCAATGGTTGGGTTTATTTCAGTTATGAAAAGCACTCGACGGCTATTTGCCTTAGAGGAGGGATGCCTTTGCGGAGGACTTTCTAAGGGAAACTGTCTCACATATTATTAGTCCGAAGGGGCTTTGTCCATGAAGGACTATTGTTTTCGTTTTGCGATTTTGCGTTGGAAACATTAAAAGTCATAATCACTTTTGAAACTGTTGCCACCAAATATTGCAGCCCAGTATTATATTTAAAGAAATTAAATAATGAAGAATCTGCATAATTGTATATATATTTCTCCAAATGTGATAACACAACGGTACCTAAAGCCATCCAGTTTTGAATAACGTACTTTTCCACCCGAATATGCGCATCTGGAAGCCCAAATTTGGAATTTGTTTTATTATCTATTTCATATTTTGTAAAACTTTAATGAATTTTTGATGAACAAACTCAAACGATTTAAAAGCGAGCAATGGTAACACTCTACGGAGGGGGGAAAACCTTTTTATCTAAAGCTCGAGGAACTGTGTATCGGAAATTCTAAAGAGATACTCATTTTAAAATTATTTTGCGATATTGCTTTTGCACCGAATTTTATGGTTCAAGTGCGAAGAACATGATATTTAATAAATAAAGGTAACACACAAATGTTAAAAAACGCCCCTTTGGACGTAATTTAAAATCTGAAACCTTTCAGATTTTTTAATACTATTTTTATGTATATTATTTGAATTAAATTAAAAACTTTCCGTGGAACTAAAAATGCAATTTGATATTAGGTTAAAAGCTCTATTCTTGGAAATGATGTACTGCATTTAACATAGCAGTCAGTTAACTACAGAAAGATGGCTGTGAAAGTGTGTAAAAAAATACATCATTTTTAACATTTTCTTATTTCGTATCTTCAAATCTATGCCTGAAAATTTTTAAAGGCAATTTTTAAAGGCACTAACTAGTGACTTTGCAGATAATATTTCCAAAAGTATAAAAAATGATATGCATGTAATTTGGCAGAATTATTGGAATAATGACGGGATTAATGTATCATTCTCATAAATTATGTATGCCGTATATAGTACTAATAAGCTAAATTTTTGCTGCATTCATCAAGGTTGTCAAGTTTTCTTTAAAAGACCCTTAATTTTTGAAATTATAATAGGTACCTGTTAAATGATGAATTTATTATTTTCAAAATATCACAACTTCTAAAAGAGAGCTAATTTTGTCTATCATCGATATCCTCTTCCTCAGCCACTTCAGAAATAATTAACATAAACCAAACATAAATTATTTGTTAATTACTTTCCAAAGTGTTTTAGGGTATGGTTTTCTATAAGAGAATTATTAATTAATAAAGCACCATTTTCCATTCATAAAGAAATCTATGTGAAATTATGTTTTTATTTAAATATAAATTGCTGGTGTTACCTGTTAAGAGTGTGCCTAATTTTGGACCTGCGTCATTATTTTTTGTAGATTTAGATCCTAGGAAATATTATTAAAAGGAAGATGAAAAAATATAATTTTACTGCATTGGTTAGTAATTGTAAATTATATTATGATTGACAATCTTGCGAAATATTTTTCTTAACTTTTCAGGCTACACTTTTTAGAACTAATAAATAATTCTATCAACAATTTTTTAGAATATTTGACTTGCCTTTAACGTTATCTTAGTTTAAAAGTTAGTTCTTCAAGAGTTAAAAACGTTATCAGAGAAGAAAATAAATTAACTTTTTGGATAATGCCAGCTTATTTCAAGTATGAAATTAACCTTAATTCTTCCTTCAAAATTCCTGAATTAAGCAAGTTTCTTTATAAAAATTGGCCACCTATTGTTACATTTCACAATTTTATTTAAATTATAAAGTAACATTTGTTATTTTTTATTTGTACATTAGTATTTTTAAACAGTAAGTGTAGTTATACAGAGGCTGTTCGCACATTTTTTAGACGATTTTGGTAAGCGGTAATAAAAAATCGTTTGCTGCAAAAGAAGTAATTGCAATTGTACTACCTTTTTAAAAGTCAAAATTATCGTCTGTGACTTGAAAGTTTTGTTTTTACTCAAAATGGAGAATTTAACAAAACAGTGGTTCGAAGGTTACATTTACGCTTTTTCTGACGAGAAATATGCATACTCCGTTATCCAAAAACGATGTGAGAGTCATGGTTTTGTGATAGCTAAAGCGTCGATAGGTAATATCATCAACAGGAAAGGAAAAAAACGTCAAATTGGAGCCTCAAGTGGGACAAAAATTCCAAACAAGTATCCAAGGAAAAAATGGACATCTTCGACTATTGCAAAGGTACGTTGTTTAATGTTAAAGGAAAATCCCCCTAGTCAAAGAACAGTTGCAAAATCATTAAAATGCTCGGTATCCACTGTAAACAAAATGATAAACGTTGATTTAAATCTTAAGAAAGCGAAAAAACGCAATGTGCATCGTCTTCTTCCAAAGCATATCGCTCGACGCGGGACACGCTGCAGAATTCTATATGAGAAACACTTATCCAAAGAAAAATGGAAAACAATTGTCACAATAGATGATTCATGGGTGTATTTGAATGACTGTAACAAAAAAAGAGCCATTTATTATCATAAAAGGAGAGAAAAAAATTTAAGTACATGGTTCAAAGAATCGAAAGAAAGTTTTTCTAAGGGATTCACGATTGTTGCTGGTTTTTCTTATAATGGCAAGTTAAAAATAAAGAGAGTGCAAAAACTGTCAAGGTTAACTCCAAATACTATCGGGAACATATTTTATCGCCAATTTTTTCCAAATGAAATACCATCGCTTTACCCACAGTGCCGTCAATCTCTGAGATTCCATCAGGACAAAGCTAGGAGTCACACATTAAAATCCACTGTAAATTTCCTAAAAGAAATGGAACAAAAAACTGGTATCAAGGCCATACCCTTCACTGATATCCCTACTAAATCTCCCGATGTGTCACCTATGAATTTTTGTGCTTTCGGACTTTTAAAAACTGCATTATCCAAACGCTGTCCCCAAACCCTAACAGGACTCTGGAAAGCTGTTCGGGAGAAATGGGATAGAATACCTCTTCTGAAAAGGCATTATTATCCTGGAAATTGCAGTGTCGAAAAATAGTTCAGAATAAGGGATGTCAAACAGAACATTTAAAACACAAGAATTTTACGTAATTTAGTTTTGTGAATACAATATACATCGTCTAAAAAATGTGCGAACAGCCTCTGTATACCTATAATACTCCTTTGATAATTTTAAGGTAATTAAGAACCCAGAAGGCCTATTAGTCTGGAAACGGCATTTCGCGTTAAATGACTATAAAAATGTAAATCAAGCTTCAGATTGGGTCCACCAAATATTATCGCCCTCTATTATATTTAAAGAAACTAAATAATGAAGAGTTTGCATGAATGTATGTATGTTTCTCGTAATATGAAAAAACAACGGTACATAGAGTCATCAAATTTTGAATAACGTAATCTTCCACCCGAGCATGGACACCTGGAAGCCAGACTTCTGAATTTCGAAATTTTTTTATTACCTCTTTCATATTTTGTAAGTCTTTAACGAATTTTTTATCAACAAACTGAAAAAGCGAGAAATGGCAGATCAGTACGGAAGAAAACACTTTTATTTCCAGCTACCGAGACTGGTGTATCGGAAATTCTAAAGATGTGCTGTTTTTAAATATTTTGTGATATTACCGTTGAATTGAATTTTATGTGAAGAACATGATATTTTATAAATAAAGGTAACACACACAACGTAAAAAAAGTCCCTTTGGGTGTAATCTTTCAGATGTTATATTACACCCTTTCATATTTTTTCAGATTCGTGAAGATATATCACGAATTAAATGCATTTATATTGAATTCAATCAGATTAAAACAATTTTAGGTTCTTTTCCATTTCCCCGGCGCAAATCTCGCCAAGTAGACTTTATTGGCAGCAACACACAGTATACGCATAAAAAAAACCTAACAAATATCACTTTTAATAATTTTTTACTTCAGAAGCATGAACATTTGAATATCGTTTAAAATTTTTTCAGATGGGTCTTTCGTTTCTCTTCTTCACATAAATTCCACGAGATAGCCTTTCAGATGATGACCTACCTTTCCTCTGCGTTTTTTATTTCGCCATTTGGCGCTACCCTTTAGTTTTCCTATTTTTTGTGTGAGCGTTCCAGTTTCCGGATTGACAAAATTTTATTTATAGGTCACTTAGAAATTCTCGAAACTTTCCTCTTCCAGTTTTTCAGTGCAGAATTATTTCCACGAATCCGAATATATTATAACTGCTTTTTCCATATTTCTCTTAATTGCTTCTAATATAATGCTCATGAATCAGTTTTGCACCTTCACAGGAAACATTCATTTGTTTCACGGCTTCTAATATAATGCTCATGAATCAGTTTTGCACCTTCACAGGAAACATTCATTTGTTTCACGGCAAGCTCCACCAAAGAATCACTGTTGTAGAATCCGTCCTGCATCGTTTTTGCGCTTCGTGAAGCTACTTTCATCCATTTCGGCGATCGTACCAGGTCCTCCTATTTTCCGTTGTTGACGTTTAAGAAAAGAACCCACACAAACCTCGCGCGTGTAGTTATTCCAACTGTTCCGTGATTGATTTCCAACTGATTCATTTTCACAAAATTTAATTGAAGTTAATTCTTCGCTCCAACCATAAACAAACCTCACACACTTCAAGAAACTCAATTTCGATGACTCAAAACCCTGTACCTTTTCGGATACTTCTTTTACTTACGGATTTTGACGTATTAGGGAAAAGACGTAACTGTTACTTGTTTTGTTCAAAGGTTATAAGGTTTCTTCTTCAATCTCTTGACTTTCTTCGTTAGCATAAGCTGTGAAACCCTATG
>KK115101.1:134871-168449 GCA_000611955.2 Stegodyphus mimosarum | reverse complement strand
GGGAATGAATTTGATTAAGCGTACAAGAATCTAAGTTTCATACTTTATTATGAATAATTACGAATTATAAAAATTCAATTCTATTTTCATACTGGAAATAAGCTTACCACTCAATATAGAGACTGGTTAGTAACTCTGACTATCGTAAGGAAGGGCCCGGGTTCAAATCCCGAAGAAGGCATGTATGTAATTTGTCCGTCTGTTAAAAGAGGCAATGGTCCTTTGATACACCTATTAGATGCCTCCATAATAAGGAGACCACAGCTTCCGGCATTAGCATTGGCCAATGCCTATAAACGGCTAGAGCTCGCTATTGGGGGGAGGAAATAACTTGGAATAAGATTAAAATAGTAAGCATGCATTTCATTCATATGCTACTAGATCAGATTTCAACAGTGAGTTGTTTATATTATTTATATCTCATTAACTGCAAGCATGCGGTATCTTGTGATGAATTATTGATACGGTTGTTGAAAGGGAAAGTCGAAGCATCAGGTCGAATTCAATCGTTATCATATTCAAAATCCGAGATTTGTCTTCAGTATGGGAGCTGGTTAAAAGCGGAAACCGTCTAACATCTATAAGAGGCCATTCATAATGCAAAACTGCACAGCTAAGCTTGGTCTTTATTCAACTGGGCTTAGAAACACACGATTTATTTTCATACTTAATGCCGCGGTAGTAAGTAAACTTTAAGTGACTTCATAGCATTTCCAACTAACTCTATTAATATTGAATGCACTTTGTTAAGAGTTTATTCTCCAGTACTAAGTTGAGAACATTTATGAAAAATTTATTGAAATTATTTTTCGGATTTTCCATGGTTAAAAATTTATTTCAGTTACCTTCTGAATAGAAGTCAAATTTAAAATAATATGCTTCCAGCACAATACACTGCTGGCCACCGTAAATGCAACACCTTGAAGGAAGCAGGCCAATAACATGAAATTTACAACATGCGTTAGAGGAGGTGAGATATGCAAATGATTAGAAGTTCAGCGCAGACGCACATCACGCGCGCCTGTGGCGTCACATCGACAAATTCAAGTTCGGCAATTGTGTTTCTCTTGTGTTTTTTTTTTTTCAAAAAACAATCAATTATGCCTCATAGTAAACAGCGATCATCGTTTGATCAAGTATCCGAGTTCGACAGAGGAAGGACATTAGCCTACCGAGAGTGTGGATTATCTTTCAGGGAAATCAGTAGTCGTGCTAGACGAAACCGGCAGACGTCTCCACCGCCAATGGTGCGATGAAAGAAGGATGTGGACGGCAGAATGGAATGAAATTGTCTTTATTGACGAGTCACGCTTATGTCTGCAACAACACAATGGTCGGATTCGAGTCTGGAGACACCGTGGAGAGAGGATGCTGAACAGCTGCGTTATGCACCGCTACACTGGTCCTGCACCGGGTATTATGGTAGTACTCTCGCACTCCACTAGTACGCATTGCCGGTACTTTAAACAGCCAGAGCTACATCTGCGAGGTGTTGAAGCCAGTTGTCCTTCCTTACCTTCAAGGCTTGCCCACAGCCATATTTCAACAGGATAATGCGCGACCACACGTGGCCCGCATTGTCCAAGGGTTCTTCGTCAATCGCCAGACTGAATTGCTTCCCTTGCCGGCTCGCTCTCCGGATCTTTCGCCGATAGAAAACATGTGGTCCATGGTTGCTGAAAGATTGACCCAGATTACATCCCAAGCTGCCACACCAGATCAACTTTGGCAACGTGTGGAAGCTGCTTGGTCTGCTGTACCCCAAGAACACATCCAAAGTCTCTTTGAATCAATGCCGAGGCGTGTAGCAGCGGTGATCTCCAACAATGGCGGCTACTCTGGCTATTGATTTTGGAAGGAACCACACTTCACAGAAGTCTATAAATTTAATCATTTGATACTTGATCTACGTGTTATCTACTAAATAAATTTTGTTGTGATATCTCTTGTCTTTATTGGTGTTGCAATTTGGGTGGCCAACAGTGTAATAATATATTTTTATTACTTATTTTATATTATGTTTTCAGGCATTTCCCGTTTCTTTTAAATTCCATGACGTAAAATCCCAAAGATTTAAAATAATTTAATTAGAAATTCAAAACAAGCATTTGATAATTACTAAATGACTTAACAGAGAATACAATAACAAATATTCAGTACTAATGGAATTTACGTGACTTAACGCTAGTCGTATTTACAAAGCGAAATCGGTGCAAACGAATATACGAAATGTTCTGTTCCTTATAATTAACACTTTCCCTTTCGTTACATGGCAGTGCAGTAGAAAATTTTAAAACATACACATTTTATCTGTTAACTGAATTTGGCTGGAAATTGATTAAAATTACAGGAAAACTAAAAGCTTTCATGTGTCTGCCAGGAACGGATGTTCACAGTTTGAAACATTTTTTGGATCATTAAAACTGTGTAGAGTCATTAGTTGTTTTTTTCTTTTTAAATAAAAAGGCAGGAGACTTGAAAAATGAGTAATGCCTTCACCGGGACTCGAACATCGACCTCTCCGATTGCCCGCCGACTGTGCATCCGTTACACCACGAAGGCATTCTGGAAGGAAAGAGAAAATACCTTAGAACTATTTTCCATTTAAATATAAAAAAGGACCGTACAAAATAATGCTGTTTCACTCTGAACTGTCATTTCCAAGTTACATTGTTAGTAACAGAAACATAGTTATAGGTTTATCATACCAGGCATCACAAATATGCGCGTTTGAATTAATTTTACCTAGCACAACAAAAACAATAAAAATTAAGTGAAATTTTTTGTGGCCCTGATTAGACACAATTTTATGCATAAGAGCATATTTAAGCATCCGTGTTGCTTAGATCGAACATATGAACCAACTAAAATGTGAATAGGAATTATAACTTCAAAATAAAAATTTATGCTTGGCAATCAGAAAAAAATATCTTATTTCGCTTTATTTAAGAACAGGAAGAGGACAGAACCCAGAAATACTTCAAAGAAAAATGTGTTGTCATCAGGCTTCCATTACAGGATTTGCTACATATGTAAATATGACCGATACGTAAAATGTTATATTACATGGGTACAGAAGAAGTTCTTTATTTTCTTATATCTTCTCCACACATACAAATGTACAAGAGAGATGTGGTTAAACTATGACTAAAATTTAAATCTTAAATTTTATGAATCAAAAACGGGACGAAAAATAGAATTATTTTTTAACACTGAGATGATTAACCTGATGGCAAGATCTGTTCTTCCGCAGACGAGAGACTCCCGCTAGTTATTGCTCAAAAAGTTCTCCAACAGTGCTTAAACTGCTGTGTGCGCTGTTGTTGTCGTGACTTACCTCACTTGTCAGAAAGTAACATCAGAACAAGCCCACATAATTCATCGTGGCAAAGAGAGCAAGACTGCGCCTGTCTTTGGCAAGAGCCTTGAGCATCATACAGGTGACAGTAAGACTTCGCTTAGTTCTGCCCCCAATTTTGATGGAAAGCCCCTGGAGTACGTGCCCAAGGGTATCCCATCCCTCTTCACCTACCATCAACCTCTCGATAGGACTTTTGGCTCGCCATTTTTATCTAGAGTGCCTCATGCCCTCATATACATTTACAAACATCCATGCTTTCTCCGGAATTCTAAACTGGACCCTTTGGTACTGCAGTAGGCTACCCTAACTCCTACACTGTCTAGGCGGCTTAAACTGCTGTTAAACTGTTAACAGAAAAGTGAAACAAAATCGGCTTTCACTTTATTTGATAGGATTAAAATGCAGAGATAAAATTTACATACAGAGCTATTTCGTTTCTAGATATGCAAATTTGGCCCATTTTATTCTTTTTTCATCTCTGTATTTTCCCTTATTCAATGAGTAATTTATTTAATTAAACTGATGCTTAGTATTACCTAATGTAAACTGATATTTACTAGTATTACCTAGTACCTAATATCTAACTAGTACTACCTAATGTCTAACTGAGTGAATTTCAATCAGGAAAATAATGAAAATATTTTGTACTATTCTTACGTTCAGTGGTCTCTTTGCAGTGCCATAAATTTGAATTACGGTTCAATTATTACTAAAATTTCCATTATGTAAGACTGTTACCGTAATTTATGAAATTCAAATGATCATTTGAAAATAATCGACGCATTAAATTTCCATTAATATTAGATCAGACAGTCTTTTGCAAATGCTTAGCAAATGTTTTCTAGGGATTTGATTAATCGTAACAAAGCGCTATTTACTCGTTACGTTTCGAGTTAGTGCAAAATAACGCACATCAAAATAGAATGTATGTATGTTTGTACGTATGTATATAAAATGATGAGATTGCCATGCCAGAAAATTAAGAGTAAAAACCTATTGCAATGAAAAACTATTGTAAGACATTGAAGATTTTTATCATTTAAAGATACATTAATAAAATTAATTAATTATTGTTGCTTCCATGAAAAATGCTGACTTTTCAAAGGGTATTAGCCTTTTTTGACACATTCAACAACTAAGGAAATTTGAATCGCGTTTCGTCTTCCCAGCCTACTTGAGAGAAATTCGATTTAATAGAATTTATAAATTCAATTTTAATTAAGTTAGTTTAAGTCTCAAGTAGACTAGGAAAATACTCCGACAGGATTATAACCCCTAACTAAAATTCTAAAAAAAATATTCGAATTTATTTTGAAATACTATTTGCAATAAATCAAAAAGACTAACAAAATCAAATTTATACCTAAAAAACATATTTACAAAAAAAGAAAACTTTAGATTTAAAATTTCGTTCTACAATTCCTTAATTATTGATGATTCTAATGAAAGAGGTTTAATTCCCTTTGAAATGTCAACCTTTTTCATGGAATCAGCAATAATGAATTTACTACTTAAATAATGTATCTTTAACTGACAAAAATCTCGAATTTATTACAATAGTTTTTCATTACAATAGAATTTTACTCCACTTTTTCCGGAGGATAATTTCCCCATTTTATAAATTTAATTAATTTTATCTGCATTATTATTAATTTTTGGTTCTGGAAGTCTAATTTTGCATAATTATATATGTATATATATATATATTCCTACATACATACTTTAAAAAATGAACCAATTAGCAAAAACAACGTATCCAAAAGCACAAAATAAGGAGTTTGGGAATGGTAAAGAAAATCTGAAAATACTTATATCAAATTTAAATTTTTAAAATTCTGAAATATTTTAAAATGAAATTTAATGAAAAAATTCTAATTAAATTGTTTTAATTAAATTTACTAAAACATTATTAACTTTTATTTAAGTATTCTTTGATTTGCTTAACTATTTTAAAATTCCTTGTTTTATGCTTTTTGATATGTGGTCTTTGTTATCTGACAGTTTTGAATTTTTAAAGTATGTATACAGAAATTATTGCCTTTTAATTAATCTCGCATTTGCTTTTAGTTGTATTTTATTGGAATGATGAAATAGTTTTTAATTCAGTTAATAAATTAATTAATTTGTCCTATTAATATATAGGCTATATATATACACATATAATGCATCTTTTAAGAGCTTGCCACAACGCTATGTTTCTAGTTTTTTTTATAAAATAAGCTTTTATTTGAAACTCATAATAATTAATGAATTAAAAGACGAAAAATAGTTATCATCTAGTTAAATGGAAAGAAGATGTTTATTAATTCTCTTGACAAAATTCATCTACAATTTTATATCCTGAATAATAAAAGCATGAACTTAATAAATTTATAAAGATAATAGCTTCTAACAATGCAGTACGATTATTAGTTTTGTTATAGCGTCCATACTTTTATTATTCGTAATACAGAACTGCAGATGAACTTTTTAAAGATAATTAATCAATCTCTTCTTCCAATTAAACTACAGGATAAATTATTTTTGGCCTGTCAGTTGATTAAATATTTTATGAGTTTCAATTAAAAGCTTACTTTACAAAATGTTTGAATTTTTGTTTTCATTTTCTCCTTTTTAGTCTCATTTATAAGTGAAAACTAATTTTTTAATTTTTTTTTAATTTCATACAAATTTCATTTAAAAGATATTTTCCCTGCGTACATGATGGCACAAACAGTAAAATCCTGAGTCTCTTTTCAATACAGGTTTACCTTCAGGTAAAGAAAAGCTCAAAAATAATTCTCTCTTATAAACAAAGACATCATAAAGAGCGTATAAAGTATAATTAATGCAGACTGCACAAACAAAAAAAGGCCTTCTCTCTCAATCGATACACCTTGACTTTATTTTGTGCTTTATGAGTTACCCGTTATTTATTTCAAGTACCTCATTTCTGACATTTAGTTTTTTTAGGGCTGAAAGATGAGGTTAAAAGTTTTTTAATTTGTCTAAGTTTATGTTCAAAACATGGGACATATTTTGTTTTAATATTAAAGTGTAATGAAGCATAACTAGCAACTGTATTTAATAAATAATTGCGGTAACATTAAAATGCCAAGTTGCCTTCATTGGCTTCCAGTAACCAAAATTCTGCATTTTAATGATTATTTGTGGGTAACTTTACACTACTTAAATAATTTTGATTTTAAAAAATTAGGCCGTGTTACTCTGCTCTAAAACACAAATTTAGTTCAGTTCGGGATTTGAATCCCGACGAATGAGTTCGTTTCATTAACGGTTTTGTGGTTTTCCCCATGTGTAACGTATATACAAACCAGTTATCCTTAGAAAGTCCTTTACGAAGACATTCCTTCCCTTAGATCCCTCGAGTTTAAATAAACCAAGCCACACTAAAAGACAAATAATAGTAAACCTTTTTACCAGGATTAATGGTAACTAAAACATATTTTAGCGTTTTTGCTCGAAAGTTAGAGCTGATAGTTTGTTATCAAGCTCTATTACTGATAACTGTAAAAAATATTGAAATGTAGAAATACAGTGTTTACGCCTAATCTGAACGCATAAGATTTAATGGGCGACATCGCCCACTAAATACGTAAAATAAGTTGAAAATAAAAATAAATTTTCTTGTAAACTGTAAATCGATAAAAAAGTCGAGAACTATTAAGTAAGAGTTTAACAATATAGTTTTCAGGTCATAACTTATATCTTTCGAAAGGCTGAGAGTTTAGTATAAGAAATTTGAGATACCTTCAAAATTTAAAAATGTATAATGTATTTACCATTGTAAACTTTTCCATACTTAGCTTCAATACGCACATCAATCTCACATCAAAAACTTAAAGCACCTGAACATTATTATTTGATTTTCGGGCTGCAAATAGAGGGACATTTATAAAAATTATTTTAAGCATTTTTTAATTACTGTCCCTTTAAAAGATTAAATTCAGATTTTAAAATATGTTGTTATTAATTATAAAATATAATTCTATTTCATACTATTTTAATAAGTGGGAAGTCTTATAATTTCTTACCTTTAGGTGAAAAAGTTCCACGGAAATGCGCATCTGAATAGGATGCGAAATCTTATATTAAATGTATCTTCATTGGTCTAACCAAATTTATTTGAACATAAACACATACGTCGGTTATCACTAACATTAATAAAGACAGATGTTTTTGTAATAGTTTGAAGCTCACTATAGATTTACGTCTACAGTGGGTTAACCATAATTAGATAATAACAACAATTTTGTCAGCATAATACGTCTCCGTCAGATCGGTCTTCTGGGTATAAAGTGTTTGTAGTAATAAATTCAATGTAATAACCCACTGATTATCGTTGTATTTATTGTTCTGAGTGAAAGCATCTGTATTCTCCCTGTTACTAAGCATTACGTACATTTATTATAGAAACACACATGATAGAGTAATATAGTAGTTATACCATACTAGAGATGTTGTGTGAGAATTTTATGCTGTACTGTAGAACTTATATTAAGCATTTAATGCTTAAGTTGTTACACAGTTTATATTAGGCATTTAGTGTAATTAAAGAGCTATAATGAAGAAATATGAGCAGTTATTGAATAAACCTAGCAGAAGCATTTATAGTTAATGATCGTTGCAAAGCAATAGTTATTCAAAATAAAAGTAAGAATAAAAGTAATAAATAATGTGCAAGAAATAAATTAAAATCATTTATTGCATTAAAACCAACAGTACTGCAATGACTATAATATTGTTTTTTACTTTTTTGTTTGATTTTTGGTGTTGTTGACAGTAACACGCAGTAGTAAACGTGCTTGTCGACCAAACTTGACATAAGTGAAACATAAGTTTCAATGGGTACTTTCCTTGAGCTTTACAAAATAGATGAACAGAGGCATGTCAGCCTATGACATATGAGAGAAAACATAAGATGGATAACAGGTGATTAACTTGACTAATATATATAATTAACAATGATAATTGCTGCGCTATTTCATTAGAATCTGCTTAGCAATTATTACATTTAAGTCGGCGGGTTCTTGGCTTCGTAATAAATACTGTTCAGCATGCTCTACTAGGTTTCTACTTCCATTCTAGTCTTAGACAGTTATAGTCTGTACCAAGATTCCGTGCTTCAAATCGCCACACCACGCTGTAATGACAATCACGGCTACTGGCCATATCGATAACCAGGACGTAGCGTTGAACGTTTCACCTCTTCAATACTGCGATGACGCAAGGGGAACGCAAATTTCCCCAACAGTTTTCAACATAAGTGGACGTATACTGAAATACGCGCACTCAAAATTTTGAAGTAACTTAAGATAACGAAATTAATCTCTCTGAATGTGACTCTGAATTATAAATTAAACTAATAACTGAAATCGAAAAATTAGCGTTTGATTAAATACTACTTCATAACCAAACATTTTAACGTACAATGAAATAACATAAAACATTAAAGCGTATTTTAACAAGATGGGCAAAATCTCGAAGTAAGATTTAATTTTATTAGGATACAAAACCATAAACAATAACCGTTGCTTATGAAGGTGAGTAAACAGACAACTTGTCTGCATGTCAAACGGGGCATCAGATAACTATTGTAAGAAAAAAGTTACAAGCTGCATTCGAAAGTAAAATGCCAAAATAACGTGTCGCAAAGCAAGTAAGATTAAATAAAAATTTTTGAGAAAAATCATTATGTCTACAAATCCAGTAGGAAAATTACTGACGCGCATAATTTAAAAAGTTGATGTATTTGTTAGAGTATAAAAATGAAACAAAATGATACGGCATTATCATGAAAGAAAATTAGTGATGACAAGAAAGAATTCTTCAAACATAACAAAGCTATTTTTAAACTGATTATTTGAAATAAACTCAATAAAAGTCTCTTTTAAAGGGAACATAATTTTTTGTCTTACAGGGGAAAAAAATTCCAAATATAGTATTTAAAATTATAAGATAGGGGAGTAATAAATTAGCAAAATATAGTATACTGTATGAAAGAAAATTTATTGATTTTGATAGTTTTGCTTTTTGCCTTTGTAACATGCCCAGTTCTTTGGAATTTAGTTGTCAAAGGAAATGAAATTCTGGCCTGCTTTTAACAGGTATTAACTGAAAATGTCTTCCTATCTAATGACTACGACTGTAACTATTCTGCAGAATAAGATGCACAATAGCCGGAAAATAATAGTTACAAACAACAAGCTGATTTATTTATTATTTTTTTAATTGCATTGTTAAAAAGGAAATGATATAGGTATGCAAAGCAAAAGAAAATTCACAAATTACTTACGACTCTAGAAGAACAGAACTTGCTACTACTAAGAGAAATGCACTTGTAAAAAAAACTTTTCAAAAGATGCTAACAATATAGCTATCCTATTAGGTTATTTTTCTATTGCACCTTACAGTGATATTATATTTATTATATTTATATCTTATGTGGCAGCGATCGAACAATTTATATTCTATAACTTTCGCAATTGCAATAATATAAACGAGGTCAAATATTGAATTTTAGTTTTTCTCTTGAGTAAGTTGTCTCGTTGGAGAGTAGTTAATAGTAGTTGGAGAGTATTAGATACTGAACACTGGTAACTCGACCTGACTTCGATTCTAGGAGAAATCGTCTGCCTGTATAAAGATTTCGTGGCTCTTCCCATAGGTAATCTGAATATAGCCCAGTTTTTCTCAGAACGTCCTCTATCAAGTAATCTTTGCCTCAGACTCATGTCGTTCTCGAAATATCCTTTTTCAGGTAACCGAATAACCTCTTTAATAAACATTAACAATTTGAATAAAGGTAATTCTCTACACTGAAGTAGAATCTTTACAGTCATAATAAAATACTTAGTGAAAGAAACTGAAGGGGAGTAATTCAAGCTTGCACAAAAAAAGGGGATAATAATTAGTGTTTACTATTTAAATAAATCTTATAATGCATACCATAACTAAACAACTGTTGCTTAAGTTTGACAGAAAGAGCAAACTGCTAAATGACGTACTCAGGAGAGATTCAAATAAATCAGAATCGTTACTGAAGTAATAGAGTTCTTTACGATTTTTAAGAAAATGAAATATTTCCTACAAACAGAAGACCGTATTTTCAGAGGAAAACGAAAGGTAAAGACAAGTGCTTTGTTTAAGTTGAATCATTTACTAACCTACCTCTTAGTAGTCATTTGAGACCCAAATACGTATATATAGAGTGTTTAAGCTTCTGGTACATTTAAAAGACAAATGTCTTTAATGGGAGAAGGCCATAAAGAAGGAAATAATTGCCCACTCCACGGAATTTTTCATCTCGCTACTTCAATTATAGCAAAGGTTTCGATTGTGTTAGACTATGTGTTAAAAGGCTTTGTGAAGATTCGCGTGAAAGCTTGAAGAACTGTTAATCATTTCCAGAAACGCAGTCAATAGACAGCTTTTCTCAAACTAATCACAAGACTTAGAAGAAAATAATGCTATGATTAGTTTTATCCGGCCTTATAGCACCAGAATATATTTTAAATACTTTGTTTGTTATTATGCAAATTGTATTTCTACTGTTGAAATGGGGAGCGCCGCAGACGCAAATTTAATAGGGTTTTTAAGCACGCGTTTGGCACTTCAATGGGGCTGAGAATTGCTGGAGTTCGAGCAAGGCAGAGCGTCTTCCGAGCTGCACTTTTCAAGCTAGAGGTTTGCTGTGTTCTGATGCCGTTCCTCAGCCAACGTGATGTATGAAGACCAATAAAGAGATTAGGTCAACATTACGACTCTGAAGTTATTAAGTTCATCTGAGGTAATATTGCAAATCTTCATACAATCCACTATTATTAAACAGCGGAACACAATATGGATTTTGGTCCGTCGAGCCGGAGCTGCAGTAAAATTGGTGAGTCAGTGAATTTCTGTATCTTTCTTGTTAGATAATGGAATTTACTTAGACTAAAAAGACTAAAAAGCGTGTAGCTAAACCTAATATAACTAAACTAAAGCATAAAGCTGATTCAGCTGATTATGCTCAGTTGGAACTTTTTAAATCCAGGTTAAGTAATGTAATGACCAAAATGTCGGATATTTTTAGTAACATTTTTGTAGTTTGTGAAGAAAAAGATATTCAAGCGTTTATAGAAGAGCAACAAGAAATCGAAGATACTATAGATTAGTTATTTTTAATGCTAACTAGAGTTAATGTTAAGAATGTTAAAGATGTTAATGTGGAAGCTAAATCTTGTGAAATAGCAAGTATTCCGCTTACCTAAGTAACTCTTCCTGTATTTAGTGGTAGTACAGAAGAATGGTTATCGTTTTTTGATTTATTTAAAACTGCGATAGTGGATAATGATAGGTTATCGGGCGCTAAAAAGCTACAATACTTAAAGGGCTCTTTAAAGGGCGACGCATTAAGGATTATTCAAGCTTTAACTATTTGTCATAGAAATTTTGAGATAGCATGGAGTTTACTGTGTCAAAGATTTTCACATAACAGGGAATTACTTTCATCGTTATTAAAGAAAATCTTGCATCTATCAAGTTTACAAACTGAAAATCATAGTCAGTTATTAGCATTGGTAGACACCGTAAGAGAACGTGTATGTTCGTTTGAAAATTTGGGATTCAAAGTGGAATAATTCGCGGATACTATTTTAATGATAATAGTGTAATTTAAATTAGATTCTTCTATGAGAAGATGGTGGGAAAGAACGTTAAAGCGTGATGAAATACCAACGCTTAATGACCTGATAGAATTCTTAAAACATCATGCCAGAACTCTGCAAGCAGGTAAGCCACAAAGTGTTAAAAATCAAACTGTGAGAGATAAATTAACCTCATTAGCGTCAGAAATTCGCACGCAGTGTGCGCATTGTAAAGCCGGTTATTCAGTATTGAAATGTAATAAGTTTTTAAATCTGAATGTTCAGGAGCGTGTTAATTTTGTCAAGGAAAACAATGTGTGTTTTAATTGTTTAGTTTCAAATCATAAAGCTTTCGAGTGTAGAAGTATTCATAAATGTAAAAGGTGCTTTAAAAATCATCACACGTTACTTCATTTCGAAAGAGTTCAAAATGAGCCAAAGGAGAAACGAACTGTTCGAAAGAATTATCGGTGACGGCTAAGCCATTTTGCCCGCGTCAGAATCTCATACTCAGTCAGCTGAGTCAGGGGAGAATTTCACGAGTTCAAGTCCAGTGATTAAATCTTGCGTATCAGACTTTAATTTTCAAAGTGAAGTTTTATTATGCACGGCTGTGATTAAAGTGATGGATTCATCTGCTGAATACCAGTTGTGCAGAGCTCTCCTTGTTCCTGGCATTCAAGCAATCCTGATTTCAAAAGACTGCGTACAGAGACTAGGGTTACCGAGAAGAAATGAGAAGGTTTTCATTTCATGCTTAGGGTCATTAGATACGAAAACTAATGGAATTGCGGAAATAAATTTCGTCCCGCATTTTCCAGCTAAAGTGTCGTTTAAAACACCAGTATTTATTGTCAATAGAATTATTGGAACATTGCTGCATTTTTCGTTAGATGAGAAGTACGTTGAGTAATATAATGATTTAACGTTAGCGGATCCAACATTCTGCAAGTGGGCCTGTTGATATACTCTTAGCCGAAGATATCGCTTTATCTCTACCGAAGGGGGAAACGATTAAATGTGAAGAAGATAAACCAGTAGCCTCTCCTTCTGAAATAGGATGGATTATTTCCAGTAATGTGAATAATTCAACAGAGGTTAATCCCACTATGTGTGTTAACAATATACAACTGGAAACTGAGCAGTTGCTGTCTAACTTTTGGAGATTGGATGCTGTACCTACGTTTGACATGCGTACCAAATCGGAAAGGGCATGTCAGGATTACTTAAAATGTACATTTACGAGAGAGGAAAGTGGGGTATATACAGAGAAATTACCGTTTCATTCTCCGCCTTCTCATCTTGGAGATTCGAGACAGTTAGTTTATGAGGTATATCTCCCACATTCTTAGCATGCCTTCGTGGTGTAATGGTCAGAACACTGAGCCGGTATTTCAGAGGTCCGTGGTTCGATCCCCGGCGAAGGCGTTGCATATTTTTCATCTTTCTTGTTCCAAAAAAATACCTAATGTCTCTACAAGTTATGCGTAGATTCAAGTCTTTAGAGAATTCGCTTTTAAAAAATCCTCTGATATATGAACAATATAAGGATTTCATGAGGGAATACCTTGAGCTGAGGCGCATGGAAAGAGTTCCCGTAAGGGAGATTTTTATTGATTCTACGTATTACATGCCTCATCATGCCGTGTTGAAGGAGTCGAATGCTACTACTAAACTGAGAGTCGTTTTCGATGCTTCAGCTAAAACAATGCCTGGACTTTCATTAAATGACCTTTTGATGGTTGGGCCAAAAGTTCAGCAAGAGTTGTTTCCAATTCTTCTACGATTCAGAACGTACAAAATTGCGGTATGTGCCAATGTAGAGATGTTCAGACAAATTCATGTCCACCCAGAAGATACAAATTGGCAACGAATACTATGGAAGGATAGTCCTAGTGAGCTCTTGAGTACATTCAGATTAGTAACAGTTAAACGTATGGGACTGCCTGTGCACCATATTTGTCTACTAGAGTAATAAAGCAACTTGCATTAGATGAAAACGTCAGATTCCCTTTGGCATCAAAAATTGCGCTTCGTGACTTTTATGTAGATGATTTACTTTCAGGGGCACGAAGTGAAGAGTTAGCGAATGTTTTAGTTCAGCAGTTAAATGAATGATGAAAAGGGTTGGGTTCCGCTTAAGAAAGTGGATTTCGAATAGTTGAGCTATCTTAGAGAATATTCCCGAGTGCTTACGAGAACACAGTAGTTCTGTGGAAATAACCAGTGATAAGAAAGTAAAGGTGTTGGGCATCAATTGGAATACCTCTAGTGACACATTTCATTTTTCAGAATGTATTAATGATAAGGAGTTTACCAAGAGGACTATTTTATTAAAGGTAGTCAAAATCTCTGATCCAATGGGCTGGTTAGCGCCTACAATGATATACGGGAAAATATTATTACGAGAGTTGCGGAGTTTGCAGCTTTGTTAGGATGAAATCATTGACAAGAAAATAAGTAGAAAGGGGAAACTTTTTTGCCCTTAATTTCATGCTCAAAAATTCTCGGGTATGTCTTGAGTCCGACAGCAATAATAATAGTAATTCATGCATTCTGTGACGCTTCAGAAAAAGCTCGTTGTGTAGTCATCTATCTCAGAACAGTCAGCTCTGATTCTTCAATCAAGGTTAGCCTTCTGACATCAAAAACCAGAGTAGCTCCCTTAAAACCTAGTCTCTTCCAAGACTAGTGTTGTGTGCTGCGTTACTCTTAACCAACCTCTTACGTGCAGTATTATCATGCATGGAACTACCGATTAACTGTATTTACGCATGGACCAACTCACGGGTTACATTAGCTTGGGTTTCCTCTGAGCCTCGCCGTTGGCTACCTTTTGTAGCAAATCGGGTTGCGAAGGTTCAGAAAGCTGTTCCGGGTATTCAATGGAATTACGTCGTCGGAAAAGAGAATCCAGCAGACTGTGGAACCAGAGATATTACTCCATCAGAATTCTTACAGTGAAAGTTATGGATGAAGGGACCTCAGTGGTTAAACAAATCTAACATTTATGTACAGCAAGATTTCAGTGCAGAATTCGAGAATGAAGTTACGTTGAAGGAACTGAAAAAGACTTTTAGTTCAAATGTTTTCGAATTTGAAGAACCTAGTGTATTTTCCAAGTTTTATTATGGTTAAAACTATGTCGAGTATTAGCGTGGTGTTTGAGATTCAAAACTAATTGTAGTAAGTTACCTGCAGAGCGTAAAAAGGGTTATTTATCTACTGAAGAGTTTTGTGAAGTTACTTTTATGATTGTTAGGATTCTTCAAATAGCTGAATTTTCAGAAGACTTATTCTGTTTAGAATCGGGTCAACCTTTGAAGACAGAAAGTAAGCTATTGTCTTTAAATCCTTTCTTAGATTCCTCAGGGATAATGCGTGTAGGTGGAATGCTCAGAAACGCTACAGTTTCAAATAATCAGAAACATCCTATGCTTTTACCTAAGAATCATAATATTACCCGTTTGATTCTTAAGCATTATCATGAAACGTAACTTTATGCAGGTATCCAACTACTCGTTTCTGTCATACGGCATAGATTTCGGATTGTGAATGCGAGAGATATTATTAGAAAGTGTATAAACCGATGTGTTATCTGCAGTAGAGCGCAAAATGCAACTCAGCTAATGGCAGATTTACCCGCAGCAAGAGTTACTCAAAGTAGAGTTTTTTCTCGTGTAGGGATCGATCTGTCAGGACCATTTAACTTTTTTCTCGTGTAGGGATTGATCTTGCAGGACCATTTAACGTCAAATATCGCACTGGTAGAGGAGTTAAAGTCTTTAAGTGTTATGTATGTCTATTTATTTGTTTTACTACGAGCGCAATACATTTAGAATTAGTTGGGGATCTCACTATAAAATCATTTCTTGCGACACTTAAGTGGATTGTAGCACGTAAAGGTAAACCGTGTGAAATTCATAGTGATTGTGCTTGTGCAATGAACTTTATAGGAGCTAATTAATAAGCCTTTTCTACTGTTCAACGTGATGAACAGATTCAGGATTATATTTCTTCAGAGAATATTAAGTGGTTGTTTAATTCCCCCTCAGCACCTCATTTTGGGGACTTTGGGAAGCGGAGATCAAGTCCATGAAACATCACTTAAAAAGATATTTAGGAACACTTATTTTAACATAGGAGGAATTTTTTACATTAATAACCCAAATTGAATCCTGTCTTAATTCTAGACCTTTGATATCAGCTTCAAGTGACTGCAATGACCTGGAGGCTATAACACCAGGGCATGTCTTTACAGGAGCGGCTTTAAGCGCTATTTCAGAACCTAACCAAATTCAAGAAATCATCGTTTGCAGTGATCGTTGGAGAAGCCTGCAAAGGCTGGATGGAGTAGCGAATATTTATCTGGAAGAGATGGAGTAGCGAATATTTATCTAGGTTGCAGCAGAGGCCTAAGTAGTGCAGATTACAGCGAGATCTGAAAATCGTGATATGTTTCTAATTAAGAATAAAAATCTGCCTCTGATAAAACGGCAATTGGGTAAAATTGTTAAAGTGTACCCTGGTCTAGATGAAAACGTTTGAGTCGTGAGTTTACGTACATCGAGGGGTGAAATAAAGAGACCTATAACAAAATGTCCTTTACCATTTAAATACTGATTTAGAGATTTTAATTTTTATTTTTCAAGTCTATTCAGCTTGATAATTTATAATTTATTGCTTGAACCCTCTTGGACTTCAAGGCTTGGGGTATGTTTGTTATTATGCAAATTGTATTTTTGTTGTTGAAATGTGGAGCGGCGCAGACGCAAATTTGCTAGGGTTTTTAAGCACGCGTTTGGCACTTCAATGGGGCTGAGAATTGCTGGAGTTCGAGCAAGGCAGAGCGTCTTCCGAGCTGCACTTTTCAAGCTAGAGGTTTGCTGTGTTCTGATGCCGTTCCTCAGCCAACGTGATGTATGAAGACCAATAAAGAGATTAGGTCAACATTACGACTCTGAAGTTATTAAGTTCATCTGAGGTAATATCACAAATCTTCATACAGTCCTCTATTATTAAACAACGGAACACAATATACTTTATATTCAGTATTTGTCATTTAGGAGTATTTTTCGTTCAGAAAAAGCCTTTCGGTTTTCGAGGAAATTCATGTAAAATACTGACACAATCTTTATATTTACAAATATATATATAAAAATTCGCAATTAAAACATTGTGCCTTAACAAACGTATTTGCAAAGATAAAAGCCCAACAGACTACATAACTGATAATTAAAATTAAAGTGAAGGATCTGATCTTCTAAAACTTCTGTTTAATATTGCTTCTTGTTGTCAAGTTGTAAATTATTTACCTGTCAGTTATTTTACAGAAAATAGTAAAATCATGAAATTTTATCAGAAGTTTGTACATTTTAGAGAAATATTTAAACATAATTCATAATACTATCAAAATCAAAAGTAAACAGTCTTTTTTCATTAGTTTAAATAAAATTTAACTTTATTAAGCAACCCTTTTTACTCCTGAATTCAAAATGTTTAGATTTGTTTTAATCACTTACAGAATTTCTTATAAATGTGAAGTTAGAAAATAGACCACTTAGAATGCAATTACAGTTCAAGGTAAAGGTTGATTGTATTTTAAGTCATAAATAATATTAACTTTTTAAAGGCATTTCTTACAGTTGAAATTGCTATGAAACTTTGTTTTAAAGGTTTTGTGCAAATCATTTTGCCGTGTACTTGTTATAGTACATCACGGTACAGCATCCGATAATAGACCAAGAGCATGGAGTCTTTCCATAATCATTTATAACCCTCCTTTATAATCTTATGTTTTCAAGAAAAAACTCTCCCTGTTATCAGAAAATCCTTCCTAAATGACTGAAAAAAAGTTAGATTTGAATGCAAAGAATAAGCTGTTAGGGACATATAATAACCTAAATGGTCAAATATTCAACTTTATCATGGTCTCATAAGTGAACTAGGATAATCCATTTGTTAAATACTGTGATCTATAAGTTAATGGCTAACTGCCATTTTATGTAACCTGATATTATCATCCATTCAAAAATGAATTACCTACAACGGCCATAATCGATCTCATATATTGATCCAGATCTTAGTCCGATAGTTCAGAACAGTTCCGAGATAAGAGCGAGGCTTTACCCTTGTTTCGAAACTTGAGTTTGAGGAGCGCCAAATTAGTGTTGAAAAATTAGGAGTTTATTATAAAAATGAGATTATGATTCTTAATTTTGAAACAGAAATTAAAAGAAAAGAAATTAAGAAAATTAAGCTATCATAATTTAAGCAATAAAACGTTATTAAAATAACTTTAAAAATAAATTTTAAAATAAATTCTTGATGTTCAGTTATTTTCAATAATCATCTTTTTGTTACGTCATGTTGATGTTTCTCAGTCTGTTTATAGCTCAGTATGGCAGAGTCAATGCAATAAACAGCATGGTTATTTAAGTATGAATCATTTGACTTGCATTATGACATTCTGTTTTAAATATTCCATGCCTGCAGTCACATTTTAATACCTGCTGTGGGTTCCAAATAACTTAATTAATTATTGTGAAATTAAGGTGTAATGCTTAGTCAGTGTGGTGATTTATCACCACCAGAATATCTAACTACCAAAACAAATAAACACAGAGTTAAAACACTTCAAATTTATCCTCCTTCACCACTTGTGAGTGTTTAAATTAAAATGTAGGAACAGGAGATTACCAACCAACTTGGATCTGGTTTTAACACAAAGCTTCACATCCAAAATGGGTACAAATTCAAGAATTTTAATCTAATCTAGGCAAAGATTTTAAGCTTATCTAGACCTCGGCATCGATTCAAGCACACGTTTACCAGAACAGGATCTAACCGCAATCTGTGATATTCACAGTCAGACTAGCATTAATGTCGTCAACAGATTTGGTTAGAATCGGTAAGGCAGCGCACAGCAGGTCAAACTCTCACACTCTTATTAGTAAATTTCTAAACAGCGAATCGGCCTCGGTTTACAGCATTTGGTGCGCTACACGGCTGACGGTGACGACTTTTTGCAGCACATAGTGGCAGGATATGAAACCTGGTGTCACCACTTCCAACCGGAAAGGAAATTTGTCAACATGCGATGGAAACATCCCGACTCGTCTAGGCCCAAAAAATTCAAAACTCAGCACTCAACCGGAAAAGTGATGTTGATTGTTGATGAAACGTGATGCATTTTTCGACATTCAGGGTCCCCTATTACTGGAATTTAAGGAGCCGCACGTCTCCGCCAGTGCCCAACGGTACACCGAAACGCTTGATAAGCTGCATAAGATTATCATAAACAAACGTCCAAAAATGCTGTTGTCAGGTGTCATCCATCTGCACGACAATGCAAATCGCATGTTGCCAGGGTGTCCGTCGAGACATTGGCCCGTAAAAAGTGGCAAGTCTTGGAACATCCAGCTTAAGGTTCATATCTGTCGCCATGCGACTGCCACATCTTTAGACCGCAGAAGAAAAGCCTAAAGGGTCAACGCTTTCAGTTCGACGAGGACGTAAACGCTGCAGTTATAAACTGATTCCATGATTAACAGACATCGTTCTTCGCGGTCGGAATTCGTAACCTTCCCAAGTAATGAGACGCCTGCCTATTGCTTTTCCTATCTATGTATCTATCTCATTTCTGTCGCTACACATCTCATGGATACCCGCCTCAAATCACTTTCATTTGAACGCCCCTCATACATTTTCATTTTTCCTTCTATAACTCATATAAAAAATAAAAGAAAATGTTAATTTCAAAGAAATCAAAAACGGTGTAATATATGTTGTAGAATAATTGGGATAAATCATTGTTGCTAATTTGAAAATAAGATAAAGAAATTTATTTTTAAAAAGTCAATTTCTTTCCTCTGATTTTAAGGTCACTGATAAAAAGAACATATTTCAAAATTTCGATCTGTTGCTTCTAAGATAACTAATATGAAAGAACTTGAAATAATAATAGAAACACGATAATGTAGAATTAAATTAGACAATACAGTAATTTAATTTGGAAAAATTCCATTGCTCCTGAAGAAAGAGGGACCTGTATTTGCTCTTATCGATAGAGTTTTATTTAAAATTTATGCCAAAATAAGACTGTCGTTTTGCGTAATAAAAGAATTTTTAAATAATCTATATTTGTGAGGAAATGTTAACAATAACATTTCCCGAAAGATTGGAAATAGAAGAAAGAAAAGAGAAGTAAAGGCATCTTATGCAACACGCCATTCAGAGAAACTGAAACTACAATATCGAAAGGATTTATGCTAGAGACAGACAATTTGTTTGCGTGTCATCGATTTTTTGGACAGAAGATCATTCGCAAGATCTTTGCAAAACACATTGAAGTTTCTGGACTAATCAGTTTTAGTAACATTGTAAGGTTTATCTTAAGTTTAACAACAGTTATTTTAAGTTTATGCATCTTTCCTGTCCATTCTAGCTTCAGCTTACAATTTCCTACCAGTATGTATTTTCAGAAACGTAGTTAATGCAAATGAGTACGAGTAATATATAAGTCGATGTTTCACCGACTTCGTTTCGCCGACTTAATTAAGATTTAAGGGCCAATACTTAGAATCTTGATTTCGGCTATATCTTCTACTAGTTAGCTTTAGTTAAATTTAATTTCATTTTAATTTAAGTTCAAACCCAAGTGGAGGCTTTGCTGTACGCTTCGAGTTAGGAGCTGATTGTGTCATATTTATTTTGAGAAATAAAGGATAGTTAACCCTTCTTGAGTCTTACGTCTTCGTTCACACACTCAAGCGATTATTCGCTTAGTAGTGTTTGGGGTTTAGATTATTGAACTGTGAATTAAATAGGTAAAACCCCACAATATTAATAATGTTTTAAAAGTATTACCTAATAGCCGCGATATACAAAACTTGCTTTATATTCCACTAGTTCATCGCAATCGAGTTATTGTCTGTACCTGAATTATAATTAACTGGCATACAATTTCCTTTTCCTGCTTGGTCACAAACAAGCCGTTTGTGCGACAGAAATTCAGAAATTTCCAACAGACGATCATTTGAAATTATAAAAGTTTTGCTGTCATTAAAAACTGATTTGTTATATAATCAGTAATAGCAAATCACGGTTCTGCGTTTGTAGAAGATCTGAGAAAAACGTTTTTGTATTCCCGTTAAACATCTGGAAAATGTACAGTGCAGGCACCCCGTTCACAGAGAAACAAACTCCTGGCAAGCCTCCATTCTTACTTACTCAATCATTGGCCGGAATAAGCACTGGTGGGCACAACGTTCAAATGAAGACTCTGTACAGTCAGCCATGTCCCTAAAAAGATGAAATTTTCAAGTTTTATTAATATATTGAAAGAAACATTTAATTTTTTTTACTTGTGTTGAATGAAAAATAAAGTTGGAGTACAACATGGAAATGGAAAATAACATATTAATAAGGGAATCACCTTTTTCCTTGCAATGCTCACCAACAACTGAGAAGTGAGATACCTGAACAGTGGTAATTCAATCCGGCGAAAGGGCTGGATTCATGAAAGTTTTGAAATTGTTCCCTACGTATAGGCATATACTGGTAAGTTTCTTTTAAAAAGTCCTTTCCATGGGCAATATTTTGGCAGGCAAGGAAATTCAGCTTTAAAGGTAAATAAAGGTATTAAAGGTATATAAAGATCTTAAAACTATTTTAGTGCATAGCTATAATTTGAAACGAAACGATAAAAAACTAATAATAAAATAGATTGTCAAGAAGCAATAGATAAAGTAACCAGGTCTGCTTCCAAGTTTTCAAGATATCAGTCAAGAAACACATTGATGAACGCGTACATTTAAAATAATTCTTACCCAAACCAATCTATTGCGATTTTTAAGTGCTCCTTTCGAGAATGTTAGACGGACTTTAGAGTTTACTTTTCTACTCTCCATAGTATGACTGAGTCACAGAATATACGAGTAGTTTAAATCGTGTCAAATCTGAGAACAGTACTTGCTCTTTTATTCCCTTCTCCATGAGATAGTCTTTAGCTGAGGGCAGTAACTCTATGTGAATGAGTCTACGGAGCATACACTAAAAGACTTCTGGGAAACAATACTTGAAAGGGAAGAAATTTTCTCACTAACACAAGCCGATGACCATCTCCCTGTTGCTGTAAAGTGATCGGCTGTAATCTGGGATTCACTTACGGTTCTTCTTCTGACTCTTCCGTCATATAAATCACTTATGATAAAGATGTGCAATCCAAAACGGAAACTGTAGGCTGCCTGTGGACCTGATTCCATAGCATGTTGATGGCATTACTATCTACATTTAATTGTTTGACTGTTTTACCTCGTTAAAGGTTCATTGCAATCCAAAAATGTGTTTTCCATCTTAGCAAAGCAGGTAAACGACTTCTCTGAGACATCGTGCCTAAGAATTCAAACACAAAATTTCAATATCTGTTAAAAGTTTCGAATTAAACTCTTTATGCAAAGGAGTACAATTCAATCTCAGTTTCCCTAATATTACGCATTTTGTTTATCAGAATAATTAGTGATTACTTCGCATTATTTATATACTAAATACCGTATATTCCGGCCTATAACGCACACTTTTAAGACAAGAAATAAGATTGAAATTTACTGGTGTAGGTTATATGTCAGATATAAAATGATAGGTTTAAAAATAAGGAAAAGATGTACATACAAAAAATAGATTTCTGCATGTACCTAAACGTTGTTTATTTAAAAGAGATGTCATATCTCATAAAATTAAAAATATTAATTATTGGATAAGACGAGACGTTCGTCATATTCGTATTTCGGTATATCTTCAGGCGCATGATCTAATTTTGTTTCATCATCACCATCACTGTTATTCTGATATAAATAATCAGCTTCGTTTCATCAAATTGTTAAAGATACTACTTTTTTAAATGACTCTTGAATTATGTAGGGTTTAATTTCGTTCCATGCTTTTATAAGGTATTTTGCTCTCCCTCCCGCATGTCTTCGTGGTGTAAAGGTAGCACTCTTGGCGGTATTCTAGAGGTCCAGGTTCGAGTTCCGGCGAGGTCGTTGCTCATTTTTCACGTCTTCTGCTTCAAAATAGCCTAGTGATTCTACAGTGGTGCCCGAACTAAAACCTGCTGGACAATAATTCGTCGCCACCAGGATTTGGCGATTGGGTCCCCTAATCTCCAGTCGCTCTTTAAAACTGGAAGTATATAAGATAATTTCTCTCTTCTTCCACTATGTCTTCGTGGTCTAACGGTAGTACGCTCGGCGAGTATTTGAGAGGTCCAGATTAGAGTCTCGGCGAGGGCACAGCTCAATTTTCATATCTCCTGCTTCAAAATAGACTAATAATTCTACACTTTCATTATTTACTGACACGCTCTTTCTAGGCTGGCATGACTCATTTGGTCTCCTTTTGTAAATGTTCTTTCCCCTTCTAATATCCACGTATTCCACTGCCGTTTTGTATTTTCTTTGAGTGGTTTATTGATACACGCATCTAAAGGCTAAGATGGCGTTAATCCTCTTGAAATAACAGCCATGTCCTGTATTACACTCTTTTAACAATTTCTTAGTATTATCCGTTAAACGGAACTCGAACCTATCCCAAACTAAAGACTTTCTGGATTCTTTAAGACAACAGGACAGTCTTTCAAACATTTCGTATTCACAATTTCACACCGTTTTCGTCCATACGTCATTTCTCGGGAACATGAATGAAAACATGATTTGAGAAATAACATTTTTGCATCATCTTTCTTTAAAAAGTAACCATGGGCTTTAATTTTGTACCATCCTCTAAGCAGCAAACACTACGGCGAGATAAGATGTTTCGTGACCTATTGTTTCTATGTGAATACTTTTTGTTCCTTTCACATTAATCGTTTTACTTTCTATCATATCAAACATTACTGGGGTTTCATCTATATTTCCAGCCTGTGACAGTAGATAATTTTTTGGCCTCCGTAGATCAGTAACATACTTTTGAAAACTTATCAATTTGTTGAACAAATCTTTCGGAAATCTTTGCGAAACTTTTATTTTTCCTCGTGGAACTAAATTATTCCATGCTATAAATTGAGGACGCAATTCAAAGTTGCTTTAAAGTTTTCACTTCCATTTGCATCTTTTTTGGTCCACTTTAAGGCAGTTTTGCATTACAATTAATCCATTCTGGCGATTTTCTAGGACCCATTTCAGGATACTTTCTCACTTTCTTCTGGGATAGGCCATTTCGTTAAATAAAAATAATTTATATGCTAAAGAAAAGTACACTTTTCTTTAGTATATAAATTATTGTGATTCTTTAGCATATAAATTATTGTGATTTCATTTTTCTTCCACTCTTGTATGGAGCCAAACATCCTTGTTGCATCACGATTTCCATTTTCTTTCGCAAACACAATGACTTTGCATTTAAAACGAGCACTGTGTTTCCTTTGTTTGGCAGGAGCTATATACAGGGTGATCAAAAAGTCAGTATAAATTTGAAAACTTAATAAACCACGGAATAATGTAGATAGAGAGGTAAAAATTGACACACATACTTAGAATGACATGGGGTTTTATTAGAACCAAAAAAAATGTTCAAAAAATGTCCGACAGATGGCGCTGGACAGCAAAACGTCAGTGACTGCGCATGAAAATCGTGTATAAAAGGAGCTGTAATGAGAGAGAGAATCAGATGCACCAGCAGTCGCAGCATGTTGATGTTACCTGAAAAGGTGCTTTTAGTGAAGCTGTATTAGTGCATTTAGTGAAGCTGTTGCGGTGTGGGCGTTTCAAAAGATGGCGGAAGATGACGATTGGTTGAGTGACCTGTTGTGGACCGATGAAGCTCATTTCACGCTCCGAGGGTCTGTCAATGCCCACAACTGCAGAATTTGGGCTACCGAAAATCCTAGAACTGTCGTGGAAACTCCATTGCACGACGAGGAAAGTCACGGTATGGGTTGGATTTACCACATCTACTGTTGTCAGGCCTTTTTTCTTCGAGGAAATGCGTGATTCTGGTTTTGTAACTGCTAACGTGCTAACGCCGATATGTTACAGAATCGCATCGTCCCCAGCCTGGCTGATAAACACCTGCTGGAACGTACGATTTTTATGCAGGATGGCGCTCCACCCCATATTACTAGACGCGTGAAAGATCTCTTGCGTGCGTCGTTTGGTGATGATCGTGTGCTCAGCCACCACTTTCGTCACGCTTGGCCTCCCAGGTCCCCAGACCTCAGTCCGTGCGATTATTGGCTTTGGGGTTACCTGAAGTCGCAAGTGTATCGTGATCGACCGACATCTCTAGGGATGCTGAAAGACAACATCTGACGCCAATACCTCACCATAACTCCGGACATGCTTTACAGCGCTGTTCGCAACCTTATTCCTCGACTACAGCTATTGTTGAGGAATGATATTGAACATATTGAGCATTTCCTGTAAAGAACCTCATCTTTGCTTTGTCTTAATTTGTTATGCTAATTATTGCTTTTCTGATCAGATTATTGCTTTTCTAATTATTGCTTTTCTAATAAAACCCCATGTCATTCTAAGTATGTGTGTCAATTTTTACCTCTCTATCTACATTATTCCGTGATTTATTAAGTTTTCAAATTTATACTGACTTTTTGATCACCCTGTATACTACTTAAAGTTACCTAGATCAACTGCATTTCAGCTAAAGCAATAATCACTGTTTAAAATGACTACAGAAAAAGAAAGCGTCTGACTTCTAATTCTGCGGATTCCTCCGGGTCGGAAGGACACTGAGCATTATACACTGGTGCGCTTTATAGGCCAGAATATATGGTACTTTTCTTAGTTTCGATTATTATCTTTTCTATAAATTGACTTTCCTTCTTATAATTGTTCCTATAATTTTTGCATTAAGTGGTGTACGAGAAAAACCTTTTGCTGCTTAACTTTTGGAGGGTAGTGTAGTGTCATAAGTTGACAATATATATATACACGCATCCTAAAACACACAAACGAGAAAATTTGCAAGTCAGTTTTTTTTACTTTATTTTTATCTAAATAATCCCAGTATGAAACCGTCATTCATGCGCAATGCCAACGAATGCATGAAATAATTTTACATCATTTATAAAGTTATATTCATATCCAATGTTATATAAATATTTATACAGAATTAAAAGATAATTTTAACTTTCAGAATGGCATAGTTAAATTTAGCAAATTCAGAAAAATCTAATCGTTGACCCAAATAATTATTCAGGGTCCTAAGAAAGGATATGTACTCTCTCGTAGATCATTTAAAAATATAATATTTATTGAATGCCTTAAACTTTCATTTTTGAAGCGAAATTCTTTTGGAAATAATTCATGAGCAATAAACTGTTAAAACATGGAATATATTGTACTCAGTAGATGCGTATAATTATAAATATTAACTCAAAAGATTTTTTTATTCATTGCAAAGCAAAAAGTAAAGTAATTATGGAAAGTTTCATGTAAAAATTCAATAAAATGAGCCACTATAAATAAATAAAAAATGAACCTCTTCTAAAGACAAGAACTAGGTAAAGCTTATATAGCTACAATAAACTTCCTTTGCATTTCCCAAGGGCTCGATTTGCCGTTTTATTCTCATAGCGAAGCTTTTGAGACATCATTGCTCAGAAATAGTAGAAAAGGGGAGATGTAGAGTACTTAATCTATTAAAAACAGAAGGTAAAAGCAGTAACCTGCAAACGCAAATTCTTTCTCTTTTCAGGTTTTACTAAGAGGCACCTATATATTTATCGCCAGAATAAGGAAGTGAAAAATTTACTTCAGCATTAACTGCCGCTAAAAAAAGACTGTATCCTAATGTAAAACTGCAGTACAAATGAATAGTTTTGCTTATTTCGGTATACCAAATACTTATTGTAACTTAGTATGTAAGAAGTACCCTTCTTTTTTATGTACACCGCAATATATTATTATTATTATTATTATCTATTTTATGTATATATAGCTGTCTGTCTATTTTTAAATATATACATACACTAACGAGCCAAAACATTATGATCGTCTCCAAATTTTTCAGTGAACACTTGGACGTGGAGGACATGAAGGGCAACTGATTAAGTAGGGACGGTATTTAACTGCTGCTGGAAAAGATAAGAAATCATTCTTGCACTTACTGTTGCGATTATTGGGAAAGGCTACTCATCTAAGTGAATTTGGTAGTAGGCAGATTGTAATGGCTCGAAGATTCAGAACGGCTCTATAAAACTGCGCGACTGGTAGGTTGTTCAAGATCAGCGGTTGTTAGTATATATGCAAAATTCATAAATGAAGGGAAAGCCAGCAGTAGACGCCAAGATGTTGGATGTCCATGCGTCATAAAAGTAAAAGGATATTGGAGAATTTTCAGCTTGGTACGGCAAAATTGGCGCCAGGCAGTGGCTCATTTAACAGCCCAGTCAATGGCGGTCTAAATGCAAGTGTTTCGGAACACGCAGTTCAACAGGCACTGTTCAATATGGGGTTGCCAGAAGACCTCCTGACGAATGCTTCTGTTGACCGAGCGTCATTGTCAACTACGCCTGTAGAGGGCCCGGGAACATCGAGACTGGACCATGGGTAAGTGGAAGACAGTTACCTGGTCAGATGAATCACGATTTCTCATTCGTCACATCGATGATCGTGTCAGGGTGCGCTGTCTTCCAGGCGAACAGTTGCTCCCCCTGTACAGCAGGACATACACAGGCTGGTCGTGGCGGTATTATGCTTTTAGGGACGTTCTCATAGGCGGCTCTGAGACCCTTAATTGTGGTAGAACAGCCCATGACAGCTGCAGAATATCTCAACATAAATACGGATCGAATGCACTGACTTCCCAGCTGGAAATGGAATCATACAGCAATACAACACCCCATGTCACAAGGCTCAAATTGTATCAGAGTGGCTCGAGGAGCATAAGGATGAATTCCAATTAATGTCTGATCACTTAATTCGCTGAATCTTAACCTGATATATGGACCGGCAGCTCAGAGCTCAAACACCACCACACCTCGACTTTCCGTGACCGCTGCTTAGGCATTTGATACCACCTGTCTCCAGTCATCGACCAAGAACTTATGGCATCCATGCCAAAGCGAGTTTCAGTTGTTTTGTAGGCCAAAGATAGCGAAACACATTAGTGATTAGGTGGTCATAAAGTTTGGCTCTTCAGTGCACATAAACAAGAACCTGAAAATTTCAAAATTAAAATGATTAATTATTTAAGTCACGCAGTATGCTGCAAAATAAATTAAATAATCGAGAGATAATAATTCAACAAAAAATGTTGCTTAACTAGCTATCAGAAAAAAAACACAAATCAAAATGAAACGAAACGAAAATATTTAATATTATTAATATATTATTATTATATATTATTTTATTATTTTTCCAACTAACAAAAGATCTGTACCAAACATTCCTCTTCAAACGCTGTAGTTCACCTTTGGCTGTAGTACGAGTTATAGCTTTTGGCCTAAAATGACTGTGGAAGTAACAAACACACATGAATTGTAAAATATTAACTTAGTCTCCTTTTTTCAGTACTTGTGATTTCAAATTAAAATATAATGTTGATAAAATATAAGTCTCGTGGATTTTCAACTACTGGCTGGAAAGTACAGAAATTTAACTGGCCACGGTACTAGCATTCTTGCTCAGAGCTACAAATAAACCTTGACTCAGACCACCTATTCTAAATTAAAAGCTCAGTTACAATCCTGACATAACGTCCGACAATATTCGTAATAAAATAGCGAATTCTGATGCAAAGTAAGATCGGTAGCCGAAACACCAAACCAAAGTCTCTACTACAAGTCATGTAGTTACAATTCTTCCTCTAAGCTTAGCCGCTTGTCATAAAATCTGCATTAACCTTTGGCCTGAGCGAGTAGTGAAACGGGTCATAAAGTCAAAAGTGGAAAATAATCTTTTAAAGATAATGTAACTCAAAATGAAATATCGTAATTGTACAATATATAAAATGCAGCACTGAAAGATAGCTTACGATAAGTTATTAATATAACTGCCTCGCGATGTAATGACCGTTGCCTTGCTCTGAAGTCAAATATAAATGATGACCTATTTAATAGTAGAAACTTTAAATGAGTATAATGTAAACAGAAAATATACTGCAAAAGAAGAAAGTACATACAATAGAAAGAAATCAAAGGTCTCTTTTCTAAGTTGATACATTAAACATCAACTTCCTTCTTCAAAAGAACATCTTTGCAGTCTCGAATTATTTTAATTTAGTATATAAGAAAATCTGATGCAACTGTGTCCTTTTCTATTTAAGCTTCGTTATTTAAGCATTCGTAATAAACTATGTTTTTCTCTCAGCTTTATTATTTTGTTCTGAAAGCAGTGAAAATCGTGAACAAATTTAGTAATTACTATTTCAACTTATTTCAAATGTCTCTCAGTCATAAATTTATAAGCATATTTTAGTTTGCATGGAATATATTCAAACCCGTCTACGGCTGAGTGGGTGAGAGAGAGCTATGTGGTGATTCGGTCCGGGTTTGATTTTCTGAGAACGGGCTGACTGAGTGGCAGTTTCTTCATTTTACCTACCTGTAAAGTAAATAAAAGCTACTTTAAATTGCGAAGTCCTTTATAAAAATATCCCTCGTAGTGCAGACATGCCTCACTTACTTTCTCCCAATCTTTTAAATATAAAATTTAACCAATAAATAATTTCTTTGATCCAAAAATGACTTCAGGTGATATCTGCTGTGTAGCCAAATTAGAGGAATACGTCAAAAATGAAAACAAAAGTGCGCAAACATGAGCATCGCCCAGACACTACGGGGTTATGTAGAGAATATAAATGGGAAAGTTGTAACTGTGAACCGACTATTTTATGCGTCCCTAAGTACCGAACTGAGAGCGCGTTCATAGGAAATCAATAGCAACAACTCGTAATGCCACCTTCGCAAAAGAGGTATGAAATAGCTGCTTCAGAAAGGTTGGCAAATACCGTTATTCATTTTCATCAGACTTGTCGCCAGTCTGAAATAGCGTGCAGGAATTACTCATTGGTGCGGTTTGTTTCAATCAACCGCTAGAAGCACGTCGTCCGTTTTGATAAGTATTCGAGAAACTAATTTATTCATTTCAGTTTGAAGCCATTTGTTATGATTATTAATGAACTCTAGGCAAAAATTTCTCTTCATTTAAATTCCTGGCAACGAATTTCGAGTATATAATGAATAAAGACATAATTTTCAAATATATGGCTGAGCAAATTTTGAAGAATTTTAGATTTAGGTATTTGTGCAATATGTCATATCCGATGTGACTTTTAGGAAATGTTTCAGCTAGTTTATATATCTACATTAATACACTTAAATGGGATGAATTTGAAAATGGTCGTATGCATTAAATAACGGTTAAGGATTCATTTCAGTGCTTTGGTATGACGCATAAAATTATTCATCCGAAAAGACGAATAATTTTTACGTTTCCTGCCTGTTTGTGAATCAACGCTAATAAATATTAAAGTAAAATTTGTATGCATTTAAATGAAGTTGAAATGTTGGATGCGGAATATATACATATGAAGTAATCACTTCTATCAAAGCTTTAATCTGGAGTCTTTTTAGAAAAAGCAGTGTTTCAATAGGTCCTTGTATGTGATGATCCTTAACAAACGCAGCTTTTTCTAATAATCTACCTTTTTTTAGTACCTTGTTGCTACCTTTTCCTTAGGTATAACTTTTAAAATGTTTTTTTATATTTATTATAGAAGGAAGTCTGCTTGATATAAAAACTTAATTAACTATCTATGCTGTTTTAAATTTAAATTATACGCTTCAAAGTAACGCCTAATTTAGTGTACGCATTTGTCAAGAAAATTATTGTCGACTTCGTACAAAAGAGAACCAAAACTAGTTTGAAAAACGCGACTCATACCCCTAGAAAACAAACATTTAATGCCTGATCTATAACATTCTTACACTTCCCTCTGTATTATAAACTAAAACATAATTACCTACTTCAAAATATTGCAGTTTATGTTTTGTGTAGAAAGAACATCTTAGTCATCAATGCTTTTAATGAACTTGAAGTAAAATTCTCCTTCAGTAAGCTTCAAAAATGCTCACATCAAAAACATATTTTTGTGCAAATAACTAGTCTAGAGAATTAAAATTTTGATTTCTGTCACCTTAGTTATTTAGAGCAATAAAATGCAATCAAAAAGCATTTCAATTAATTTTCAGGGACATGAACAAATATCTTGTTTCGTTTTTTATCTCTTCCAAAAGGTAACACTTGAAAAATAATGTATGGTAGGAATATTTGGTAGGAAACAGAAAAATTTATAACCCAGAATCTAAAACCTTGTAACATGATTCCAATTCTTAAAGCTGAGATACCATATTTTACAACCCTTTAAGTTCATCACAGTTTAAAGCTTAACCTTTGTCAAAATTATTTGTCAAAAATGACAAACAAAAATTAAAGAAATAATTTATATTCAGATCATAATACATAATTCGATTGTGGCTTTCAGCACCAAAGTTCTGTACAGAAAGTCGCATAGGTACAGAGCTTAATTTATGCCAATAGCATAATTTACTACATAAACAGATTCTTCTAAATTTTTTCCTGTAAAAAGCACAAAATGAAACTAATTAGATATTTAAATTGAACAAAACAAAATGTCAAGTACTTCAAAACAAAATGTCAAATGTTTTAGCCTTTATGAATAAATACCGCCCTACGGGAGGGATGAGTTCTTCAAAAACCCTAAAATTTTTTAATCTTAAAAATTAAGCCAAATTTCCTATTTAACATCTCTATTAATTCCAGTATCTAAAGTATCTAGTATCCAGACTTAAATATAAAATCTCTCTAACTAAATTTTGCTAATTGACAAAAGATTCTGTTTTGCAGTAAATACATCTAACTTCTCAGAAATAACAACATATGTTTATGAAAGGTAACGTCTCCGTTATTTAAAATAAACTTAACTTGACTGCATATTAAATATGATACGTATGCTGCTTTTGGCAGTATATATTGAAATATAAACTTAGAGAGGAAACGGATAATACGAAATTAATGCGCTCCTTAATTATTCATAGATAATAACTTTTTCACACTATGTAAGATACCAATACGCTGAAATTCTTTCCTTATCCCTGACTTACGTATGTCCTGACTTCATGACTTACGTACAGTAAGTATATTGTTTTACCTAAACTGTCATTTATTCAAACGGAAATCTTGTATTTCTCTGAGTTTCGCGTCATATGACTAAGCCAGAATGAAAGGACAAGTTTAGGGTCATATAAATCAGCTAATTAAACGAAAGCGGTAGGTTACGCCTTTCGTTCATTTAATGTCAGACCAGGAAAACACCATATGTTAGAAACGTTTTTATCTGTCGATCAGCAATAAATGAGTGATACCAAATATACCTGAACTCACATAAAATTCACGAAATGGTTAAATAACAAAGTCATTTCGCAACGATCGGGTAAGGTGATATTGGAAATAAAATAAGTAAATTACATTACTGCTCTAGATAAAGCAAGGATGGTGCATAGTTTTGTTGTTTTGGTCTCCGGAAATCCATTCTATGCATT
Organism: Stegodyphus mimosarum; assembly: GCA_000611955.2. NCBI lineage: Eukaryota > Metazoa > Arthropoda > Arachnida > Araneae > Eresidae > Stegodyphus > Stegodyphus mimosarum. Next base: position 135,880 of record KK115101.1, on the reverse strand, counting down.
CATTCCAAAACAAAGCAAAGTTGTAGATGACAGTTTTCTCACTCGTTTTGCCATCAATAACTAGTTACGGATGCAATGTTGTGACCGTTAAGCGATAGTAGTAAACAATCGATGGCATAACACCATTTATCATATCTGTGAATGTGCTCAAATAGCAGTCGTACATGAGCAATGTTTTAGTATCTCCAGCTAAAGTAAAAACATGTATCTTTCCGAAACGTTCTTGCTAAAAATACAAATTTTGAGAAGTAAGTAGAGAACAATAATACAAATGTGATTAATACATATAAAATGTCATCCTAAGTGATCTATGTGTAGCGGGATCCTTCATGTATAATGTTCTCTATCATTTATGTGGTATCAAAAGAAAGAGCATTTACGCTTTTCACGAGTATATTAATTAATATATAAATGGTTTGAAGGTTGCTTTCGTTCAAAGCGTTTTAGAACACAATAGAAATGCACGGCTTTTACTTTTGACAAATATATAAGTATTTTCTTCCCCTATGCTGTGTTTCATTTTGTTAACATATCTGATTAATAATTACAGTATAGATGTAAGGAAAGAATTTTATAGGTACGTTGTTATAATTGGATACTTTTTGTACATCAAGGCATTTTCTGTTATACGAGTAAATATGAATAACCACATGGGATGTGTATAGTTAGTGAGGATGTAACTGCTGATGCAATGGAGAAATTTCAGCAGCTGGGGCACAAATCTATAAAGAAGGCGAAAATATATGTGTGTGTTTTTATAACTGCCTGCAACAAATTGTTAAAAACGCTGCTGGCAATCAATACGTTACTAAAATGTGTCGTTATATAGCGAATGTGAACAGCATGTATAAACAACAGTTATACAAGGTGCATTTCAATTTATAAAATTATCTCTAATTACAAATTCTGATTGCTGTTCTTAGAAAGCAAATAGTCTTATAAGCTTGACTATTAACTTTAATTTGTTAAGTTAGTTTTAATACCCATTTATTTCATGATGAGTTTTATT
>KK115101.1:108508-134709 GCA_000611955.2 Stegodyphus mimosarum | reverse complement strand
TCCTGCTGACATTTAAATTGTTGTATGGATGAGAAGTTTGAGCCAATTCTACGTTAAATATCTTGCTACCCTTTGGTACTAGACTTAGATTTTAATACTGAATTTTACTGTTACTTTAAGTTACATCGCCCCAAGTGGTTACCTGATTCGTTAGCACAAGTCGTGCATTTTATGTTCCAGTGCTGTTTTAATAAAAAGACTTGTTTTAAAACCTTCTTGAGACTTTGCAGTTCTTATCAGACGAAGTCACTCCAAGTCTGCTAGGACTTTAGACTTACTTTATGGAAACAAAGAACATCCATCTCTATAAATTAAATAAACACTACAAAGGTATCAAGAAAAAAAATCATGCATTCAGTTTATGTTACAAAACAAAATTTTAGCGTTAAAAATGTCTGTAAAAATTGTTTGTCAAAGTGTCAAAAATTAAACAATTTCTCTTGTTTAAATCTTTCCATTTTTCTTCACTTCAGCATTCAGTAAAAGCATAGAGATGTATTCTAAACATGCAGCTCTCAATGCTCGCTTTTTCTGATGCGTTTGGGTAAATTTAATGCCATTAAAATTAATATTTGAAACATTTAATATCATGTTGCTTGTAAAAGAAGGAAATTCTAAGCAGAGGATATAATGGAAAATGTTACTTTTTTCTCAAGCATTACTTACTTAATTATAAAGTGTAACTTCGAAACATGAAACAAAAAGATAGAAGGCGATATTATATTTTTGCACAGCAGGTGGTATTCCATACCATTACAGTTCCTGTAGGTGTGTATCTCTAATCTTTTCTTCAAAGCCTGTGAATAACTTGGAGCGTCAGGTTACTAAATTCTATTCTAAAATTAATCGATTCTTTCCGGAGGTGGGTAGCATGATACTTTTCCCTCGGCTGATCAAAGAGCCTTTAGCGTCAAAAAATGAGCAAGAAATGTGAACTAATATCTTTGTATGATCAGACCGTAGGCTAACAAAAACTGGCCAAAAAATCCACCAGGAATCTCCAAGATAAACAGGCAGTCATCTAGTGAGCAAACAGAAAAATAAAAAAAAGCAAAGCACGTCATCTATGAGCCGTCCTTCTGCAGCCCTCTCTAAAGAGATGGAGAAGCGACATTATGGACAACTAGAATGTCACTTCCAAAACCACAAATAAAAAGAAAAATTACTCTTAGAATGCTTAAAAGGCAAAATGTAGGGAGATCAGTTCATCCATGGGGATAAAATGTTTCTGGTCTCATTTAGGATCAAAAAGTAGGATTTAAAGCCCACATTGAAGAACACAGTAAGAAATAAAAACACTACTTTGAATTATAATTGCTCTCAATTTGACCACATCTCACGATCGAATTTCTAGGAATGTCGTAGTCAGTTATGTCTTGTCTTCAATTGTTCACAAACTTAAAATAACAATTTACTCTCTAACCGGAAAGGCCTAGAATATTTTTTGTGATATCTGTAAGAACGTATATAAACGTGCATATTAAAGTATATCAAAGAAATTAGGGCAATATATTAAAAGAACATAAATCCTAGGAGAATTTTTACATTAAATCAAGAAAATAATTTTTTCGGATAGTAGGTTTGAGAAATTTGTGCTCTTAGCGAAAACACTGGCCGGTCAGAGGGTTAACAACTTAGAAAGAGCGTACCTAGTTTATACGCTATTCCCTCCATCCTTTCCGCATACTTCGTGGTGTGATTGGAAGCATACTCGACACGTATTATAGAGGTCCAGGTTTTGAGTTCTGGCGAGGACACTGCTAATTTTGTTTTGCCTCTTGCTTCAAAATAACCTAATGATTCTATAAGTGGTACCCGAGTTTAAAAGGATGTGGACGATAATTCGTCACCACCAGGATTTGACAATTGGGTCCCCTCATCCCAATCGCTCTTTAAAAGGGAGAATACGCAAGGTTATTTTCTCTCTCCTTACCACATGCTTTCGTGATGAAACTGGAAACATACTCCACTCGTATTTCAGAGATCTAAGATTCGAGTCTCGGCAACGGCATTGCTTATTTTTCCCGTCTCCTGCTTCAAATTAATTTAATGACTCTGCAAGTTTATGTAAAAGTCTGTGGAAATAGCACTTAAGTTCTCTTTGTACGTCTCATTTACATTACTGCTGGTTTTAAATTAATTTTATCAAAAATGCAGTTAAACATGCTATAAAGTAAGTACACTGCTCAAAACAAAAATGGGACAGTTCTATATTTCCGTTCTACTAGGGCTTTTAACGAAATTCAAACTGCGTGTTTCATGTCTTGAAAGCGCGACTTAGGATATACACTCACGTTTGTGAAAATTGCAACACCATGAAGGACTTACGCGAGTGAGCTGAAATTTTCACGAAATGCAAAGTAGCGCATGATATGCAAATGATTAGAATTGCAAATCCGTAGCGCATGCGTATGCTGAGCAGCGCCCTCTGAACGGCTGATGGATCCGAATAAATAGACGGCTGTAGCGAGGCGTGTATGGTTATCGGTGGTTATCTGCTAGTGGTAAACGTTAACTCAATCTGTACTTATGCCTCGTCGACGAAAGAGAGCGAGATTTGAACAACTTACAGAGTTTGAACGAGGGAGAATCATCGGCCTTCGTGAAGCTGGATTGTCGTATCGTGCAGTAGCCTCTCGTGTGCAGCGTAACAGCAGCACAGTGATGCGCGTTTGGAAGCAGTGGACGGACGAGTGTCGGACAACTCGGAAATCCGGGAGTGGACCCCGAAATGTGACGTCAGCTCGCGATGATAGACACCTGGTCCGCATGGCGCGGACGGACCGTACAGCTTCCTCTAGACAATTGGCAGCACTGTGGTCAATAGCTACAGGTGTTTCATTGTGTGCTTCATCAATTCGTAGACGTCTGCTGCAGTGTGGACTGCGCGCACGGACTCCTTTATACAGGATCCCCCTAACGCACGACCATCGCCGCCTGCGGCTACAATGGGCCAATCAGCATAGAGACTGGCGTGCTGATTGGCAGCATGTCGTGTTTTCTGACGAATCCCGCTTTAATTTGTGGTACCATGATGGCCGCATTCGTGTCAGACGCTATGCCGGTGAACGCCACCTTCCGGAGTGCATTATCGAACGCCACAGTGGACGAACACCCGGAGTTATGGTCTGGGGCGCCATAGCATATCATAGACGATCTCAATTGCTACGAATTGTGGGCAATCTGAACAGCAACCGGTATATCCGTGAAGTTCTACAGCCCGAAGCTGTTCCCTTCCTTCAAAGCTTGCCAGGCGCTGTATTTCAACAGGACAATGCCCGCCCTCATACTGCTCGGATTGTTAAATCCTTCTTTGCAGCGCAGCAGGTACAGCTTCTTCCTTGGCCTGCGTGTTCCCCGGATATGTCGCCAATTGAACATGTGTGGGATGTCATTGGTCGGCGTCTTGCTCGTGATCCTCGTCCTGTTGCGTCTGCAGACGAACTTTGGGTACGCGTACAAACGATATGGAATGCTCTTCCTCAGTCAGACATTCAAACTTTGTTTGACTCCATGCCACGTCGTGTAGCAGCACTTCTTGCGGCGCGTGGTGGCCACACAAAATACTGATTCTGATCTCTTGTTCTTGTTTGTTTGCTTTGAACATTTAATCATTTATTTGTACCACTACCACTCAACTGTGTATTAAATTGCATTCAATTATGACGATTCCTTCTTGGTGTTGCAATTTTCACAAACGTGAGTGTATATTCGCTTTATACACTCTTAGACAAAAACAACGACGCACCAAGAAAGATTTATCCGAATGGGACGAAAATCAATAGAAGCGATGTACATGTACAGAAAAACAAATGATAGCAGTTTGAGAAAAATTGGATGATTTAATGAAGTGACAGAGCTTCACAAAGGGAAAAAGTCAGTAACGCGTTTGTTCACCTCTGGCCCTTATGCTAGAAGTTATTCGGCTTGGCAACGATTGATAGACGTTGCGGATGTCCTCCTGAAAGATATCGTGCCAAATTCTGTCCAACTGGCGTGTTAGATCGTAAACATCTCAAGCTGGTTGGAAGGCCCTGTCCATAATGCTCCAAACGTGCTCAATAGGAGAGAGATCCGGCAACCTTCCTGGCCAAGGTGATGTTCGGCAAGCACTAAAAAGATGTGTAGTGTGAGGGCGGGCATTATCTTGCTGAAAAGTAAAAAGATGAACTATAATCCAAGAAATATCTCAATATTTAAATTAAATTATCAGTTTCTTAAAATATCACAGTAATAAATTCTGCTCTTTAGTTTTCAGTTCATTGAAATACACATGAAAATCAGTATTTTCTTGTCCCACAAATTGTTACATTATACATACTATATTCTTATCGACATATTCAAAAGGAAATGTTTAGGCTGTGATATCATTTCATTTTCCACAATAAAACTCATTTTATGCAATACGGTGCAACACTATGCTTCAAATGAGAAAGTAATATCTCTGTCAAAATACACATTTATTTGCATTAATGCTTTAAGCGATATTCCTCAGAAAATCTGTTTATGCACATTGTTTATGCGAGAACAGGTATTTAACATATATTCCCTAATATAATGTAATTCAACGTAATTCGCCATTTACTTCTTAACACACATACCTTCAGGGAAATTCATTAGAATTTTAAAATCAATCTTATTATTTAACAATCTTATCATTTGAAATCTTTCGTAAATAAATCATCTTATTAAAATAAATATCATTTTAAGATCATGTGAAGCAAAAGCAAATAGATGGTAAAAGCAGGATAATGAATAAGTTAGAGCACGATGTTTTTTTTTTCTCTTCCATTGTCTAGAAGTTCAATACGGCTAACTGACCCGTTCCTAATCAGGAAAGCTCAGGGTCTGGTCCTCTGAACTGGATACTTGTCTTTGTAAATAATTTAGTTCTTCAATTACTTTTTGCAGGAGAAGCCGAAGAAAATATTATGTAGACTTAGAAACAGAAAGGTTTTTAGTTTAATCTAAATATGTAGATATGTAAATAAGCAAATAAGTAGAAATAAAATCTTTAAATTCATTTTATGTGCTCGGCAAAAACCTCTAGTAAATATTCAACTCGAAATAAGAAGCAAAATTAGATTAATCAAGGTATGTGCGCTTAAATAAGTAGTATTTTTCTAAACTTAACATACTTAAGCCGAGTATCAACGTATTAAAACAAATGGAATATTGTTATGACGGTAATTCGTTAAAGCTACAAAAATCAGATTTAATCTTTGTTTAGAAAATTACATATAATAAAGGAAAAAATCCTAACACCAAGAAAAAATTGATCCTAATGAAATTTAGGCAATGTATTTACCTATGTAACATATTTAATTGATTAAGTTTTCAAGATCATAGATTAATGAAAGCACTAGAAGAGCCATTTCAATTTGTGAAATGCTGCTACGTTAATAAGCGTAGCCGCTGAATATTGAATTCAAACGAGCACGCATTGTGTCGTACAGTTGCCAGATGTCAGTTTGTGGAATTGAGTTGCATGCCTGTTGCGCTTAGTTCGTCATCACAGGGATGTTTAATTCTGATAGTGGATGGCATCGAAGTTCTCCTCCAATGGTGTCCACGCATGCTGAATTGGATCTGGTGATCTAGCAGATAAAGGCAATATGTCGACACACTCTGGTCAGTGGCTTAGGCAAACTGTATACTTGTGAAGTTAGACTGAATAACCAAAATACAGTCTTGGACAAAAAAAAGACACACCAAGAAAGAGTTATCCGAATGGGACGAAAATCGGTAGAAGTGTACAGAAAAATAAATGATTACAGTTTGAGAAAAATCGGATGATTTATTGAAGTGATAGAGCTTCACAAAGTGAAAAAGTTAGTGACGCGTTTGTCCACCTCTGGCCCTTATGCAAGCAGTTATTCGGCTTGGCATCGATTGATAGAGGTTGCGGATGTCATCCTGAGGAATATCGTGTCAAATTCTGTCCAACTGGCGGGCGCGATAGATCGTCAACATTCCGAGCTAGTTGGAGGGCCCTGCCCGTAATGCTCCAAACGTGCTCAATAGGAGAGAGATCCGGCGACTTTGCTGGCCAAGGTTACGTTTGGCAAGCGCTAAGGCAAGCAGTAGAAACATGTGCAGTGTGGGGGCGGGCATTATCTTGCTGAAATGTAAGACCAAGGTGGCGTTACATCAAGGGCAACACAACAAGCCTTAGAACTTCGTCGACGTACCGCTGTGCGGTAAGGTTGCGACGGATGACAACCAAAGGGGTCCTACTATGAAATGAAATGGCACGCCAGACCATCACTCCTGGTTGTCGGCCTGCCTGCCGGAAGACAGTGAGGTTGGTATCACACCGCTGTCCGGGGCGTCTCCAGACTAACCTTTGCTGGTCATCGGGGCTCAGTTCAAAGAGGGACTAATGATGCATCTGGGGCTGTGAGTGCCGCTCTGACGATTGTTCGGTTTTCACATTCTGTCGTTTCTCTGAACCTACCGCTTCCTTCTTGAGGCTGTGTGCGGCTATGGTTCACCCATTCCTGCCAACATTATCTAATAGTGGCATCGCTGTCCGGGGCGTCTCCAGACTCGCCTTCGCTGGTCATCGGGGCTCAGTTCAAAGCGGGACTCATCACTGAAGACTATTCTACTCCTGTCAGTGACATTCCAGTACGAATGAACTCGACACCACTGCAAACGGGCTTGACGTTGTACAGAGGTCAATGGTAGCCGGCGCAAGAGGCGCCGTGACCTCAGCCCCCTTTCTGTGAGCCGTCTATGAATGGTCCTTGCGGTCACTAAAGCACTAGTTTCACGTACAATCGATGATAATGATGCATCTGGAGTAGTGAGTGCCGCTCTGACGATTGCTCGGTCTTTACGTTCTGTCGTTTCTCTAGGCCTACCGCTTCCTTGACGTTCTTGACGCTGTGTGCGGCCATGGTTCCCCCATTCCTGCCAACATTGTCCAATAGTGGCATCGCTCCTGCTCAAATGTCGAGCTATTCGCCGATAAGACCAACTGGCTTCTTTGAGCCCAACTACACGACCTCTCTCAAATTCTGACATCTGCGCATTTCGTTCGTGCACCTGTATGCGAGGTATAGTTACTGTCTACCAGAATACACGGAATGAAATTCATGAAGAATTTATGACCTGGAATCGTAATTTCTCCTCTTAAATATCCTGACAGTTGCGCAGATCAGATGCGCTGCAGCGACAAGCGTTCATTCATTGGCAGCCAAAATGCAAAATTTTGCATTTTCCGACGAAACCTGTATGCATATCAGTTTGTGTCCAATTTGCTTTATATCTTCTAGGTGCTTCATGGTGCGTCATATTTTTCTCTAAGAGTGTATATAGCAATTGTTTTAACACATGTATTTTGACACAAAATCGGACTTTTTCTGAAATAGCATTTTTTTATTTCGATTTTAGGACTCAAATTATGCCTAAATATTAAGTTTTATAAAATTTGGTGTGGAACTTACGGAGAAATTCAAAACTATCTTGGCGCATTTTTTCAGTTTACGCCAAGAATAATTTAGTGGCTAGCTTCTTAATTTACAGCATCCTACTTACCTTTCCTTTTTTTGTTGCACACGAGCGGAGAAAAGGACATCGTTCATACTTTCAAATAATTTTAAGAAAGTGCGTAAACGACATTTGGCGTTATTATCGCTTATAACAAATATGCCAAATTTTAAAACTCGCAAATATGTAAATTCATGTATATCTTAGAAAATTTTGAATAAAAAACTGTAATTTCTTGAAGGTGTTCCTCGAAATACATCAACTTTAAGATGATGTTAAAAATTTTATAGGTTATAATAAAAAAAAATTTCGAAAAATTTATAAAAAATATTTAAAATACAAATTTTAAAAATAAATCGTAAAAAATGTGCGAATTACATTTGGATTAAGCCTAAATTTTGAATTCTGGAAGAAGTAATCAAGTAAGTTTAATAAAAAAGAGGTATTAAAAAATATATATCAAATTCAATTAACATGGAGGAGCTAAAATGTTTAGAGTTAATTGTTTAAAAACTACTCCTGCGATTTTTATAAAACTTGGCAGTTTGGCATAATTTGAATCTCAGAATCATAATATGGATAAACACTGGCATGTAATTTCAGAAAAAGTCCGATTTTGGGTCAAAATACTTAGATTTAGAGCAAATTTAGAGTAAAAACAAGCAATTCCACTAATTCAAAACAAAATTAGTAATTTTTAGCTATTTTAAAATTATTATATAAAATATTTCACCGAGCTGTTTTAAAATACTTTTAATGAACCATTGAGACAGAACTTTAAAATTTTGACTAGCACTACTACTTCACGTTCATTGCTTTTACTAGGATTTTACCTGTACGTTCATTATCAGAAGTCACTCATTTTGCTTCAGAAAATAATTTGATATTATGGTACAGAAATTTACCTATATTGTTCTATCATTTTATTATCTGATTCTCATTAATAAGTCTTTGCAAATCACATATGCAATTTTTATGAAAGTAAATTAAAAGTATGGTAAGTAAATAGATTTCTGTTTTAAAGTAACAGGTATCTAAAGACACATGCGTGATGAATATCTACAAAATATATTTAATTTACGACTTCGAATTCTTGTCCATAAAGGGCAATTATGTGAGAATTCTGTATTATTTATTAATCGGAAATGATGTGATTTAACAGTGGCCCAACAGCGGCCGAGCGGTACAGTCGCTGAACGCAGGTAGTTTGGTCCGAAGTTCGAATCTTGCTGGGCTGGTTGAATGGATGTTTTCATGCTTTGCCCCATGTGTAACGTGTGTACGAATCATTTTCCCGTAGAAAGTCCACCACGAAGGCATCCCTCCCCTTAGGCAAATAGCCCTCGAGACTTTGTACTCGAGACTCGTAATCACGTAAATCAAGTCATATGATTTAACACAGTCACTACCATGAGCATCACAGGTGGTTCTCAAAAATGTTTCCTTCTGTGCCACGAGCATCAGCTATAGGTCATGGATATCCTTCCACGCAAAGTTAATTAAAAGTCTTGGAAAGTTCAGAAATGACTTTATATTTGCATGTGGCATACTGGAATGACTGTTCTTTAAAAATATTCAAACATGGATGCTTTGTAACTTCTATTGTCGGCTCAGCAAAGTTTTTACTTTAGAATTTGTTATCTTTTTGGCTTTTGCAGATATGTATGAAGTTACCAGTAGTTTTGCATTTTTAAGCTAAAAAAGATTGTTTACATCGAAAGAAATTATCAGATTTTGATTCTTTTACCAAAATAGTTTGTATTTTTTCTGATATCTCTTATTTTACAACCAGTAAAGCCTTTACAAACAGTTTAATTACTCTTTTTAAGATTTGAACCTCGGTAACTACTTTAACTTCCTATGGAGGCAGTGAACATGTTAAGTCAAATTATCGAATTAAATACTATTTTTGGAACTTAAACATTATCCTGTTGAAAATCTCCAGATAATAGACGAAATTGCATCTAATGTTTCCGTGATAGGTACGGTAAATATGGCCTAATCCCTTGTCACGACACGACAAGAACTCTTGAGAATTAAATAATCCTTACACGAACTGAAAGGGATTTGCTCCCAGATACTCATCTCCAACGCAAATGCCTAGGAAATAAACTCTGCTCTAGTAGAATCTGAAACAAATCTGTTCTCTGATTTCCTTCTACTTGAAGTGATACAAATTCTGCTTCTCAAATTTTCTATATTAGTTGTAACTCTTTTCTCTTCAGCAAATTCAGTATAATGTTAGCGGTTTTAAATAATTTCAAAGAATCGTATTCTCAAATTTGAGTTTTCTACTTTTCTTTCCATTATGTTTCATGTGTCTCATTATAATCCTACACTTAAACTATGGATCAAGTTGTATATATCATTCGACTAAGACTGATATAATATTATATAGTTTTTATAATAACCTTCCCAAAAGTTCATTGATACCCTTTCATAATGTTAATTCTCTTTTGAATTTGATAAAGAAAATGAAGAATTGTGAAAAATGCCTGAAACATTCTTTTGAGTACAATACTTATTTTCATGGGTATTAGGTAAGATTGAGCACAGTGCTTAATTATATAACCTTATTTGCATAGGTTAACAAACATATATTTGTAACGTCGCTTAGATGTCAAGTCTGCGAATTAACATCTAAACAATCTCTGCTTCAAAATTTGGATTAAGCACATAACGTTTTTAAACATCTGACTATACAAAACTGCAAACTGACATGCCCGTGACCATAACACAACAAAAATATTAATAGATAAATTTTAATGCTTATATATTTTAAAATTTGCTTAATAAAATCAGTATCAGGAATAAATAGGAATAGAAGTTTTTTTTACATTGCTACATTAAAAGACTTCTTAAGTAAGATATATACACTCAAAGGCAAACATAAGAGAATTTGCAAATTATCTCTATATTTACTAAAGTATTGAAACAAAGGTTGTAGAGACATTAGGTTATTTCGAAGCAGAGAATATGAAAAACGAGCAATGCCCTCGTCGGGACTTGGACCACGGACCTCTCGAATACGCGCCACGTGTGCTGACCACTACACAACGAAGTCATGCTAAGAAGGAGGGAGAAATACCTTATAAGGTACTAATTGTGCCGCCGAAGAATTATGTAAATATTCAGAATTAAACACGTAAACGTGAACTTGTTTGTCTGCGAAACTGAGATTGTGAAGCGGATAGAAGCACACGACGGTTTTTCTGTGATTTGTGTGCTTGTACTGCTTAACGACATACGCTATGTTCCTCGCCTGAGTTGAATAAATTTTACAAGGTATCAAGCAAGATCAGTAGGCAGGTACGTATGGATGATGGAATGCGATAGAGAACTGCCGGGAGTTGTCAGGCAGACTAATCACAAGCGCGGGTGTCTACAGACCTCAGTGTAAGGCCCACTGTATTCCGCAGTTTGTGGAACCAGTTTCAGAATACTGTATTTATATCGAGAAGACCTGAACAAAATCGACAAAGATACACAGCCATGAATGAGTATCGTTATTTGGGACTTTCAGCGAGGACAGACAGGACTGCTACAGCTTTACAGCTCTCACATGAGCTGTATATTACCACTGGAAACCGAGTTTCGCAGTCTACAGTAGCCCGAAGGCTTTATGAGATAAGGCAATATGCCAGAAGCCCCGATGTTTGCGTCCAGCTCAGTGCAACATACAAGAAAAAGCGATTAACATGTTACAGACAATATACATCTTGGACCAGGCTTCAGGGCAGCACCATGCTTTTTGCAAATGAGGCGCGATTCAGCTTGTGCATTATTTCTCGGCGTACCTGTATCCGGAAAGGGCCTGGAACATGGTACCATAACTTCCTTACAAGGAAAAGGATCATTACGACGGTGGAGGTGAAATGGCTTTGGCAGGCATTGTGTTGGATGGCTGCACACCCCTGCATGTGTTTCACAAAGGCCCACCGACTGTTAGAGAGGGGATATCATAGAGGCCTATGTTCGACTTTTCTTTGGCACCGTTGGTCTTGGGTTTCTGTTAATGGACGACAACTCTCTTCCACATAGGATGGTCTGCCAGATCTCCTGACCTTAGCCTTAAAAAGCTTGTCTGTGACGTTCTTGGAAAGTGATTTCCTCTCGCCATCGCTCTACGCGAGCCATCCCGGAGGTGAAAACTGCCTTGTTGCAGGATTGGGATGGACTACCACAGGGATTTCTCAACTGCCACCTATTCAGTATGCCTACAAGCTGCGCGACCTCTCTGGGTGTGAGAGAGGAACATACTCCACATTAGATGCCTTTTAAGTTAGGTATCACAACGTGGATATTGGAACATCCCTGCAGTACTAGCGTTCCTGAAACTCATGCGCACATAAAAATGACTTTTGATACCAAATTTCATTCAAATCTGTCCATTGGTCTTTCAGAAATTCAACATAACGTGCAAATCCTCTTAATTTTGCACGCGACTGTATATATATGCATATTTAGACATATACACATGTGCATATATTTTAACATATACATAATATATAAGAGAAGATAGTTTTAAAAAACTATTTTAACCCGACCTGTATGGATTCAAAATTTCATATATTTTTACTTTTTCGTATATCCAATACCTTACATTTGTATGCTTTCTTTTGCGTTTTGAACTCGGTTCCCTCAAAATAATAATACTTTCTAAACTTGTTTACGTTTTGTATGATATAATTCTGCAATTTTTTACTTGCTTCGGCCTATAGGGGTTGGACTCATAAAGATACAGATTACTTTAATTGCTTTTCTGAGAATATTTTAAGTTTTAAACTTTAATTTGTGTCTTTGTTGTTTCAGGAACTGGCTGATTTATTTACTTCTTTGGTTGCACGAACGCCCTCATGATGATGCAGCCAAAGATGTAAATTTTTTATTTTATTTTTGCCCTCCCTTTTTTTGCAATTTGCAAGTTTGCTTCTCGTTTTTTGGTTTTTGAATATGTTTATCTCGAGTGTAGCTTGCTGGAGGGATAAATGATATTCCAGTGGTCTCTATAAACGAAACTAGTTTGGAGATTCCCCATTCATTAGGCTGTTAACACAGTGTTTCTGTCTTTATAAGAAAAATTCAAAAATTTGACAAAAGAATGAAGTATATTTAATTTTAGATGTAGTTAAATTTTTACAGCGTAAAACTTTTATATTTCGAATATTTATAAATTATTATATATTTGTTTTTCAATATAGAGAGCAAAAGTAACATTTTTTAGTTACAAGTGAAATTTAACCTGTTTCAGTCATTTAGTTTCATGTATTTCAGCACTGTAATAACTCTCGAAAAGAATTACAGGAATCTAAAATTTACCTTAATTCAAGTGATATAAAAGTCGTTCTTCACTGATTCAGCCAACGATGTATGGAATCCAGTTGGTATAACAAAATTTAATATCTAAGGCTCAATATTTCAAGTTATTACAACAACAAGGGAATCACTGAAGCTGCTATCAAGTTTATAATAACAGAATTTAAGCGTATGAACTGTCAAAAATAATTTTATGCATTCTACTTAAGGAAGATTTTGCAACTAAACATTTTAGACACAATGAATACGAATAATTATGATTACTCACTAATTTTGATGAGCATAAATATATACAACATATCTATGCCACCTACTTTATACACGCCGTCGCGACTAATTTTAAAACTCTTGGAAATGTTAACTATATTACAGTTAATATTTTAAGAAAGAATTGTTAAATCGTGGAATTAAAAACCTAGATAAACATTGACATTTTATCCAGTCCTTCCAACAAACCAAATTAGGAAGTCAATGACATCGTAGTGCACAAGGCAGCTGCAACCGAAATATTTCTAAATATTGTGTCATTTCAAAAATAGCACACTAATTTTTTATTTTCTACTCCCAGGCATAATATAGTGACATTCATTCCCAGAATTAAGGAAACGAAACATGATCTTGAGTTTTAAGTTTCTTCTTAATTGAAAAATGTTCTTCAGTAAATAGATACTGGTATGAAGTTCTAGTATTCTAACAGTCATAATTCCTTCACTTTTTCCGAAGTTGGAAGTTATTTATATACTTGCACATATATTCGTAGCGTTTAGTTCGATTAGCATTCATCCAAAGTGTCTAAGCTCTTGGTAAATGTTAAGCAACTTATTGCTAAGTCTGAAATACAACTAAAACTTGATGTAAAAGACCCTTTATTAAAACTAAATAAGAAAATAAGGCAGACTTGTGCTTGCAACTCAGCCAACCACTTGTGACGAGATAAGTTAAAGTAACAGTAAGTCAAATGTAAAATTTAAATTCAAATAACTAGTAGCCGAAGGTGGCACAATCAATTTAACGCGAAATTGGTTCAGAACGTAACCAGCGTGGAATTCAACTAACTGCCGAAGGCAGTTATTACCGAATAAGGCCAAAGACAAAAACTCTTATCTCAGATACGAAACCTAGTAACGTGGCCTCGAGACGCAGAACATGCTCTGTCTTAGGGTCAAAAACCCCTAACCTCAAATAAACGCCTGGCAAGAAACTGGAAAAGGAGAAGTGACTGTACAGACGCAAAATATTAAACAAATTCTTAAGTAACGTAAAGAAAACTTGCATATTTTTAAATATATAAATGAAGATGTCAGCTTCTCGCCTGGCGATAGCGATAAAGCAGAGATTGAGAAATTTCCTTTTTCTGAATTAAATTCCCCGTCGCCTCCAGAGTGGCCATAAGCAACAGCGTATGGTGGATCGTAGTCCTTTATCTGTATCATAGCAGCTGAGGATGATGGATAGCTTTATAAAAATAAGACATTTACTGAATGTATTCCCTTTCTTTTTGCAGAAAATAAGCTGTAGTCATCTTCATGTTGAATATTAAGAAATGAAATATTAAGGGGCTGTGCTCACAGGGATGTTTGAAACTGTAATAAAAGTAAATATTATTTTCATTCAAATATATATGAACATCAGCGTTTAAAATTCGCTAGTCGAACTTTGATGGTATGAATTCCATTGTACCTGAAATATTTTCACTCGGAATTTTTGAATGGTAAGGTATTGAGATTAGAATATTTATGACTTGAAGTCCATGCAAAATTTATTTGGAATTTTATCTTAAAAATTTTTAATCAAGAAGTATGTGATTAGACGTCGTAAATTATAGTTATACGATAAAATAGCATACACTAAAAGCTTGAAAGGATAATACTGTTTAGTTGCAATTTACTGCGATTACGTGAATTCATATTACAAACTCTACATTTACATGACTTAAGAATAGTCAAAACTTTGAACAAAGATAAACTTAAGATAGAACTCAAACTTTGAACAAAGTTAATTTTTCAAATGTGCTGAAACGTTAAGATTGGAAACTTTATTCATTCAAACTGCAAGTTTATTTTTTTAATAAAAGTTTTAGTTCTTATCTAGTGTATGAAATGATAATATGAAACATTGTTTCCGATAATTGTTGTATTTATTCTTCTGAATAATTAATAAAGGAGGGTTTTAAAAATAAGCATGTTTATGGAATGATTAATCAATTACGTTCAATATAATTATTAAACATTTCGTCATCATTTACAGATTGTTTTCAATATTAATTACAATAAATTTCCCTGAGAAAACCTAGCAACATGGCACATAAAACATGATACATTCCACCAAAACAAACTTGAATCTCATTACTAAAAATCACTTAACTTTTTTATTAATTATTACTCCGAATTCTAAAACAAAACACAAAGTGAATGGATCCCGAAATAACAGGAGTAGTTTCAGAAACAAAACTTCGGTTAAAATATTGCAAAAAAATCAGTGTAATTCATTTAAACAGTCGCCACAGTTCATTAAACTACTTTAAGAAAAAATAAAAGTATTTTATACTCAAAACGTTTTAAAAAACGGTAGCAGGACCAAATCCTTTTATAAAATGCGTTTTGTGAGAAAGTTGCGGTGAACGCTTAAAATTATTTTTGGTATTGGTAAAAATATTAATGAACATCTCACACAATTAAACAGTGAACATTTTCCTTACGTAACGTATAGTACAAGTATATTTTGATGCAGGGTTATTTTGACTCCATTTTTCACTTCAATCATATTAAATTTATTTATGCATTAAATTTAATTTCATGAAAAGTCTTCTACATTTACCGTTACCTTAAAACTTTTGTTTAGCGAAACCAGTAAATTCCAAAAATAAATATTTTTTATCAAACACTTGCTTAATGAATAATGTCTTACGTGAGCCAGTATAAAACATAATTCAGCGGTTCCAAACAATCAAAATTATAGGCGCTCTGGCACTGTCTAAAATAAGGTTAAATATTTTATATTTGCAACATTAGTGGTTTTCTTTATTGCTTTGTTCATCAAGGTTCACTTTCCTGCACTTTCTGCTTTTACAATTACCCCTTGCTTATCCTCCTTATTCATTAGACTAAGCAGCGATTGGATTGAATGGCTGGAGTAATGCAAAAATTAAGTTTTGTTTAGATACAAACTAATGCAATTAATCAAAGAAAAGCATAAATATGAGTATTTCAAAGAAAACGTTAGCCGATCTTTGTATTAACCTTTCTGACTAAGCAGTTAATCCTTATTAAATATCAAGTTTTAATCACAGTTCTGTTCTATAAAACATCAAAAGGGTATATTTTCTCATTTCTTACAGCATTTTATGATGAAATATCCTCTTAAATTTTGTCCACCTTTTTATAATGTTATCGTCCTCAAGATATCTGCAATCATTTAAAAGTTATAACCTTTCTATAGTACTTTGAAATGAGATTGAAAACTTAGGAGCATAAATCGCATTGCTCTAAAAATAATAAAGAGAAACGTTGTCTCTGGATCACTGAATTGGCTCAGCTTACTGGCTCTTTGGCGTTCCGAATCAAGCGAACTTCGATTGCTCTTTTGCTTTCCACCGCAGGGAAATCTATGACACACGTTTAGATTTTTCCGCTTACGATTTATTTTTTATGGCCGGGATAAAAGTGCTGTGATCCCCTACGAATAAGTTTCTGTCAGCTCTTTATTTATTGGCTAATTGTAATTTTTTTTATTTTTTCTTGCAGGTTCCTGCTTCCGCTGAAATTGAGCTTGATTTTAAGGAACGTTGCAGAAGAATTGCATTGAGATCAAAAGGTCATTCTAGAACAGTTATTCAGCGCAGTAAGTATTCACTTATTTCCTCATATAGTATATTTTCTTACGTTTTCATGCTATGAGCGTATTTTATTTATTAAGTAAGTGGTAAGTTCATCTAACACTGTGCTTACTTGCAGAAACTGATTAAATTGTCTTCCCATGAAAGAGGGCGAAATGTTTTTGAAAGTGAAGCTTATTAGTCTTTACTTACAACTTAGTGATTAGTTTTCAAACCAAATGCACTGAGTGAAAAGGGTGTCTTTTTATTTCAGTTTTCTTCCTACATTTTGCTACGCAATTCAAGAAACAAATTCTCCCCCTCCAAATTATTGTAAATAGTGAGCGTACGAATGAGTATCTAAAGGCAATGCGACCTTCGACGTTATACCTACCAGCGGAGATGGCCTATACACGCCGTTGTGTCTGAGTTCGAATCATATGCAAGACTTAATCGTTAGTGACTATAACGTCTCTGGAGAAAACGGTCATTTTTTAAATCTCTTTATCTGGAAGCCCTTTCGACAGCTTGGTTTTAGTATAAGAAGAAGAATGGTCCCCTAGGTTCTAAATCCTAATTATCTTCATCCAATTTTGGATGGCGTTTAAACAGGATAGCTCTTATGCAATTTTCCTCAACAAAACAATTCAACCTTATTTAAAAGGAAAGTATGATTTGAAGCATTATAGCGAAAAAACTGTAAAATGCAATTAACGTTTATTTAAATACATTCATTCAAGATTTTAGATCTTTTTTCATAATACTTAGCAAACAACTTGTGTGTTTTTTTTTCTGTTTTGGAATTATCAGGAAACAATCCAAAGCATGAAATTCCATATTTGCAAACATTTTTCAGTCTTAGCACTCGGACTAAGAATTTGGATTTCTTAAATAAAATCTATGGAATTTAATTCATAGTGTAGCATATTGTTTATTAAAAAATATAGTAGATTCTATTTTCTTTACTAATCCTTTCTTTCTCTCTGACTGTCTCAGAAGCAGCTACTTATAGCTACATAAGATCCTTGACTAACTTGATATACGTACAATTTAAATACAGGTTAAATGCAAATTTAAATGACCATATACGAGAAAACTCACAAACGAAATCTGTAATGATTTCTATACCCGGCTAATCTGTACCCACCTAAGAATTAAATTATTCAGCTACAGTAATATTTTAACAAGTATTATAATAAGTGATTATATTAGAACTCAACTTTGGATCTTAACTTTTGAATCTTTGGATAATTCAATCTTTAGAATTAGTCATTTAAGCATAAATAAGTGTTTGAGATTAAACTGAAGTTAAAATAACGTTTAATGTAGTTCTAGATTGAACAAACAAATCTAAATACAGCAAACGTACGAAGAAATAATATGGCATATATTTATTGGCCTATAAATGTTTTAATGACTGCTGTAATTTCATGGGACTTTATGTAGTTTTCAAATGGACGAAATGCACGTTATTATGAAATATAAAACTTTAGGGGAAAGCCCATGCTTACACGGCCACAGATTTATGTAAAATTCTATCAGATCTCAAGGGCGACTGACTCTTCATTAGGAGTGGAAAACATTTTACTCCTGAAGAAGATATTTTTCTTTCGGCCCTGAAAAAGAAGCACCTATGTCAATCGTACTGAAAATCAATCAAGTTTTTTTTATAATATTTACTCTAATCCGATGATTTTGCCTAACTTTACGATCCAACACTTTCCCTTATAGACCTACTCATTTTAATATGAAGTGAATAACAGCCATTCCCTATAAAATGTCCTCCATAACGGAATTCTCCCTTTAGGTAGGTAGACCTCGAATGAATTATGACATAATTACTTAAAAAGCTTTTTAAAAGGAAAAGAGGTAATTAAAATTAAAAATATTTTTTTTAAGTTTATCAACTACGCAGTTACAATTTAACTTTTTGAACCAGGCTACACATGCTGAAATGTTATTACATATCTGTTAAAATAAGAGGCACGCTTTAATTTTTACTGTTATTTAAATATAATTCTTCGTCAAAAAAGTAACTCAGCTCTAGAAATGAGACTATGATAACAAATAGACACTTGATACTTAACTGTCAAGTTTACATTTTCTCATTTATTAGATGACTACAGATTCTTAAAGTTAAAATGTATCGTTAAGGATTCCTAAATCATTAATTATCTGATAAAATGTAATATCTTCTCGGTGAGGTTTTCGGGAAAAGTATGCAAAGGTATATATGGCAAGCCAAGAGGGTTAGCTATGAAACAGCAAAAGATATATTAAATTTGATTAATATTAATGTGTTCAATTACGATCGTGCTTGTGTTTTAATTTTAGCTTACAGTTAAAAGATAAGAAAACTTTTAACAACTAGCTAATTTATAATGCCAGGTGTTTTTAATAATGCACATGAAGCTCTTGTATCGCTAAAATCTAGTGTTAACCTAGTGTAATTAGTGTTAATCGTTTCATCTTAAAGTCAATCTTGATTTCATATCCAAAACTTTCATCTAGAAGATAACATTAATGCAAAAATTCTCCTTCTTGCTATCATTTGTTTAAAATTAAATCCGTTAACATCAGAAATTTTGGCATGAAAACTTCCTTTATTTCACAAATACTTAAATATTAAAATTCCTTGAAAATTCTTTGCTGTTCAATTCAGATACACAATAATTTATAAAATTAGGCTTGTATCCCATAACTGAACTAATTTTCTAGTTTCAAACACAAATTCGCATACATGTTTAGAGAAATAGTAAGGGAATTAAAATGATACGAATTCTTGTAAAACAAATGTATTTGAAATTTTCCAAGTTGCTAATAATTCTTAAACATCGTTTGAAAATTCGTGAGTATTTAATGGCCATACTAATGCTTCATAATTTTTATAACAAGTTTACGTGTACGTTTTATAAAAGTTGGGATAAAATAACAACATTTATCATTGAAAACATCGGAAGATACAGAGACAGATAATAACTTAAAAAGTTAGATAGACAACACAGTAACTTCAAAATTGTTAGCCTAGATCATACAGACATGAATTAGTTGGATGAACAGACAGTAAATTGGGCGAACTTAGACCATTAATATTTCGAATTTCATCATATTATTATAAAAAAGAGAGAAAACATAAGTCTAAAATTGTATTTGCAATACTTTTATAATATCTCATGTCCTTTGCTGTGATAAACTAAGCTGGACGATAGAAGACTGTTTAGAGGATAATCCCTAAGTCTTATAGTATGACAGCAT
The DNA here is from genome assembly GCA_000611955.2 of Stegodyphus mimosarum. Taxonomy (NCBI): domain Eukaryota; kingdom Metazoa; phylum Arthropoda; class Arachnida; order Araneae; family Eresidae; genus Stegodyphus; species Stegodyphus mimosarum. The sequence goes on along the minus strand of KK115101.1, from coordinate 114,830 downwards.
AATCCCTAAGTCAGGGTAAAGTGTAAGGAACCTTTTATTAACTCAAATACAGTTCACAGATGGCACAAACTGGTGCTTACAAAAACGAGTACTTTTGGCTTAACTCAAAAGATAATGAATAACCGAAAATTTAACCTAACGGCTACATAGATCAAGTATCGCGCAAGCTGGCTCTGACTCGGAAAGTCGGCGTAAATAAGCCTAATTGCAAGAAATCTCAATGCCACAGAACTTGAATCGCTAGAAATTCAAAGATAGCATTGTGGTCTTCAAGCAGGCAGAGCATGCTCTGGTTTCACCTTCAAGACCTTCCCTTAAATACTAACTTCTTTCTACCTCATTTGAATACACGCGCGTGAGACAATTTGCATTCTGGCAAGAAAGTGTGAATTGAAAGCAAGAGTGGTAGGAAAGTCGCTTAAACATAAAACAACTGTTAATTAAATTAAGTAAATCCCCGCACTGTTCATTTATTAAAACAATTAATTTGTAATTTATCACATGTAATGATATAGAAAAGCAACAGAGGAACGTAAATTTAGTCCTATTCAGGGTGCTTTCGAGAAGGCCACTACATAGCACCAAATTCACGCATGTGATAGAAAACAAATCTATGATTACCTTCACCTATTGAATCTTAGTACGATTTATTTCTTTTCAGCTGAGCCTCGCTCGTTGTGGAATAGACGGGTGTGACAATCCTAAGATTACCTAACATAGGTGGAACTGGTGTTCTTCAAAAGCTAAACATATTGTGACATTCACTCTCTTAAATGTGACAGAAATACAGATTTTTAAGATCTATTCATTCTTCCTTAAGAATGAGACTTTGAGAAAGGCATGGGAATGTTTTCTGTACACAAAGTTTTCTATTCCAGACCTCCTTCACAAACTAGTTGTTGCCAGATTTCGCCATGACTATCTTAGTTCTCATTTGTAGTCGGCATTGAGAAACTAGAAAGCAAATATAATTGCCAATCACACGACATCTGAAAATAAAATAAATGATAAAATAATATAAAAGGGTTTCACATCATCATCCAATTCTCAGTTTTAGAAAGTGCTTTTATAAGAACAAAATTCCTCAGCATTTAAAGCAACCCTCCCAAACAACAAATTAATGTACTGAAAGAATTCAATAAAAAAGCAGTTAAATTTTCTAAAAAGTAAAAATTAAGTAAATTCATTAAATTAAAAACTAAGCGATAAATTAATTTCTGTATATATCAGACAGATATTATTTACAGAAGGGCATGTTATGGAAAAAACATCGTTTTATATTCCGGACACTACATGACATTTCTGTAACAGAATATTTTCTCATTTCTTTTCAATCCTTTTTTGTAAACGTTTTAAATATCACATTTCATGGGGTTTCTTTGGCAGATGAAAAATGGTATGAGCACCAACGTTCAAAATCGTTGCAGCCTGATTAAATTCCTCTTTACCGCTGAGAAAATTAAACGTCACTGGCTCAGAAATTCAACCTCAAATTAATCAGTTCTCATTTCTTATGTTAAGTATTTCCTTTGTGTGACAGCATTGAAATCCATGAGATTTAGCTTGTAGCGTAACTTTTGTTTTATTTGCTCCTGTTAAAAGGTCTAAATTAATTTCTTTTCTTTAAACAACGAATACAGTTTTCTGTACTTATAAGAGATAAGTGAGATTTCTTCAACGGTTATAGTCCTTAAAAAATAAAAATAAGATTATGTTGCTCGATGAAAATTTCGAAAGCAATTGATAAAATATGAAACAATAAAGCTTTACATTTTTATGAAGCAACAAAGCTTTACATTTTTGATAATGTTATATATATTTAGCCAATCTGGGAATAAAATATCGTGAATTTACGCAAATTTGAGAAATTTAACAAACCTCCCTGTGTTTACGATTTTCAAAACAGGGAATGTTGCATTTTTATGTTGTTAAGCAAGATGAATTTAAAATATCAGTAAAGATATTTATTAACACTAAAATTTAGTAGCTGAAATGCAAAGATCTACTGTGATTACTATTTTTGAAGGAAATATACAGCACTTAGCAAAGCCTTAAAGTGTTTTAGAACATTCTTCGCTTAAAAAATGTCTTACTGAAAACTTGCAAGAAAGAATAATTGACTTTAAAATTTTGAGGTATGATAATTCTTCCAAATCTTTAAAAGCACTGGTTTTCCAACCTCCATACGTAACATGTTTTAGGTCCTGTAATACCATTAATCTCATTCTATCCCAAATACATGCAATTAAGCGCTGAAACCTTAAGTACACTTACGATATAATTCTGCCATGCGGTTCGAAAAACGGTGGCTACTGCACAAGGATGATGAATCAATGGATTGTTAAACTACATCAAGCACGTACCTTTTTGGCTTTCCAAAATTCAGCTCTATTTTCTGGATGGCTTTAATTTAGGCATTTAATGAGGTCTGCTTAGTATGTCATAAAAGCCTAAAAGTGATTAAATCCAGCAAGCACGGAGTACTAGAATGTCGAATGATGCTTATTGAAACAATTCTAGTATGTCGCCTATGCATAAAATGGTATTTCATTACACTGCTGATAAAACACAGCTTTAACTGGTTACTTCACATTTATAAAGATGTGAAAATAGTCTACAGTGACATCTCTGCAAGTCGCTCTGATCAAATGACACTCAAAATGCATTTCTGATTCTCAAAATGCATTTTCTTCCTCGTCATAATATAGTGTACTGGAAACGAAATCAACCCACGCAATGACAAAGCCAGCATGAACTAGGACAATACCTTGCTGAAAAGATGAATCCGTAGCTCCAAGCTGTCTCGCTCACATAAGAACATGTTTCTCAGTTTCAAACAGGTAAAAACAAGATTCATCTGATAAGACCACATGGCGTCAGATATCAGCGTTTCAGTAACGATGTCCCAAATTATTTGGCTTAAGTAAGGGGCACTATTCGTGGCCTTAATCAATGATGAAACTCCTGTTGGCTGACGATTACCAAACCCCCGTAAAATGCTTAATTCGTGCAATGATACCTTGAGTGGTTCCAGCATTCGCTTGGAATGATATCGAATCCCCTTCTTTTACCGACAGTCAACTTTTTGTGCAAGTCGCTTATATTCTTCTTGCATCACTTTTACAGTCTAAAGTTTAAAAATACTACTTCAGAATTTTCGGGGCTCACGTGGGTGGAACTAAGGTAAACTGTGGGATTGCAGAATTGATGCAAGAAGAGTAATTGGGCGAGGTTTCCGAATTACATTTTTATGTGTAGTTCACGAAAATCCAAAATAATTCTTGACCAGAGACAGAACGCCCCATCTTTCTAGCCTAATTATATGTCTGTTATTAAATAGTGATGATTCGTGCATATGATTCATGTCTGTCGAATGTGCACTAAATTACAGTTGCCAGGCTTCACAGTATTGCTTGATTTATCCGTCATTTGACAACAAAATTTTCTTCGTACTGAAATCAATTAGAAAAGTAAAGTAAGATTATAACTAGCATTTAAACATTTCAATTTAAATTATACATAGATTCCTTTCAAGCTAAGTTTTATTTTCGTTTTCGTATTCTCAGTTTAAATGTTTGTTTCTACAAAGATCAACAAATTCTAGTTTGAATAAGAGTTGATGGAATTTAAATTAAAAAATGATATTTTTGTCTTTCTCGTTGATATGGAGAAGAGTACATAAGTTCATGTTTTGGGCATTTACCAAATCGTTTTTGGGATTAAATTAAACAATTATGATCATTCAAATTATGACTATGCATTAGTGCCTGTGATAAATTGCATGAAAACTATTGCATTGCTTTAAAGAAACGAATAGGTTCTGGGATGACAATATTACCCGAAATACATTCAGGGGGTTTGATGATATTTATTACAGTAAAATAGATAGTAATTAGAAATAATTTGCAAGAAGAATGCCTATAAAATATTTTAATGGCATTTTTTAACTCAGCATTCTTCGCCTTACTAAGCTTTCGCCATGACGGTATAAAATTCCTACTACAAATATCTGCTAGAAATTTTATGTGTGATATTTAATGAATATGTAACAATAATTTTTCAATTGACTGCATCCTTTTGGCACATGAGCTTATATCAAGGATTGAATACTCATAAAGTCAGAAAGAGTTGTTCTTCTTAAAATTAGCTGAAACTAAAAACTTTTATGTCGCATCATTTTAGCATTTATGCCTTTTACCACTTCGTATTTGTGTATTCGGTTCACTGTTCGAATTTTGCGGGCGATAAATGTCATGAACCTAGTTTCAAATATTTATATATAAAACGATTTATGTCACAAAATCATTCTTATATAATTAAATAACGCACACTTAAAACAACACTAATTACAGTCAAACTGTTAAGTAAATTTGATTTCGAAGTCGTTCCTCACTCCTAAACGTTTTCTAATATATCTTATACCTCATAGCCTCCAATATTCCAGTTATCTCTATATTTCATATTAAGTTTATTTGCTCAAATCGATGGAGAAAAATTCGTTAAGGTTACGATCTGAAGAAAGGTATACCCTCCGTAGAGGATATTCTAAGAGAAAATAATGGTTCTTTTTTACGTTTTACACGAGAGAAAACTTCAAAAACGCGCATGAAATCAGCTCATTTAATGCATGCAGTATACAAAGAATGTGTTAATCTAACAGTTTACGTGATGGAAAGATTTCTGATCATGTTGTTAATAATGCAGTTATGTTTTTGGAAGGTAAATATTTGACATGAGCTTGGAAGATGATGAGATAATGGCGCCTTGAACCTTCCGCCCCATTAATACAAGTGTCTCTTAATGTTTCATCTATATGCAAGTGGGTTTTTAAAATTCACTTATATAGAGGTAATTAATTTTAAAAGCGCAGCTAAGTGAGAATAGTTCTTTCTTGTTTCGATTTTATACACGTAATTTTTTTTACTTGACGTTCCCTATTAAAAATCAAACAAGTGTTTAGAGTGGATAATTTTTCACGCTTTCCCCAATGCATATACTTCAGCCTTTTCTTCATTTCTGTAAGGTAATAATAACAAGAATTATTTTATTTCGAAGTTTGAAGCAGAAACTGTGTTCGTTGGTTCATCATCGTGTCTGCAGTTGAGAATTATTAACTTCTCACCCTCTGCTTAATATTTAATTTGTTGCTTTTTTTTAAATAACGTGCTTGAGTGACTCGATGATAAAAAAACATGTTCTATTTTATTCATTTCTATGTGTAAATAGGGCTAGAGTTATGTAACTTATGCTTTAAATCTTTAGATAGTGTTATTGACATAAGAATGAAAAAGGGATTTTTAATGATTAAATTATTATAAAATGACGATTAAGAAACGTAGCTTTGCATTGTTTCAAGTAAGTTTCTTAAGCTAGTTAGGCATACTGAATTCTCATTGTCTTTATGGAGGAAAACAGTAAAAAACTGCATTTTGTTTATACAGTTAATGAAACTTTTCTGTCGTAATCATCTGTCGCATGATTGAATCTTAAAGTTAACAAGCTTATAAATTTACGGATTGTCCATACATTCAATAAAATTCATTGCAGATTTATAAAATAAAAAATATGTATATATATATAGACATTAAAATTTTTATTTTATTCAAAATTTTAGGTTTAGCTGCAGCTAGCAGGTTAACTGGAAAAATGTAAAGTAACGTAATGTGCAACTGAATACAACTTCATTGTATACGATTACTGAAAGTTCTTAAATGATATCTGTAAGTTTTATTTTGCCTAACTACAGGCTTTAATTTTAACATAATTTTATTTTTACGAACAAAACTCAGAATCGTCTTCTAAGACCAAATTATATTATAGCTCCCGCAATTTCTGTAACAAGACACAGAGCGTAAGGATCTGGTTTTTTAAGCAATTTGTATGTTTGAAAAGTTGTTTATAGTTGCAGGCAATATAATAAAAACTGCTTCTCAAGTGACAAACAGTTTACTTTCATCAGCAGAAGTATTCAAATTTAATTAATATATTATACACATCTTGACATGCAAATAATTATATAAAAAAACTATTTTCTTTTCAAATGCCTAGCTTCATTGTAGTGTTTGTGGGTCGCCAAAGTATAAAACCTTTAAAGATTCTGCTAAATTTATACGAACTTGCAACTCTACTTGTTTATTACTTGTAGAACTTGAACTCAATAGAAAATCAAACATCAATAAAGTGGAATATTTTAAGCCTTCCTATTTAGGACTAAAGCTGGAACAAGATGTACTTTTGTTCCAAGTTTAAAATATTTCTGAACTTGAAACGAAGAAACGTTTTTAAAGATAAAGAAAGATAATCCATACGATATATTTTCTTC
>KK115101.1:85636-108476 GCA_000611955.2 Stegodyphus mimosarum | reverse complement strand
TTCATTTGTACAAATGCTATTAATTCTGTATATAAGATAAGACATAACATAAACGAATTTGAAACATATATTCTTCAAATAAACTATGCGAAACAAAACTTGCGGAAACAAAAACCAAAATTTATAGCTTTTATATAAGCTACGATTAAATGCCCACTTTACGAATAATATAAAAAAATTTGAAAATAAAAAATGCAAAATAATCTTTTTAGTAAGTTTCTGCAGTTTCGCGTTTCGGAAAATTGGCTATCTACTTGAATGGTATGAGACTGCTTCAGTGAAATCTAAATAATAGTTAACTTTTTGCTTATATTAAATGTTTTCGTAACGAAATCTTCCTTTTAAAAAATTAAAACCCAATTACTTTATTGGACATTTCTGAAAATAAACTTTCCTTAAAACTATCATATTCTGTTCAATAACATATGACACCAAAACATTGGTTATTTACTTCAAATTAAACATTTTCATAGAAGAAATACTTCTTTAAGCAAAATTCGACAAAAGCTATTTTAAGCTCAACTTGGTTTGAGGGAACTCTAGATATTTACTTTTTTTTAAATTTTAACTTTTAATAATTTATTAATCTTACACTCAGCAACGCATTGGGTTTAATTAGATGTACTGGAATGCAAATGATTTCACCGTGTATCTGCATGTTACATAAAGTGTTCACATTATACATACGTAAGTATTACTTATTACTTCTTTTACGATATTTAAGCCTGGGCATAGACTCATTTCTAATAAATCTCATTGAGCATTCTGACTATCACTATATGTTCATCTGATGTTAATTATCTGGAAAATAGAGAGCACCAACGAAATTCAGTAGAAATAAAAAAATAAATTTTCGACATCCATTGCTCCTTTCTTTCTTTTGTCTGTTCAGCCATTTACTTATTTTTCTCTCCAAATATTACTTGAGTACAAGGTTTGACATGGGGTAAAAGATTAATAAGAATAAAGAGTTAAGTCAAGAACAAGTTGCAGTGACTTATGTTAGCTTTTTTTTCTTATTTTCATGTTTTCTTGATAAAGTGCAGATAACAAGAAAACGCAGCAGATGTTTCTGAATAGAAATATGTAAAGAATAGGTACCTTTTATTTGAACTTTATATTAAAACTCTTATATTTGTAAATCACTGATCAGTTTTCCTATTTGAAAAACATTTTTGTTCTTGTACTATTAAAACTATTTTATAAGCGTAACACTTTTTTGAAAAATCGAGAACTCATAGAAATGTTCTTTTTATTTAATAACACTGTTTTCGTGCTTACATAATATACGCTTTATGATGAGTGAATTACTAACTTTCAACCAAGAAACGTATAGATAATGCAACTTAGAAGTATGCTCTGGGATCAAATCATAATTGAAAAGAATTTGATTATAATGAAATATGATGAAACATTAATTAGAAGACTCAGTTGAAAGGAGACGAATCTTAGCTTACAAATCCACGAATCTTATCTTACAAGAAAATGTAACGCATGAAACTTTTTCTCACAAAAATGGAATATTCAGTTGAGAATATTCACCTTTATACCAAAATGGATGAGATACAAAGTATATGGTGCGAAGCAAAATGTATAGTTAAATGTACATAAGCACTTTCAAGTTATTTTAAATGAAAACAATGCATAAAATCTATTTAGTCTGAAATTTGAGTTAGTGTACATAAAAGCTGTATGATGTACAATTATGGCAAAACTTTGCGGAGTATTAAAGGTACCACAGAAAAGTTGGATATTTAAAATAATATTATTTGATTCATAGAACGTAACCCATGCGTAAAAGCAAATCCATTCTTTCACTGTAAAATAGGCCATCAAACAAGGTTTTGTCAAAAAAGTAGAGGGCACATTTAGCGCTTTCCATTTTACAGTATCTCCGTGAGAGACTGATGTATTCAAAAAATATCAAGATTCAAACGTTATCGAAACTGGCTTTCTTCAAACGAATGTGAAACGTTAGTTAATTTTAATAGTTGTTACAATGGAAGAATTGCAGTATCTTTAAATCCATTTTTTTCATTTGGCTATAAAAAAAAATCCTCTGTGAGATTTGAAAAATTAAATTTTTCTTCACATTTCATACCCAAAATATAAACTAGGAAACTGTTTGTTTAACGTGTAAACTTATAAGGTATTTCTCTCGTCTTCTTCGCATGCCTTCGTGGTGTAATGGTCAGCATACTCAGCGCATATTCGAGAGGTTCATGGCTCGGGTCGCGGCGAGGGCGTCGCTCATTTTTCACGTCTCCTACTTCATAAATATCTAGTGTCTCTATAAACTATTATAAGGTATTTCTCCCGACCTTCTTAGCGTTCCTTTGTGGTATAGTGGACAGCACATTTGGTGCGTATCCGAGAGGTACGTGGTTTGAGTCCCGGCGAGGCCATTGCTCATTTTTAACTTCTTCTGCTTCTAAATAACCTGATGTCTCTATACTATTTAAAAACGTTAAAGGATCGTTGGATCTGTATAAAAGTCATTATACAGATTTAACGACAAAAGACTTAATAAAAATAATAAAAGCACGGACTGCCTAAACTTTTTGAAATGTAATATAGTATTCAGTGTGCAAGGGTTCTTAATAGAGTGAATGCATACAGAATTGATGATAACTTAATAAAATTCATTTTATCAAGAAAAACATTTCCTAGTTCTGAAATTTTCCCCAAAAATAGTCGTACAGCTTTTCACAGTATCACAGAGTACAATCACTAGTTATACTTCAAAGTACTATGAACGTTAAGCACAAAGCAATGCAAAGCGCATCTAAAGAGGAAATCTAGCCCGGAGATATCTCAATATTCCAAACTCACGTTGAATAAAAAAATAACAAAACAGAGAAACTGGTGCTCTCTAAGGTCTTATATAGTTTTCATCCGACTTCCGAGATATTTCTAGTACTGTCTGAATCTCAAAATTAATGGAAGTCATCTGAGAGCCGAATACAGGTACAGTTAAGCAGATCATCAATTACTGTTATTCATTTTCAATATCCATTACAGTTATAAGGGCCCGGACCCAAATGTCACGAAATGCTCACTAAGTTCGGAGACTTTAGGAGATTTCTCGCCGAGTATGGCGACCAAAATTAGTTGCCAGACCCATCGCCAACTTGACAATGTCTCGCAAATTTAGGGAGATAACTACTCACCCAATGTTAAATAGACTTGACCCTGTATTCCTATTTTTCCGGCAAAGCACCTTTAGATCTAAATCTCTTTAGATTTTCATACAGAAAGAAATACAAAAATTTCACATATAATTTCACTCAGATTATTTATATATATTTATATACAAAATTCGTAACATTATAATGGATTTCTTCATCCTTCTTAAAATGCCTTCGTAGTGTAGTGGTCAGCACACTTGGCGCGTATCGAGGGGTCCGAGGTTCGAGTGCCGGTGAGGGCATTGCTCATTTTTCACATTTCCTGCATCGAAATAAAATAATGTCTTTACAACATTCCCCCTCCCTAAGAACTGCACTTTCTGTACGCTACAGTCGCTGGAAAGGAAGCCATACTTACTACTCAGGAAACATCAGTGCAATACTAAAACAATAATTGCAATAAATAATATATCAAGTACTAAATCAATAACTGATTGCATAAACTTAGAAAAACAGAAAAAATAGGACCATGGTCTTATATTATTTACATTATACACACTATGTACTATGGCCATAGTCAGGGGCTTACCTGTCGTAATCAACGATTTAAGGCTTAGAAATCGGTGACTTACGGATCCGAACAACGACGTTGTTCAGCCTGTTTAAGACTGTTCAAATATCGGTCATCGGCTCTCGTCTTAGCAGTTGGCCGTCCTTGGCTAAACCTCCTGGATGCCGAATCTGTGGTTTGAAATTGCCCCCAAAGTCTATGAACCACAGAAGGATTCACATTTAGCCATCTGGCCACTTCTGTTTGACTTTGTCTTGCCTCTAGTCTCCCAGTGGCTTTCCATCGTAGTTCTGCAGGCAAATGATGCCTGGAGGTCATTGTTATGGATTGGCTATCTCAGATTTCTGATGTCACTATCACAATGAAATATGTGGACTTTTATGCTCCTCGCAGATGACGTATTCCGAGTTCAGCGCCACTAATTTGCACACTGCAGTTTTATTCAGCTACTCTTAGTTGGCAACATATTCAAATTTTACACGGTTTGGCCTATTTTTGAGGTACTTGTCGCTATTTTTTTATTTTTCCTTAATTTATGAAAACCAGTGTAGTTTAGGAGAGAGTCATTTTCATCAAATCAGATTCCACAAACGCACTTTGTCATCTTCGTTAAATCAGTACCATGTAGCTCTCGTGTGTTATCAGGTCTTCATCTTCTCCGTCGCCAAGCTGACTCGCTCTCGTGCAAAATTGTGCATCACTTCACCAGATGTACTCCTCAGGCGATGTAGGACCGTCCGGAGAGCGACCAAACAAGAGTTCACAACGCAGAAGAAAGTCACGACCGAAGCGCATCTAGGATGGGGAATAGCTGGTAGCCTCCTGGACAGCACTGCGCTAGGTTAGTAAAAACAGAGATAGCTTCTTGTCCCAGTCCTCTTGGTTTCTGAAAACCAGCAGCGAATGTTTATTAAGAATGGTACAATTAAACCTTTCTACCATGCCTTCTGATTGAGAATGTAAAGCTGTCATTTGGTTTTTGTTGATGCCGGGTAGCTTGCATGTCTTTTGAATTAAAGCCGAGGTAAAATTTCTTCCTTGATCGGAACGCAACTGGAGAGTCCATACCAGCCTAGAAATCCAAAGCTGTGCCATTACCTCTGCTGCCGTAACAGCCTTTTGATCAGCCGTAACAGGCATCGCAAGATTGGCACCACATTTCAACGTCAACCCTTGCATTACTCCAGCAGAAACGCTCTCGAACTCTGTGGAAAGTCTTTATTATTCCGAAGTGGCTTCCTGCTGGACTGATATGTAATTCTTTGAGGACGTCCAGGATCCGGGATCTTGGAAGTATCAGATGCTATAGGAATGGGTTTCCATCATCCGATTCGAACTTCTGGTACAAGACGCCATTTCGAATATGGAATGAGTCCCAGAGACCCCAGTATTGTTTTGTTGTAGGACTATAGTTCGAAATGTCCTTCCAGTTAGGTTTCCTGTTCGAAGATTCCATTAAATCAATTATGAGTTTAATGTCGTCGTCTTCTAATTGGTCTTTCCTGACTTCTTCGTCCTTCCATGGCTCGAGATGTTATGATGAATTTAGAACTTATCGTCGGTATTCTTGAAATTTCAGAACCGGGTCATCGGTGCATGATCTGTTAGGAGCAATAATTTTCTGCCATGGAGATAATAATGGAAATGTTTTACAGTTTTCATTTAAGGTTCTATGGCGAGCAACTCTTTCCTGGTGACACTATTGTTCCTCTTCGGTTTAGACAGACATTTGCTCCAGTATGCTACGACACGTTCTTGATCATTTATTTCTTGGAACAAGCAGCACCGACACTCTCATTGCTCCCATCCGTGTCTAGAATAAATGATTTGTCGAGCTGAGGATACTTCAGTACTGGAGCACATGTTAAAGTCTCCTTTAGTGTGTAAAATGCATCCTTACATTCTTTTGTCTCCAAGTACTTTTTCTTTTTCCCTCTCAGCTTACGAATGGGTCTTATGATGGATGGAAAGTCCTTCATATATCTCCTACAGTAGGTGCAAAGCCCCAGGAAATTCCTTACCTGATGGCTATTTTTGGAGGGTCTCCAATCTTTAACTGCTGACTATTTTCTAGATCCGTTCATTCACCTGCGGCAGATATGACATGTTCAACTTAAAACATTTCCTGTCTAAACAATTGACGTTTGGCTGGATTTAATTTTAGAATCTTATGTTCTGAAGCATCTTTTATTGCAATGCACAAATCGTAATAAATAGATATATTCTATAAGAAGAAGAAATTATTCTATAAAAGTTTAATGATAACTTTATTTTTAGTGCTATAATGGAGTAACTCTGCTGTTATTATAATAAAATTGGATGAACAACACATCCATAAAGAAAACCAATTACGAGGATATCAAGAAATTTATAATGTCATACAGAATTATGTTGGTATCCAAAATAGATGTTATTCTATATATGTCATTATATTTAGATTTTAATCAAAAATGCAATTTGCAGTATTGGCCTAACACATACAATGAATTTGAAACAGTACACTTTTCTAATACTTCTAGCGGTATTACAATAATGCAAACAAGCATATTATTTTAATCATTTAATTTTATGGAGGTCATAATTTAGTATTTTTACAAATATTTTCTAATATTTTGAATTACAAAAAGATGTTCATTTTTATGCGTATTTGCTAAATAGTTTCGTTCTTCATTCTTATTAATGCTTCTTACTCTATGAACATTTCTTAGTTTCTTAAACTTTGCAGAGTCATTAGGTTATGTTGAAGAAGGAGACGAAAATAAGCAATGCCCTTCCCGGGACTCGAACCTCTGACCTCTCGAGTACGCGCCGAGTGCGCTGGCCACTATACCAAGAAAGGTCGAGAGAAATACCTTAACTTTATTTTGTTAATGATCTAGTAATTTTCCGTTAGTTGGAATTATGAACTTTTTAATTGTTTTACAGATACGAGGAACTTATTCTAAGTGTATTTTCGCAAAAGTTACATTGAATATATAGAAATCTTAAAATCTAAATCTACACTTTAAAATAATGTTTAGAGCCAAGCCTGTCCCATTTTGGGTACCATATCAAGTTCCACGAAATTTTAATGTGTACTTCACCCAAATGAATTGTACAAACCATTCACATCTGATATGTAATGACCCACTGAAATCTGTACTACTGTGATTAAAATGTGATTCCATAACACAAAATATTTTAATTAAGTAATTAATATTTATTACATTCCTCTTAAAATAATCCTTAATGATTGTAATACGCATATACCAACGTTTTTCCAATCCTATAAACGAGGTTTAAAATCACTTTGCGAAAATACTTTCAGGACTCATAGTATTTGCGTTTATTGCACCAATAGACTCAAACTGGTTACCACGGAAAGGCAACTTTCAAAATGTAAATAAAACTAAAGTCACGCGGTACCATATCAGGAGAATTCAATAAATATGCTTTTGGAATTTAAGTATTTTGTATTAAAAGTTCAGGAGTAATGAAAACTATTGCGAGCAAGTGCATTAGAGTTACATAAAATTCATTCAGTTAAATATCTGTTATTCTGGTTGTTTCCAATGAAGTACTTCACTCAGAAGCTACGAGACACTCATTTTCTTTGTTAATATCTGCTTATTTGGTATAAATTCATGTTGCTCAACTTTATAACAGTCGAAGAAAACAGTCAGCATTATCTTCATTTTCAGCGGATCTAGACTTTTTGACTTTGCTTCACCTCTAGAAAGTCATTCATTTGATTGATTGTTCAGCTTTTTCTGTATCAAAAGCGTAGTTTCATGCTTCATCATTGACAATAATATGTTTTAAGAAAGATTCGTCTTGCGAAAGTATCTCTTGAGCCACTTGAACAAGCTTTTGAGAAAAATACTACGTTTTTGACACAACTCGAGGAGAAGCGCAACACAGACTCAAATAATGTTTCAGTATTGTTTGATGGTATCGATAATATATAGAATTTTTTTTAGTAAAAGAGCTAATACTTGGACAACGTCACGTAGCAACAAATTTCTGACTTGCTTAGTCTGTCGCTCTTAATCGAAATGAATAAATTACCAGAATATGCTTCATCTTCGAGGTATTCTCTGCCTTCCTTAAAGGGACTCATACACCTTAAAACCCTTAAGATCTTCGAATATGTTACTGTTGCAAGAATCGGGATAACTTATTTACTTTAAAAGTAATTACTTCCAACTCTTTACAGCTGACTACATAATATAGGGGTTTTGGGAATTAGTAACCAGAAAGTTTGTGTTGTCACAAATATTTGTATAATTTAATCTGCTTTATGACAAAATTTTTATGCGTTCACGTCATGTTTCCACCTTGCGCGCACAGTTTAAAACATTCTGCTGCATAATTTAATTCTATATTTAATATATAGCTTTTACAACATTTGGAAACTAGTGTGAACTAAAAATCCTAAGAATTTCACGCTAATTTCTTATTTTATTTGAAGATGAGTTTATAAAATATATTTTATTTAAAAAATCTGTAATTCTCTCATGTATAAAAATTTTTAATATTAAAATATTTATCAGATTTTTGGTTCGGTTAGAAGGCACTGCCCATTTAAAAGTCCATCAAATTTCAAGTACGTACCATTAGCCATTTTTAAAATATCATGCGCGCAAGGTAGAAATGTGACGTGAACGCATAAAAATTTTTATCACAGAGCAGATTAAACTATAAAAATATTTGTGACAACACAAACTTTCTGATTTCTAGTTCCCCAAGTAGCTAAGTTAACTCAATTCTTGCAATAGTAACGTATTCGAAGATCTAAAGGGTTTTAAGGTGTACGAGTCCCCTTAAACATCCTTTATCCATAAACTGCTCTTCATTCACTTTTTTGGGATGAGGGGTTTTGTTAAAGGCTTTTCTTAACGTGGCAAAACGTTTTGTAGCAAAAATTGTATTGAAAAAAATATGCAATGCCTGTTCTTTACCAATTACATTGTCTTGTGCAATAAACTCGTAAGGATTCGAACCCTGGACCTCTCGAATACTCGTCGAGTATGCTTCAGAAAGAAGAGAGAAAATACCTCATATACTCCACCTTCTAATGATCGACTGGGAATTAGGGGACCCAATCGCCAAATCTTGATTGTGACAAATTATCGTCCACCGCTTTTAGTTCGGGCACCACTTGTAGAGCCATTAGGATTTTTTATGCTGGAAATGTGAAAAATGTGCAGTCCTCTCGCCGGAACTTGAATCTTGGACCTCGCGAATACTCGTCAGTTATGCTCCAGTTACACAACGAAGACATGAGGAAAGGAGGGAGAAAATACCTTATAAGTTATTTTAAGAAACAGCGATCGCAAAAATTCTGTATTCATTAGAAATTTATTTGCAAACAGTAAAAAGAAAGAAAATATTGATTGTCATCAGATGGCCACGAAAGTCGTAACAGCTTCTGTAAAATCATTGCATATGAGTATTTTAAAAAATGTTGTAATATTTTTTATTGTAATATTAATTAATTGTTTCTCAAACTACTAGTAAACTTACACGCTATTATGACTTTTCCGAAAAAACGTATCGCTTCAAATGTCTTCCTTGAATGTTTTCAGCTTTTATATTTCATGTTTTCACGTATTCTTAAATATCATGTGAAATCAAATTGGACTGGGGGAAGGTCTGGGAAAATTTCTTGAGCTAGCATAACCTTCATCAATATAGTTCTTGTTTCTACGCCAAACTGTTAATGTTCTGTCTAAAGGAAGAATCGCGTATTTCTAACTGTTAAAACGGCAGGTCAAATTATTAATTGAAATATGATGAGACATGCAGAATGTTTTCTATTATCCAGAGATACGTGTATTTTATTCCACATCAATGAACTTTACTAAACTGCCGTAGATGAAATGTTCTCATTTCTCCCCCCTAGAACTACTAAAAAACTAACAACCACATTCAATTAGAGCATTTACATGTATTCTTAATGCTGAACGAATTTAATTAAATATGCGATCTGATCGGCAAATAAAACATCGTGGACTTCTTTCGCCTACATTTATTCCGGAATAAAGCTAGAAATTAACTTTCACATAAACAGAAGACATTGTACATCACGAAGTATCTATGTCCATGAAACTGTAATATATATATATAGCAATTTTATGCACTCTATATGAGTGACAAGTTGTGATCATTAAAATATTTAAGTAGAAGTTTGTAATTTTCAAGCTTAGGCACTCAAAATTATTTTAAATTTGAATGCAATAATGTACATATCGCATGCACATACTGAGCAGGCCTGAAGTTTAATTGTTGGAAAAGGGTAGCTATTTGAACAAGGCTTTTAGTACGCTCGAACTATACAAAATGAATTTCTTTAAAGATATTTCGATATTTCAGTGCAATCTAAGCTTAAAAGATGTTAACTAACATGACGTTTAAAAGTAACCAAGATATAAGTGTGCATGTTTTTTTGGCTTACTAAGACAAAACTTGTATTTTAGGCATCATTGTTCTAAACTTCATCTCATGATTAACAATCACGACTTCACTGAGGAATTACTCTTATGATCCTTAAGTAGGTACAATCATTTGTGCTCATTAAATCAATCCCTGGACTCAAGAATGATTGTACAGCTTTGAACGTCGTGAATAAATAAATAGAGTAATTTATTTTTGCGGCTTAATTTCCGCAATTTGCTAAACTCTTCACGGCAAGATTCTAAAAGACACCCATTTTTAGTCAAGATGGATTCAGGCATTTATTTATAATTCCATTATCCAAACATCAGCTTTCAACATAATTTACGTTACACACTCGTTTATCCATGGAATTGACACTTCGCAGGGACTTCTCTTTATTAGGATATTAAACGCCGTTTAATTTATAACTGGCCACAAACTCCATTTCCGCTGACATATCATGATACATAATCGTGCTAATTTTAGTAGTGACAACGACAGCATTTCCTTTACTCATGAGAAACCAAAACGCAGAACTCATAAACTAAGTCCCTCTTTCTTTCTTGAAAGAAACAAGTAATCTTGAACTTTACGGTTTCTGGCGTGTAAAACAAGTATGGGGATTCCTTTCAAGTAATTTCTATTTATGGCTCTTTCATTTAGAACGAAAGACCTCGTGTGTTGTGCTATAACTTAACTAACAGAAGAGCCGCAGCTGCTAAATATATATTTCTTTTTTGTTTAGGATCAAAGGCAATCTCATAGTATAGAACATTCGTACTTCATTTTGCAATAACATTTTACTTCATATTCTAAAATGCATGCGGGATGCCGTACCTTAGAAATTATAGCCACACTTCTATAGTAATGAAATTCGTGGTCAACTTTTCTACCCATTTTATCTAGTTTGTTTTTAAAATCTTAACGTATATTTTTGTTATTATTCCAGAGTTATAAGTGCGCATCTGAAAAAAAAATCAAGTGCACAGACTTCGTGCATTAGATAAAAACCGTTTAAATCTTCGGGATTTACTTTATCATTCTCTAAACAGCCATTTCTACAAATACTTTACCTTGAAGATTAATTTACGGAGACTTTTTCCAATATAACTATGTAATGCATCATAAAAACCAGCGTTTGAATTTCACAGCTTTTTGATAAGCACGATCACAAAATAGTATATAAAACAATTTCGCATAGAATCAAATAAAAATAATAGCAGTAATTAATAATAATGATAATGATGATTATGATTAAGATGTCTCAGTAGAGTAACTAATCTATTCTGCAGTTCCTAAATTTTCAGATAAAATTACGAGACATAAAATGTTAGAAAATTACTCAAGTTCGAGTAATGGCATAGTTTAATGCACAACTATAATTAAGTTATAACCTCAAAGTACTAAAATTAAGTAATAGTGTTGTAACACCTGCGTGGGTTTCAACTACTTATCTAGCACAATTACAACTTCAATAATGAGTTTCGTCTGACATGTGCAAAGAATTATCACCACCAAAACACGTAACCGTAATACAAACAGACAACAGAGTTAAAAAGCTTTAAGTTTATTCTACCTCACCACTTGTTGAATGCTTAAATTAAAACAGACAAATACAAATTTAACAGCTAGTTTCAACACAAAAACTTCTCTTTACTGAATAAATTCCACAAATTAAATCTAGCCTATGTAGAAACTGCAAGATTTCCTAGCTCGCGATAGAATCTGAAACACACGCAGACTTACCAAACAGGATCTAGCCTCTGTCTAATGTAATCTCAGCAAGAATGGTTTTAGCTTCGCCAACATTCTTAGGACAACATTCGTTAGGAAGCTGGCCAAAGCCTTATGCTCGTATTCAAAAAATTCTACACTTTATAGTAAAACTGCTTGCCACTCAAAATTTACATAAAATCTGAAATCAGCAAACGTCGTCGCAAAAAGAGACAGAAAGGAAAGAATAAAATTAAATTAACATTTCGTTACTAAACTTAAACATAAATGCTACGGCATATCTACCCTTATCTTTATTATCTTCAATCTGTAATGAAACAAATAAAGAATAAAAAGCCATCCATTTCTTTTATTTAAACTAGCTTACAGGTTAAAGCATTTAACGAAGGCATAAAAGTAACATTTTTGTTATTAAATCTCTCAACATACTAAACGCTGTTTTAAGCAGAGTCTAAAATAATCAAATAGTTTCAAGACAAACATTTTTTTATTTTTCTTAAACATAGTGATTTCTGGTCTGAATGAATCTCTTATTGAAAATGCTTACGATGCCATAAATAAATGACAAAATGCGCTGCAGTTAATAGTTTTTTTTTTTTTTTTTTTTTTTTTTTTTGAAAAAGTGTTCAGAGTCAAGAAGAATTACAACCAAACTCTTTTAAAGATCTAAAAGAAATTTTGTAGAGAATACTATATTATCTTTAATGTTTGCTTGCAGATTTCTTTCACCGAATGTCTTAAGTTCTGAATTTATCTTTGGCATTTTGAGTAAATTATCTTCCTAATACTGAACAACCCTTAAGAGAAGAATGAATTTGTGACTCCAACAAAGTATAATTTATCCTTAAACTTATATGATTTAATTTGTTATTTTTATTATTATAAAGGGTGTAGAGTCATTAGTTTATTTTGATGTTAGAGACGTGAAAAATGAGAAATGCCCTCGACTGGACCTCTCAAATACGTGCCGAGTGGGCTAAGCGTTACACCACGAAGGCATGCTGGAAGGAGGGAAAACATACCTTATAAGGGAGACCTTTAAACTCAGATTTCTTTCATTTTTGAGATTCTGAACCACTGATATTTTCATTTTCCTTAAACATCGCACTGAGTGATTTTGGGCATGATGATTGTAAAAAGCATTTTTTCTGTTTCTAATCTTTACGTTTCATCACAAAAAAGGAATACACAAATTCAATTGCTATTTTCATATATGTAACAATATTACTGTATATGTTTGTAGAACAACGTTTACAAATATGTCGTTTCAACATATTGCATGATTAAATAGCTCTTGAATAGTTAGTTATAGAAGGACTACAGTTCCAGTTTAATAAATGAATCAAATACTTAAAGATTGTGACAGTTTTATCTCCGTGATACCTTTTAATGAATGTTTTTATATAACTCTCCTGCCAACCGAACTCTTATTATTTAGTCGCTCGTAATGTCTCTTAAAATATTAAAAGGAAATAACTCAGCTCTGTGATACGCAACAATGGTGTCACATATGAAAATTAAACGACTTTTAGCGTGAACATCGATTTTATTTCGGATGTAAAACTTACATTTGAGAGACTTGAAAAACTAAATTTTTTATTTTTCGCAACACCATTGGTATATGACCTTCCGAAATTTGAATTAACCTCATCTTAAATAATTTTAAAAGTGAGATAATTAAACGCTTTCACTAATTCTGCCATGAAAGATAACTTTTTCAAGAGAATTTCTCCTATATGGATCCCATTCAAAATTTTAAATTTTATATACTTTGTCTAATCGGTGCCATATAACTAAGCGTTTTGCAGTCTGAAAGTCTACTATATTTGATTTATTTTTTAAAGTAGGATTAAATCTACTATGAATCATTCAAAAGATGTTTGTCCGTACTGTTCTTTTAATTAACTTACATATATGTCTTTCACTAGGCTAAACCGTTTTGATTTATGTTTAGCATATGGAAAACTGTTAGCATGTCTTTCAATTCGTATTATTTTATTCTTGTGTTCCTTAGACTGATCAATAATTTAATTAGTAGGTTACATTAAATTTTTTATCATTATTAGTTGCTTTGTTGACAAGTTTTACAGAGATTCATATAAATTTTCATTGTCACGTATTTTTATGAAAACTTTTGCATGATCGAAATAATCATAGTTTACATAACTATTTTATTCAGCTCACTTGTCTAACTTGAAATACAGGTCTACGATCAGACGTTTAAGAAGTACTTAGCTGTGCAGTCTTATAAAATAGCCTGTATAACTGAAAAGTTTCTAAAGGAAGAGATTCTTTTCTTTTGTTTTTAAAAAACATTTATAATGAATGAAAATTCTTCGCAGTGGGATAAAAACATTCACGGAAAGATTAGAAGAATGAACTGGGCACTGCAACCCGCTTATAAAATGGAGAACGAATACACTGTACTTGGTAGACAAATTCTGTTAAGACTTGTTTAAAATTACCAGATAATCCATATACGTATATCATTTGCCATAGGAATATTTTCATATATTTATTTTTCCTATGCTATAAAACATGTTAAATCCTGATGCATTTTATCCTAGTTTTACGCTTTAGATTGTAGCATCTAGTTTTCGTTTCTAATATCCAAAGTAACTATATCTATTTAAAAGTGGCTTTGTCTCACAAAGACCCGAAGATGAGTACAACAAGAAATGAGTGTAAAAGACCCTTTTATTGAACACAATAATTACAGACGGCACGGACTTGCATACTTACACAGTCACCAACTACTTGTGGGGAGGAACTTGAAAGATAATGTTACAACTAAATTCAAATGTAAATAGTAGTGCAAGACAACACAGTTCGATTTAAGCTAGCAGGTTGACTCCGAAATCTAGACAGGAGAGATAATAATTTCGGCGGCAAGAATGAGAAGTTGAGAATCATCAGCTGGCAGAATTAACAACGTGCGCTTTCAACAGCGAAACCACGCTCTAACTAAACCTTTCGCTACTTCATTTTAAGTACACTTTCGTTCACCCTAGCTCATTTATGTACTGACGAGGTATCGCGGGATAAATAAGAAAACACAGAAAGGCTAACAAACTAAAGTAAATATTAGCAAAAGTAACAGAACCCTACAAACTTTCTTTAGGAAAGGTTAACCAAACAAGATCTTAATCATATAGCCAGTTTAAAGATAAGTATAATCTTAAGCAAATAACTTCTTTCAGACACAAAAATCTTTCCTTTTTTTATAGTTTTATTTAGTTGTAAGTCACACACCCGGCATCTCTTACTTCAAGCAAAAAGACCGCTGAATTCCGATAGTTCGATGCGGGTTAGGAGCAGTATATTGACTTTAAGGACATTTATAACTTAGTCTTTTCATTTCTTTGCTCCCCATATCACCATCTACTAAAATGATCATTCAAGCTGTCTTGTTTATTTTCAGTTCTACGAACTGTAGTTAATTCATCTTCACTGTTAAATATTTTGACCTTTTCTTACGAACGCGCGTGAACTAGTTATTGTACCGAACTATTTGCTATATTACATCGGATGTTCAATGACGTATGGCTATTAAAGGTTTGTTTATCTCCTAACTTCGCAATGTGACATTTTTTCTAGCCAGGTAGATGCAGTGATCCAAGACGGTCGCACCAACCCACCGTTACTAATCTATGCAGCAAACAATTGCTTATTAATTTTGAAATCAAAGCAATGCTTGCTTGTAACACGACTGGTTTTTCAATTTTTTATTATAGTAAAGCTCTCTATAAGAGTAGAAATGTTTCTCTGAGGTCTTTCTGATACTTATAATGAACTGAGCAATTTAAAAAAGACGGTAGCACTTCTTAAGAATATTGTTAATTTTTACACCAAAGTTGCAATCAATAAAAATGTTTTTAATGCCGTGCATCATATATTTCTACGGATGTTTTACAGTTAATAATTTCTAAATTTCGTTCATGAAAAGAGAAGATGAAGAAATAAAAGTGTGAAAAATCACATGAATTCACCAGAAATAGAGTTCGAGACCTTCCATTTGCTAAATTGGAATCATAACCAGTACACCGCAAGTATACGTAGCTATAATGCGTTTAATTACTTACAAAACATTTCCAAGAATGCATTTTAAGTTATTAAATAAAAATACAAAAAAATGTAACTATGAAACGCCGATAATAGGCTAATTCAAAGACAAATTTCAAATCATTCATTCTCAAAAATAATATCTAGAGAGCTATAAGTACTTTTGAAGCATAGAGGAAATTTTGGTAATCAAATCAGCGCCTAAACCTGTGGCATAAATAATAGCTCGGGAGTAACATTTTAGATTTTTCCACTCGAAATATTCAGATGGGCCCAATAAATATTTATTTAGAAGAAAATCCATTACGTTAAACGCAACACTTTCAATCCTCAAATCTAGAATGTATGAACGGGCACTTAAAGCACGCTTTGGCTGTTCTGGAAAGAGGCCGGGAAAAAGAAGTTTTTGCTAAACTCTCTAAACCTCTATCCAAGAATCTCGCTAAACCTTTGCTTAAGATGCCCTGAAACCTGTTAAAACAACCGGAATAAGGAAAAGGAGGAAAAGAAGAAGTCAAATGGAGGAAGAAGAAATCAATTTCTATTTTAAGCAAGCACTTTTAAAATGGAAATGCTCAAAACTGCAGAAATTTACGCAAGCGAGATTTTCTAGCAACGCATTGTACTATTACTTTCTTACACCAAAGGGCATAGCAGAGCGTGTTTCCTTCTTTATACAAGGAAATTTCTTTACTGTAACCGCTTTTAACAGCATTTATTAGGAAATAAAATTAGCTGTTAGACTTAAATTTTAAACACGTAATCAATGACTGAAGCGCTTCATTTGCGTTTAGTGATTTTCTCAAATTCATTGTAAATAACAGGGCCTCACTGAAGGTTATGAAAGAGATTTCCATGGTACTGTTGTTTTAGATTATCTTCTTCTGTATTTATCTTCATTGGAATTCCTTTCGGAAAGCATTATTACTAAAAATAAATGTCATGCAAATGTTCATTCAGTAAGTCTTGTTTTTAAATATGACAGCAGAGTTAATGAGTTAATCCTTTGGTTATATGATTGATATAAATAATTACGTCTATGCTAATCTATGAAGTCAATCGACTTTGTTAAGAAATAGTTTAAGGGTGAAATTTGACCAAGAAGCTCTAGATTTAAATGTCTATTTATTTAAACGTCTATTTATTTTCTTCTGTCTATTTATAGCTCTAGATTTAAATGTCTCTAGATTTAAATGTAGATTTAAATGTCCTTTCCAACAGAACCCTCTCTACGAACAAGCAAATATATAAAGATTATTTAAAGAGATGTAACAGCCATTTAACTATAGGGACAGAGTATCTGATTATGTTTTCGGCTGCAGGGTCTTGCCTGTGTTTAGTTGCGAGTGAAGTGAATATTTAATACTTAACCAAGCGTCTAACACCGCTCCAGTAAGCGGAAAGCATGCTGAAACTTTGCTAATTTTAAAAGAGTGAATAGGTGAGGGATCTTAGACCCGTTAGCAATCCTTTCGACAAAATCCAAGTATTGAAGATAACATGTACTAAGTTTCTGTTACTGTAATTTTGAGTTTATGTCCTATAAGTTATTGCGAATCCTTTAATTTGCAGTAATAATTCTACGTATCTACCAGAAATGGATAGCACTGAGCATTTTACTTTGGTTTAACTTAGTTAAGCATTGTTTCAATTAGATAAATATTTTTCTCTCTACCTTGTCTAGTACCTTACAACAATTTTATTCGAAGAATGATTTATACAGTTTTGATACTTTCCGTTCCTTAGAACTTTAACTGTACTCACTATCCTTTAGTTATCGATGACATTTTACATACTTTCTTGTGAATGAATGTATTCATCTTACTCCAGGGTAAAGGAACTTATTTTACCACGAGAAAAAATATCTTTTGGAGGCGACCACTTTTGCTATTTTTTGACTTTGCCACATGTTGATGTCTTACTTCCAATCTCCTCCTAAGTATAAAAAACTCTCTTCATGTGTTAAAAATGACCAGCATTCTTTAAGCGGAATAATTTCTTCAACTAATTCTCCTCATTTAAGTTTCTGTAAATGCAGAATTTAGGAGGATGAAAATGGATATTTACATGGTCTTATAATCTTCAATTCAGGTCTCTCTAGTGTTCGAACTCATAAGAAATGTAGCAAGGTGATGAATGTTTCTAATTTCTTTGTATTAACCTTTATATGATCAGTTTGATATATTGAAATAGCTACGAATAAATAAATAAACACTTACGCCTTAGTTGTATTTCTATTTGGCACTACAGTATAAAGTATAATTGTTATTTTATGTTCTGGCAATAGGTTAAGAAAGATTAATTTTCATCATTCCTTTAATTTCGGGTTATTAAATCAATATAATGGAATGCACTGGTTTCTATCTACGGAATGTTTTTATTAGGTATATATAAATTTTATAATATCCACTCCTCTTTCTCAACACTTCCGAACTAAAACTAGAAATACTTCCTTTCAAGTGTATTAAACTGTGTATTTAAGTTAGAAAACTTATCTTCAGTTATACTATACTATAATGTTTATAACTTTTACTTTGAGCATTTCTAAATAGTCAAAATTCTTTTCCCCTTATTTTGTTTGGACTTCGTTTTTTGATTAAATTTATATGCATTGTTTTAAAATTCCAAGATGATTTTTCTAGTATTAAATTTCTAAAATGCACTTTAGGAAAAATATATTACTGAAAAGTTACGAGAAGAAAGCGACTAACTTTTCGAAGCATATAGATAAATTTTAATTCTGAATATGACACTGAATTAAAAAGATAGTGAGGAGTAAATTTTAAATTTTACAATATTTAAATTCTTCCTTATTAGATTCTTTACACAAATTTCAGAAATATGGATCATGTCACAACGTATTCTTATTTGTTTCTCTCATAATTCTTAACAATATGTAAAGAGAAAACTTGATTTTTATTAAAAATAGTTGCCTTATATTTTCAAGAATGAATTATATTTTCAAATTTTCTAAATTTAAAGAAGACTATAAGCAACTACTTTTGGCCTTACTTAATGCATTTGCAAGCTAACTCTTCTACGAAAATAGGTATAAAACCTCTAAACATAATATGAAATGTGTATAGCATGTAATAAGTATAAAATTCGTAACGAAACTGAAGGGAAGAGGAATAATAAAGCTTGAGACTAAGATTTGGAATTATAAGATTATAGCAAAACAGACGACCGATAGGAGATGATGCAATGATGGAGAATGACGACTAAATAGAATGATCATATCGCAGAGGGACTTTTATGGTAAGCTGACTCGTATTCATGTTAAACATGAGGAGAATCCCAAAAACTCTCTTGAAGTCAGCCAGTACTACAAGATCTGGCTCGAACTTCTAGTTTCGTCGGCAGTATCCACTTGGTAGCTGGCGGACAATGAATAAACTCTTGAAGCAGCAAAACTTACACTTCTGCTATTGCTGGTGTTGATGATTTCGAGGTTGAACTGTAATGTCCAGTTTCCGTTTATCTAGTTTTTGAATTCTGACCCTGCTGTACCATTTATCCAGAGATTCATTTCAGTTCTATCGACAAAGTAATGGCAAGTACTGCATTTCTTCTGTCAAGCTGGAAAGAAGAGGATGCTTTCTGTATTAACTTTACTATAACAGTACTAAAGAGCGACTTTTATTATTTATAGTGTAGAAGCCAAATTGTTTACTTATTATCACATTTCGCTTAATATTATGTATAACCATCCACATCAAACTACCAATGCTCAGTTTGTCTACTCTGCCACAGGTGGATCTTTTCGTCACTTGAAGGAGCTATTTTTAGCTCTCTATTTATACTACCTTGCGGCTGCCTTATACTTCTACTTTATACACTCACTTCCATAAGTTAAACACGGAGAGGAAAATGCTAGTTTCCGGAAGCCAATCAGAATTCAAGAGGATGCAATTCGCTGCAGAGGTAGATGAAAGTATGCAAATATGTTAGGTAACAGCCAATCGCGCTTTCATGTCAAGAAATATGCATAAAAGACAGTCTTGTAAGAAGCCAGCATTATGAAGGGTTAGAGAAGTTGATTGTAAGTGCTGATAGAAGGTGTTTAAAACTTTCAAACAATTTGGTTTCAAGACATACGTATTTCTGTGACTTCTAGAAGACGAATGGAAGATTCTGAGCGCTGGCGTGCTGTTGGGGGGCATTGAAGCAGGACAGTCAATCACAGATGTTGCTCTTTTCTTCGGCGTTCATCATTCTGTAATTTCACGTTTATGGAAACAATTCCAAACCACATAGACAGTTGTCCGAAGGCCCGTAGCCGGTCGCCCAAGGGTTACAACCCCCCGCGGAAGATCGATATATTGCTATTGTAGCCAAGCGGAATCGTAGAGCGACCTCCACAGGTGTGACATCTATGGTTACAGTGTCCATTGGTAAGGCGATATCTGCAGCTACTGTACTCCGAAGATTATATATGAGTGGACTGTACGCCCGGGTACCTCGATTTTGTGTTCCTCTATCCGCCCAATCAAGAGGGGCACGATTACAATAGTGCCGGGAACATGTCAATTGGAATGTGTCTGACTGGGGCAATGTCATGTTTACCGACGAGTCAAGATTTGCTCTGGAGCCAGATGACAAGCATATAAGAATATGGCGTGAATAACGAACACGCTATCAAAACATCACCGAACATCACGCATTCCGAGGCGGAAGCATTATGGTGTGGGTAAGGATTTCATTAGAATACCGCACCGACCTGCGCATCTTTAAACGGGGTTCTTTGACGGCTGTCCGGTATCGAGATGAAGTCCTATAACCCATTGTGAGATTGTACGCTACAGCAGTTGGCCTAACTTTTGTTTTAATGGACGATAACGCACGTCCCCATAGAGCTGACGTCGTTGATGGCTACCTGGGGAGTGAAAGGATTGCGCGTATGGCCGTCACCGTCGAGATATCTATCTCGATGATGACGGTATGGCGTGGCCAGCATATTCACCCGACCTTAATCCGATTGCAAATCATTGGGATGCTCTTGGCCGTGCTGCATCTTCACGTTTCCCACCTCCAGCCACTCTTATTGAGCTGGAAACTACTCTACAAGAAGAATGGCGATTGCTTAGTTCTGCGGTCACCTAATTGAAAGCATGGTCACAAGGTGTAGAGTTTGTATAAAGATGAGGGGGGATCACATACCTTATTAATGTCCTTTTTTTATTTTATGCTGTTTATTTTCACTTTATACATAATTCTGTTTAAGTCTCCAGTATGTCCTTATCTGATAACTTACAAAAATTTAATATTGTTTTCATTTCTGCATATAATTATTGATTTTGTTTTATGCATAAAATATATATGCTACTTTCCTGCCGACGTTTGTGTCAATCAAAGCAGTATTTGTTCTATTTTTTTTTTCATTTTACATCTTTGTGCTTAAATTTTGGAAGTGAGTGTAGTTATCTTTGGCATCTACTAGAAACTGCTCCTAAGGCTGTACTTTGTTCCAGCTTTCTGGTATGATATCTAACATAAAAGGCTTGCTTAAGATCAAAAAGAATGTTCTTTTTGATCAGAGCAGACCAAGGTATGGAAAAAGATACCTAAATTTTAGAATTTAGATTCAATATAAAACTTTTAAGAAGACGGGAATATTATTTTGAGTCCAATTCAGATATGAAATCTTGCACTGCAATTAACCATACGCAAATCAATTCCAATTTTTACGAAAGTAAAGCTATATTAAGCTATTATTTGAGTGAGGATGTATGTATTTTGTTTATGTCACTTTTTTCTACGAACTTATAAGTTAAGTCTTAAAGGTAAACGATTGCCTAAGCAAATCACAAGATTAAAATTTATAGTTAATAATTGCTAAATTGTTCTGTATCTAGCTATAAAACTTAATATTTTATTCTTAATTTCCAGAGTTAACCACAAATATACAGACATTTTGTAAGGTTTTAGTTAAACTAACCAAGTTTTATTTTAATTTAAATCTTTCTATCTCTTCTCTGTTTCAACTTCCCGTCAGAAGAAGCGCGCGTTTTCAGCTTATGATAATTTGAAGTACAGGCAAGTACTATTTAAACCAGAGGTAGAAACCTCTCAGTGTGAGAGCTTTTAGTCTCGGATCACGGTCATTCTGTTCGACGTCGCCTGACCAGCTAGCAGTTAAAATTATAAGCCATAGTGCTTACTACGTGATTTCTTATTGAAATAAATTGAAGTGCGTTAGTATTAGTATTTCTTGCTACGCACCATTTAGTTAGAGGCCAAACTCCGCGATTTGCTCTGTGAGCAAAGTTTAATTAAATTGCTATTTAGGTTTAGATATTTATTTAAATTCTAGTTAGGCCCAAGTGTGGTCTTTTACTTTCTGTATCTCTCCCGAGTTGGAAAGTGTGTAAATAATAGTGCTTTAATAAAAGAGGATTTTAAATCCCTTTCAAGTGCAGTTATTCTCCAGCACAGTATCTACATCAGAACAAAGCGCATTTTCAGCTCCCTTTTCCAGAATCAGGACTGTACTTTAGTAAGTACTTCACAATGTTTGCAAAACATATGCACAGAACACTCAGTCCTGACAATTTAAAAAATTGTATTTCGAGGATTTCACAAAGTGTGATATGGATCAACACAGAAATGCACGAAACTCGGGCGTCTCTTTTAGAACATTTATTACGCAAACTTTTAATTGCAATTAACCTTTACTTACCTTTAAATATTTGCTACTAAAATTCAGCATTTTTCTGATATATTATGGAACAAGGTTATTCGTGATTTAGAAGAAAGATAGGCATTAGATTTTGCGACATTCGTACAGATTGGAGCTCCATGTAACTTCACTTCTGTGAAAATGAAATCTTCTGTTTCGGTATAAATAATCATGCGGATCTTCAGCATTCAAATCCTCTGACTTTTTATTGTAGAGCTACCATATGTTGGGGATGTATAATCATTCGAT
>KK115101.1:45665-77009 GCA_000611955.2 Stegodyphus mimosarum | reverse complement strand
AATATCTCTCTTCTGAAACATTCGAAAGCTTCTCCTTAAATAGTTGTAACTCATGTGCATTCTGGTAAGAGCTAACAAACGGGAAGTTACAATATAAGGTATTTTCTCTCTTCTTCTAGAATGCCTTCGTAGTGTAACGGTAATACACTCAACGCGTATTCGAGAGGTCCAGATTCGAGTCCCTGTGAGGGCATTGTATATTTTTCACATTTTCTGCTTGTAACCTTGTAACTTTACAAATGGCGCCCTAACTAAAAGGTGGTGAACAATAATTTGTCATCACCGGGGTTGGCGACTAGGTCACCTAAACCCCAGTCGCCCTTTAAAAAGGGAAGTATATAAGGTATTTTCTCCCTCCTTTTAGTATTCGAGAGATCCCGGTTAGAGTCCCGGCTAGGGCAGCGCTCATTTTTCACATCTCTCGAATCAAAAAACCTAACGGTTCTACAACACTATAGATCCAGATCATAAAAATTGGTTAATTGACTTTCAAAAAAATTTAAAATAAACATAAAAATTTGTTTATACCTTATATTCCGACATTGATAATTTTGTTTATACCTCAGTTTTTCACACGTTTTATTTAGTAAAAGATAACGACTTGCTTCGGAAGATGTGCTTTAGTATTAAGGGAATTTTCCATATATTCTTTGCCTTTTAATGGCTTTCGTATTCCATTAGAACTTTTGTATTACATTTTAGATCAGTGTCTGTCAAGATTATCATAATCAGTTTTTAACGATTAAGTTTTGAACCCACCTCTAAATCCGTATTAATCTGTAAATATGTGCATTAATTTTTTCTTAAGATATATGTAATTCTTAAGATATCTGTGAAACACCTTCTGAGAGCATTTGAAAATGCAAAGTGCAAAAATAAAAAGGGTTTCTTAGGTTCCCCATATGATCGTAACGGGGGGAAAAAGCTCTTCGTGATATTTTTTGATAAAATTATTACAAAATAGGCTTTTCTATAAACTGATCATTTATAAACCATTAGTTTAAAGTAACATTTAATTTTATGTTTTAGAGACTATGGTAATAAATAATCTCTACTAAAAAGGAACACGAAAGTACAATGACAGACTCGAAACTGCAGAGAATAAAATTTACTGCAGTTTAGCCAATGGTGCTCCAAAAGAATGCATTAAAATAGCGCCTAAATCATGAGAATATAAACAGAAATGCTGCTGCAATTCAAAAAATGGGTATAAAGTCTGTTCCCAAAGTTACTTTCTTGAAGTAGAAAATGGCTGTACAACATGTTTGAGGGACTACAAGAAAAGGGCTTCAAAAATTATTTTTTAAGAATCCATCGCCATCTAAAAGGACTTTTTTATTGATTCTCTTATCGATTCACTTACTTATAAAATGAAGCCTATGATAAATGATTGGCACCGCTTTTCTACCGAAGTTTTTTAAACTAAAATCTTACCACATATTCTTGAAGCCCTATAAGCGACTGAAGATTCACTTTTAATGAATGCGGTTAAAATAAGTTCTTTACTTTTTCAACTAAAATCACTAAAGCCAAAATTTTAAATCTTTCAAAATGTGCTACCCTAGCTTAGTGATCATTTTGACACATAAAAGTTCCTTTTCTTTGAAAATAAAGGTTTTTGGAGATAAAGACGGGTATGTGAATGTCCATTAATTTAAAATGAATAAATTGGTAAATATATAATTTGCAGAGTGATAAGCACGATTAAACAGAACTGAAATACACTCAATTCATTTGGAATTTATAATATTCTGCCTCGTTTAAATGAATTTTTTTCTGTTAAAATTCGCTTTGTATTGTGCTGAATATACACGTATCCTGCTCATCTCTCGCCAAAGGTCTATAATGCGATGCATACTATCTCATATATCTGAAAAAGAATATTCTGATGTGCTAGAGTGTATGTTATGATTTAAGTATTAGATTTCTAAATTCTATTTAATAATTTGCATGAAATAAAGATGGGATACAGAATAATACGAACACTTTTGAAATAAGAGAAATTCTTTATAAGAGAATATCTTTCAAATGAAAGATGGACCACCCTTTGAGTGACGTATAAACATTATATGCTATTTGATATTGATGTATAAAGGTCCTGCATAACAATTAAGTGAATATAGAGCCTTTTCTGTTGCAGAATAATCTCTAAAATATGAAAGTGCAACTGGATCGGAATTTGAGGGCAAAGTTAACACTCCATCTATCCATACTACAAATATTCAGTGATGTTCAAGTCAAGGACAGGAATGACTTAGACGAAATATTCTACTTCATCTTCTTCAAACCATGCTTGAACACCCCTAGCAGTATGGATAGGACTTTTAATGTCTTGGAAAAGTGTTCACTCTAGTGTAAATAGTATAGACATGAACATGATCTGCTAAAATGCTTGAATAGTAATCAGTTTTGATCTTCTCAGAATCACAACTGGGCCGAGGCCGAGCCAAGAAGAAATTAATTTCTTGCTTCACAATCAGCGTGAGGTAGCCAGGCTTAAATACTTGTCAGGGCATTCTTGAGACATATAGTCTCCCAGTGGTCTTTAGTTAAGCAGTCCAGGTGCCTTTTGCCATTGCTGTAGGGTCAAGCCTTAGTGAGCCCTGCATCATAGACATAGTTTACAATCACTGCCTGATGTCATCAACGGTTTACAAATAACCACTCTGCCATAAGTTTTTACAGCATGGAGTTTCTTTTCAACAGTTTTGCTTGCAACAGGACTTGGAGATGAGTATTCATTTCGTGTGTTATCTGGTATAGCAATTGCTTGTATTTTCGAAGCGCTATGTTCTTCAACATTCATGTATGCTTATCAGTCAGGTTTTTCTTTTCTTTATTGTAGCGCTTTGAAAATGCATCTTAATTGTCTTTTGGGTATTCTGTCATAACTGTTAATATCGTGCTCTTTGCAGACCTTAAAGGTTTTGTTGTTTCTCTAACCGAGGCTCATAGAAACGCCTTCCAGTAATCACGCCTCTTTGAAAGCCTGTCTTTTTTTGCATTACATCGTTTTTGCAGGCAGTACGATGAGTTCATGCTACATGCATGGCAGCTGTTGATATACTGATAGCTTCTACGTCACGTCCAATAAGTGGCAGACTTCTGTGGCAATTATGTAGCTGTACTGCATGCACAGCATCCTACATTTTATTACAAATACAATATGCATTTTTGCAGATGCATTCTTACATTGTACCCCTTTTGAATGTATGCTAATTTAAATAAGCAATATCTTACTGACACATCTTTCAGAAAGCCTCTTTAACAATCACTTCGAAATTTAATGTTCTATAGAAGACTTTTTCTTATCTTTCTAAGGTAGGCACCTTTTATATTTATTCTAAAACCCTACAGAAGATGTGTCAAAGATATGACTCTTCGTTTTATCGTATCGTCTGATTCAGACAAGTGAGAGAGTGAATTTCAAAGGTCAAAATCTTTAGCTGCAGAACAATACGCAACAATGCCAACCGCATTAATTTCCTTACATCAATCTACTCGCCGTTTTTAATGTTTCCACTGTCCTTCCGACGTCACCTTACATTGTCTTACCTGTACTATTGAAACTCCATCCAGGTGAGTTTGTTTTCTGGATGATTCTCTATTATAAGCAGTCGTTAACCCCACTTATCCACAGTTCACACCAACACGCTGCATTAAAGTCATGCTACAATTTTAAGCCTGGCTATCATTCTGATACGTAGTTCTCACGAAGCAACTGTAATTTACCATTGCATGTACAGCACTATCTTTCTAATGATATGAGTTAGAGCAATGACTCTTATTTGAAATAACTTCAGTATTTATAATGAAAGTATAATAATATGTTTCAAATTAAATATACGATTCGTCATTTCCATCAACAATGTGTAGTAACACATTATATTTGTTTCAAACATATAGCCATATTTCTGACTCAGTTTTTGTATTTAACAAAAGGTTAGCACAGACTTGTAATTAGTAAGGTATTCTATATCGCAAAAAGGTATTACTAAAATAACGTAAACTACTTTTCTTTAAGCTGTAAATCAACACAAATCCTATTTCACTGCTAGTTGAAGAGTCTTATACCTATGCCAAACATTCTGAAAACAGAAGTCTGGAATCCCATATGCACTCCAGAGAAACTTTAAATACTCCATTAAATGCGCTATGTATAATCATTAAATCCTTCTTCTAAGATTCTCTTATAAAATGTATTTGAATGGATCAATAGAAACTGAAAACTTCTCATTGCCATCAAATAACTGTAAACGTTTGTGAAATTAACTATTTTATTGTCTATTGCCATAGTACTGGAATCCTAAATGATCACTGTATGCAAACCGTTACTACGAGGAAGAAACGCGATGAGTTACGGGTTACTTCAGTGAATGAAGAGGACAACAAATTGTGTTACAAATTTTATAAAGCCACTTTAAGATGCATTGAATAAATAATTAAGTTGATTAAACACTGTGACATCATTTCCAAGTTAGAGTTCGTAATTCGCGATGCGTTTCTCATAGAAAGGGGAATAATTTTAATCCGTCAATATCTCGAACCAAAATCTTCCAGAAAATATTAGAACGGCATAAGTGCTGGAAATTACCAATTTATTTGCAGCAAAAATTATTTCGATATACTGTCTTATACACACAACAGCATAGTTTTTCAATCAAACATACCTTCCGTGTGCCTTTATACTACAGCTATTAGAACATCCGTCGAGAATTTATAAGGTCTCAAGTTAGATTCTCGATGAGGTTACAATTGACTTTTCACAACTCCTGCAAACGAAAAGCTAATATAATAACTGTATAAATGCAATTAAACTTAAGTTATATGAATATGGCCCAAAGTCACGAGGGCTATCTGCCTAAGAGGAGAGATACCTTCATGGAGGAGGTTTTGACGAAAACCGGCTGCTATTGACGTTACACATAGGGAAAATAAAAAAAACAATCAGACAGGCATCTCGTTCGACTGGGATCGAACCCAAACGAGGTCGAACTGCCAGTATTCAGCTATTTTAAACATTCAGCTGCTGGTGAGGCCAGTTCAGTACGAATCTTCCCAGCCTTTCTTTGGAGGTGTGAACTCAGTTATGGCTGTCTTTCTTACAAATGTAATTTTAGTGGCTTCGAAAGGCCCAGGTTTCAATCATTTCTTACACATCTTCAAAATGGTCCTGAAATTAGCGTCATTGGAGAGATCTGCCACAATGTTTGGGATGCCTTTGATTACGATGTTCTTGACCTTCTGTCATTCTTCAGAAGATTTTTGATGGGTGCAGTATACATAGACTTTTCGTGTTCCCTTCTTCGCCAGAAGGAACTGGGGTGTTTCTATCTTCGTGTTCGAAGAATATTTGCAGTTCTTCGGTGATGATCCAAAGAAAGAAGTTTATTTGATAGATCTTTTGTTAATTTTTTCTCCTTATGCACAAATGTATTTTGTATATTTAAATGTCTGTTAAGCAGAAAGTAAAAGGAACCAGCCCCGCTTTAATTCCTTATTGATGTATGACGGTATTCTTATGCTGTTCATAATGCAGGACTGAGATCATCATGTGAGACATTTTCGGGCATGTGCTTATTCTTTCATTCGGACTTTCATTGTACGAGGCTTTCATAATGAGAGGCATGGCTGTAATTCAGACTTAAACGCAAATTAACAATAATTATAAATGCAGTCATTTGACTCTTTTGATATCAAAAGGCACTGTATGATCTTAAATACTTCCAGGAGATATATCAATCAGATCTATGGTGTTGCACTATTTAAAAGAGAGTGGCATAAAAATGTAAAATATTTAATAACTTTCGCCTATGTGATCTGTTTAATCTGCATCTCATAAGAATAATTCTTCACTTTAAAGTTTACAAAAAAACTGGAATTCTTCAGTTAACATGATATTGAAATAGAATTACTTTTAAATTGTATTATTGTAGATTAATAAGTTTCATTAACTTTCCTTGAATAAACTATCTTGAAGTTTAAAATTTTTAATTTCCTACGTACAACAATTTAATATGTAATGCTTCTAAAGGACTTGCTTTATACGGGCAAAACAGTAACATTTTAAGAAGCAGTGCCAGTTTAATTCTCTTGTATAATCCTAATACCTTGGTAATTAATTTCCACTGAGGTGCTTTCTCGAAGATTTAGGTGTGCATAAATCTCTTCTCTATAGAGCCATCATTTACACCACTCATACGTTCATCCTTTAATTCGCTAGATGGAGGCGAAACGCTCAAGAAAATAAAGGAATAGGAAACTAGGCGCTTTTTTATGTTAATTATTTAATCTTTATTACTTAATCTTGTATGTCAGCGGGTGTCTCATTTGCTTTCTTTTGAAACATAACATTACACTCATGCTTTATATATTTATCTGAAAGTATCATAAAACATGGGGATAAGTTAAGAAAAACACAAATATTTTTTACGCCTGAACATCTTAATTTCTTCAGCGCTCTGCCTTGAGGCCTTTCTAATACACTGTAGAGATTCATAGAACTTCAACAATAAACTTTGGTCAGCAAATATAAAACGTTCAAAAAGATGCGAAACATTTTTTTTCACATTTTTCCAACGAAATGCTATTTGGGAAAAAACAACACTGAAGCTTTCTTGAATTTAAAAATAAAAGCTCTTTCTCTATTATCCGAGGAAGAGAGTTTCAGAAGATTAAACAATATAAAGAACGCCTAAAATTTGTTAAATACTGTAATCAGCAAAAGAGCTGTCTGATTCGAGCAATAGAACATGTAGTTATTTTATCAGAGATTTAATCGATTCAGCTTTCCTCTGAGTGCTGCACGCAGATGATGCCTCAAGTGAGAATCAAACTCTATAACAATGCAAACGCTGTCACAGATCTCTGCGGGCGGTGGTGAAGGAAGGTCCAGAACACTCGCCGTACTCACCCGATTGGACTCCATGTGGCTAAGAGGTTTTCGTCGAAATGAAAGAACCACTATGGACCGATTCATTGCAAAATTACAATAGATCAATTATAATAAAGAAGAGGTTATCTGCGCTTTAGGGAAATCGCTATGGAACATCAACAGAAGTGGACGTTCTTATGGTGCGACGCCTTCCAGAATTTTGACAGAAGGTGGTAGACATAGCAGTGATTACACTGAGGTGTTGGAAATGTTTGTACCTATGGATAAAAGCTTTTGATGATATAATAATATAACACACAAGGTTTCATGTTATCCTGTATCAAGACACATTATTGAATTAAAATCACAGCACAGTCAAAAATTCAAAGAAGCATGCGACTCAGGTTCCAAGTTTCACGTTTATTCAATTCCAACACGTATTCAACTGCCGCTGCCAGATCCAAGAACAAGAAATATCCATCATGAAGTATTTACGCCCTCTACTAGCGATTAAAATATATTTCCGGATAAAATTAACTTGTAGGGTCATATTTGTATAGAAATTTAAATTAATGACCCTACTAGATTGACAAGAGGATTATCGCTTCGTCTGAATTAACATGAAAAAGGCCTGGGAATATTAAAATAACCTTTTTATTAAATTTTTAAATTAAACAGAAGACATCACTTGTGCGAATAAATAACTTCCGCCATTTGCGAGTATTTGAAATAACTGAAACGAAGTGCTTAATATCAAACATACACAATTAAATATGTATTGGAGAATTTCCTTATTTCAGATATTTCGAAAGAAAGGGATGTATGTATTATGTTCGATTACCTGCGTGCGTACCAATTTCTTCAGTTTAACCATCACTCTTAAACTCAAGAGAAATTTCTTCGTTTTCTAACGCTTTAAATTATTTATCGCAGAGTGGTTGGATAACACTTAGTACCTATAAATATTCGCTTTAAAAATTAATGCATTTCGCGTTGTTCAGCAGATAGGACTAAGTATATTTTGACTTTAAAATACGACAACAGAGAAGACATATTTTTTTAATGCAACAGTAATTAAATCATTCAGTTTAAGCAGTCTTTTAAGTAATTTTCAATCACTGAAGGTTTCTGTAATCGTTTTCCATCAAATGTGTGACACCTGATTCATTGAATCTGCTCAACCAATATACTTAAATAATTTTATGCTATAATACTTAACTTTTCTCTTCAAATTACACACGTTTCTTTCTTTGTGGAAGTCTTAAGCTAACTGCAAATATCGGCTCATTAGAACATATTCTATATGAGTATCATAAAAAACGAGCTTGTTCAGCTTTGCTCATAGCAAGTCGCAAACAATCAATTAAAAATCAAAAAATTATTAAAATAAGATCAATTTAGGCACAACTAAAATCTGAGCAACCGCTTTAAATCTGTAAACACAAGCCTTGAGATATTGCATATACTTACACAGCGCAATCTACTGCTCTTAATTATGATATTCTTAGTTTTTTAACATTCTGCAAAAAAAAGTGAAGGAAATGTCCGCTATTATTGGAGATTAACACCATTGTGTTTACTCCATCTGTTCTCTTCAGATAAACGGTTTTTGTGCTCGCCAAAAGGGAGAGGAAAAAAATCAATTTAAAAGATTGAGTAATGAAGTAAAAATACAATAAAAATATCTCAAATATATTTTGAAGCGATTACATGAAATCTTTTCTCATTTATTAATAGTATATTTTTAACCATTCTCAGTGAAAAACTTCTGTAAAGAATTATTTAAATGAATTATTTTTAGATTCATCTATTTTAATTACTGTCTGAGTAAAGCTAATTTCTAAAACACGTTTTAAGTTTAAGCTAAAATATAGTATACTATTGCTATTATTTATTTTAAATAGGATTTGTTAGTGCACTTATGATTTCTTATAAATTTTTTGATTCGAATACACAAAAATTAAGTTAAATAAATTAAATATAATTACCTAGCAATTACGTAATGTCCTAGTTGATATCCTACTTATGAATGGGCAATACACATGACATTGTCAAAGATTATGTTCTTAATGAAAGAGTTAATGAAATAATTTCATTCGTGAAAGAGTATATAAGAATACAGTAGACGCGTATTCTCTAGTGAGAATAGCCAAAATATACTACGTATAGTGTGATGCTTTATAATAATTTTAATATTCTTCTGATTGTAAAATAACGAATATAAAATGCAAAAAATCGTAAATTTTTAAATGCAGCTAAATTTCGTAAACAAACATCCCGAACACAACTAAGATGTACGTAATAATCTTTACAAAAGAAACATTTATCTTGAGTTATAACTATTTAGATTTTTCTTGTAAAATTAGTTTTCATTAAATTATTTTTAGAATATATGATACAGAAATTTGCAGCTCCTTAAGAATGTTTTTTTAAAAGTATTGTCTAGATTTTGCTGAGCAATATATGGTAAATATGTATACACAATAATTATGATGGAAATTATAAATATGGAATATATAAATACTTAGTAAATAAGATACTAGAAATACATGGTAAATACGTATACGCAAACATCATACTCATAAATTATTTTATTGCTATCATTCGTAATAAAACCTTCACTTTAATAAGTCCGAGTTATATTTCCTTTCTCATATTTCTTAATTTTAAGATCGAAATGCCATGTATCTCAAGAATGTGAATATTTACATTAAAGGATAAGGTGAAGAAAGTAAGCCCAGATAATTCAGTTTCAGTAAACTCTCAGACCTAAAGCAAATACGGAAGTTTAATTTCAACATCGTGCAATTGTATAATGCAAACGCAAAAGTAATGTATTTCAGTATTTCATCACAAAAGCTTTTAGTTATCGATAAAAAACGAAAAATGTTCGATCTGTTTGTAAGATAAATGTTTCTACCCCAAAGATAATTTAATATAAACAAATCTATATTGACTGTATAAACAGCAACTTTATAAGACTAAAATACTTAACAATTGTTCATAATTAAATTTAAAATATTAAGCTACGTGAAAAAATTCCTTTACTGTAGTAAAATATATACCAGTTCCAAAAATTCCAGTTTTAATTATAATTATTATGGTATTCTGAATTTTTCAAAACTTTTTATGAAATGAACGGACTACTTGTGAACTTGGTGTTATCTATGCAATATTTTGTTTAATCATCTATCATGTAACTTTAAATTTAATTGTATGTAAATTTGTTTCTCTCTTTGTTTACTTGGATACGGGAAAGCACACAAGGGTTGTCTATCAGTCTAGGGTAATAGGAGCTGAAAAAAACGGAAGATCAAGCTGAAGCTGCTTTTATCGGGACATAAATGTGCTCTTATCCAAGCCACATTTAAAGCTACTCGAAACATTTCAAAAGCTACTCAAAGCTTTGATTACTCAAAGTTTTATTTCGTGGGGGAAAACCCGCTTTTATGTTGGACAACGAAAAAAATTGTAAAACGTCTATACTAGATACCAATTACCTTTTTTTTAAAATCGAAGTATTCTTCTAGATTTTATAACTTATAATAATGTACCTGAATCATTAATAAGCGAAGATAAAATTATATCTTTTATTGTAAGATTCTATTTTGCGTCTCCGCCCCCCCCCCAGTGGATAAGATTCCTGAAAACCAGTAGTTCGTGTTCAGTTTGGTGTCGGCGAACAGACTACTACCCAGGATTCTTAGGGTTTCATCCATGTATAATATGAATACAAGCCATTTAGTCTTAGAATATTCCTTCACGATGGTATCCCTCTTAAGGTCCCTAGTCTTTGCATGACTTTCTGTATTCAATCAACTGGCTATCTAGTTATCGCTTCCGTGTTATGTATGCTCAATATCTCAAGAAAGCTTACATTTCTATCATCACATACGAAAATCCAACAAAAGCAAATGGGAGCTAAAAGTAATATTCATCTATTCGTCTTTAGAAATCAAAATACATTTTTCTCGAGGGACGGATGTCTTCTATATCACAAATAAAGCTTCACAGCCGAAGGGACTATTCTTACAGTTCTGATATCAGTCGCAGAAATTGATAGTAACAATTACCTGCTATATTGATAGAAACTGCCAGACAACATTGATTATTTTTGCGCTCAGCAGACTTTATTTCTACTTCTATACATATTTTTACTGGATCTAGCATTCTTAAGCTTTATCCATTTTATCTTAAGTAAAGGACGGTAAATCTTAAAAGACATAGAATTAATATGACGAGCAATAATTCCTTTGGCCTTCTTTGCTTTATATTTCCTTTCTTAGTCATCTTAACATCCTCTTCTGCCGCTCATAGCCTTTCTACGAATCTTTTTCAGAACATCTATACCTGAATAACGAAATATCAGATCCCCTTTGCGTTTGAACGCATATATGTTAACGATAGTTATCCTCTAAAGATATCCGATATCCGTTTAAATAGTTAAGAAAATCCTTAGAAGCTAAAACATTGCATTTGAAATTGAAAATCTTGGAAACGTTTAGTTGTGGATAAAGCCCTAATTTTTAGATTCACGGCTAAAGTCATTCGCAATTAGATATCTCTAACCTAAACCTTACTTGTGCTTACATATTTCTGTCTCTAGACTTTCAGTCAGCTAATCCTTACACTGGTTTCTCCTTAGTAAATTATTTGAAGTTTTATATCTCACTCCCATTTATACTGCTAGTCAATAAAATTTGTTTCATAACACCCATACGAGGAAACCTGCTGATATTTTTATTCCACTACTAGTTCTTTCAACAATAAAATTTTGACTTCAAAAATTTTAACACATGCATATGTCTTTTATTTGCAGATATGCATTTTAAAATGAGAATTAGTGTCATGTTTCATCTGCTGCTGAAGTAAACGTTGTTCACATGATGTAGAAATCTTTATGCTAAAATAGACTAAATTGTTAGGAGCGCAAATTTTGTTGGCCCTAAAACCAATAATGTTTTGTGCCCTCTTAGTATGTTTTATACACTGTTATAGATAACGTATAAAATAAGAAAATACATGTACTATTTTTATAGAATATGCATTTATAGAATACTAAATTTATAGGAAAATACTTCTCTAAATATAGTAACGGAAATGAATAACTTATAGGAAAAATAAGCTCTCTGTATTTAGAAAGATTTCGTTTGTGATACTTCAAAATTATCAAATATATTTAATAAAAATATTAAATCGCAGTCGGTTCATAAGCGTGAAATCATTAAAATTATATGCTTGATGGAATTATATGGAAACATGAAATCATTAAAATTATATGCTGCATTAAAATAACTAACACTAGTAGTTAGTACATGATGACCTTGCGACATAAACGGTACGTATAATAAAGCAAATTGTGAATAAAGTCTAGTTCCATGTGACAGTTTTACACACTTAAGAGACATCCGAAAATAGACTTTTTCAAACATAATTTTCAACTTAAATGATTTGGGTTCGCTCATTTTGCGAATAGGGATGCTTTTACAAAGCAGACAAATCATTTTTTTTTTCTGATCGAATGGCGTGCACTTGCCTTTTTTCAGCATTGGCCACTCCTAAGGCCAGATGTGGTGGTCATTCTATTGTGACGACACCTAATATGCGGCCACCGTTAACTTTTATGAGGAACAGACAATTTACTATCATGCCTTCTCCGGGATTCGAACCCAGACTCTTCGGTACCGCAGTCGGCTTCCCTATACCGTCTGGACCGCAGCAGACAAACCATAAAGCTAAAGGGACTTTGTTTCGTATTTATTTAAGCAGAAGATCTCAAACTGATCCCTACAATATGCTGTGAAATGAGGGTTTTAGGCTGTATATCTTATCGCGTCCCGTTGTACAGACTTTCTGAAATTTTAAACAGGAAACGTGAAAAAAAATACGGCACTCTCGTATCTTTCAGTGCTTGCTGGATACGATAACTATTTACAACATAAGCGCAACAATGAGGAAATGTGATTATTGCTTACATTCTCCCTTTCATTACAAAGGCAGCTGGAAACAGTTAAGAGGTCCAGTAGACAAATATAAATTGCAAGACTTCCAACACACTTAACTCGAGCGCCACTATACTGACTCATTAATCTTTCGATGCTAGAAAAAACTATGCCTCGCCCAGAGTTTCAACTACAGATCTTTCGTTGGTAATATAGAACACGCACGGGAAAAGGGCAGTAGTTCTCCACAGAGTGACAAAAAGTTTAGTTTGGTTTTATGAGATTGCGGCTTCGAGGGCTATCTGCCCAAGGGGAGGGATGCCTTCGGGGAGGACATTCTAAGGGAAACTGGCTCGTATACACGTTACACTTGGGGAAAACCACGGAAACGCCCACGCAGCCAGCCCGTTTGAGGGATTCGAACCTCGGACCGAACTACCAGTGTTCAGAGACTTTTACCGCTCGGCCGCTAGTGGGTCAGAGTGACAAAGGAACGCACCTGAAATAGCCGATACTCAATCTGGAATCATCCTGCAGAAGCGCACTGAAGCAGTGCAACCACATAAAATGTAATGAATCGTGGAATAGCTCGCATCATTTTTTTCAATCTATAACAAACTGCTTATGTCTTTAGATTTACGTACTTCTACGGGCTCACCAAAGTATTCTACGGTGCTTTCAACTCAGGTATTCTTATTATACAATCGTCCCTTCCATTGATTCTCATAACACTGCTTCAAGCGTGTATTTTCATTTGTAACATTCTGCCCGTTTTCATATATTTGTGAGGGACCACGTATTTCATCTTCTGTGTTACCGACCAAAAACATTTTTAACAATACATACACCTTCGGGTGTTACATAGTTTAGCTAATTGAAGAAGTATGATTATACCCAGTAACATCTGGTCTCACTCTGTACTTCCTCATGTACCTAATATTATTTCTCTTCAGAGATTGTATAAAAGATAGAAAAGTTTTATTTTTTTATTACAAATTTAATTTGTTACGTAAGTGCGAAATGAAGTTAAAAATGTTTTCATACTAACTTAGTTTTCTCTTCTTTTTTATATTTGTTAGTTAAATTAAACTGGTTTCACGGCAATTCCTTTCAATATTTTTAACCTTTTAAAAAGTAGTAACCTGCGCTCTTTACCAGAAATAGTTTATATTCGTAGTTATTATGCTTTTGATTTTCACTCGGAAAGACTTTTTGCTTTCCTAAATTGTTTGAATATCGGCATAGCACAATTGACTAATATTATTCTACCCATTTCTTTTGCACAGCTTAAAGATATTTGCAAAGTAAGAATTCTCTTATCAGAATCGTTAGCTTTTTCCATAATGAATAACTGAGACCATGATTAATACAGTGTAGATTTTAAAGGGAAAGTTACAATTAGTCTGCAGTTATAAATTTGCTTGATTTTTCTCTCCTTTCTGTCAATTATACTCGTTCATCGATTGCTTGTTGCAAGCTCGATTTCCTATGGTAATCTAATTTCGTCATTCTTTGCTGCTTTTCGGGATTGCCTCTTCTGTTTTTGTCTTTTTGCTGCTTGGTTTTAAGCAGAATTGTTCTTTAAGTTCATTTTAGAAAAATGAAGCACTTTAGTGTTGCACAGGTAATGTCGTAAATTAAACAAAGTATTCATAAGTATAAGAAATTATGATCCTCATTTTTAGAACCTTAGAAAACTAATAATTCTCTTTTTCCTATTCGTTTCTTATTCGTACCTTTCATAGTCATTTTGTGAACCTGCAGGTTGCTTAGATTTAACATCTTCCAGATTCTAAATTTCTAGAATATGATTATCATTTATTTTTCAGATGCTTCCATTTCATTTTAATATATCCTATATTCCAGCGTATAATGGGCACTTTTAATACAAAAAAATAAGACCGAAATTTTCGGATGCGCGTTATTTTTGCGGGTTTTATTTCCGGCGTTTATAGGTTAAAAATAAGGAAACAAGTCAGCATGTATAAATTAGATTCTTAAATTTACCTAAATGCTGTTTATTTAAAGTAAATGGTACACCTTATGAACTTAAAAACTTTTCATTATCGGATAACATGAAAAGTTCGTAATGTTCTTCTTCCAATCTTCAGACACATCATCGAATTCTGTTTCAGCTTCACTATGATTGTTACGCTGATCCATAAATAAATAATCATTTGTTTCATATTTCACCAACAACAAAGACCTTTTTTGCTGAACGATTTCCATTTTCTTTTTCAAACTGAATGACTTTGCATTTGAAACCAGCACTGTGTTGTTTCGTTCGGCAAGAACCATATTTACTACTAACAGGAGCACTAGATCGATCAACTATATTTTAAATAAAGCAAATGAGCTATACTAAAGCTTTTGATGTTCGCTTCAAAATCACGGCTTCAAATGACTACAGAAAGAAAAATCTGACTCCTAATTCTGTGAATTTTTTCGGGTTGGAGATGCATTCTTA
Source organism: Stegodyphus mimosarum (assembly GCA_000611955.2). Lineage (NCBI taxonomy): Eukaryota > Metazoa > Arthropoda > Arachnida > Araneae > Eresidae > Stegodyphus > Stegodyphus mimosarum. The sequence goes on along the minus strand of KK115101.1, from coordinate 61,726 downwards.
CCCAAAAATTATGTCCCCATTTTCTCGAAACCCTAAAATAACATTCTTTTGCACAGCTGCATTGAATACAACCCACTCTCTCTGCAGAATTATTTATTTCCACAAACATTTCCCCACATACATATTATTGTTATCCTTATCGTTTGTCACTTCAGTATACCATTATTCGAACGCCTAGGAAAACTCTTCGAATGAAGGACTTTCAAAGATAACAGCACCGCACATTTACCTTTCAGGTTTCTTCGTAAAGAAAAGGGTGTGCGTCATACAGCGAATATACCTTAAAAATAATAAATGTAGTTTGATATTATAGGTGCTCGTTATATGACGGAATATGCGGTACCTATTTTTTGCTCCATTTCTGCGTTTCATTTAAGGCCTAATTTTTCTCAGCTATCAGCATCTTTTTGCTTCATTTGTGCAGCTTTTTTTAATGCTTTAGTCAAAAGTTCGTGTTTCTGATTACGCAGTTCGGTTTTGACACTGCAAATAATCATACAAACCATAATTATGAAAACACAAGCATGTTTTGAATGCAATACGTTAGATTCCAATCTAACGCAAGCAAGAATTTTAGTAATTAACTCCTTTCTACCTCTAGAGCCTGTTGAGATTTACTTTTCTTTTAATTTGTTTACTCTGTTTATTCGCTGTTTCACAAGAGGCAATTAACTCTCTTTCCTAGTTTTGCTCTACGCGTATGTATTTTGAATGGCGTGCCTTTCATTGGGAAGAAATTTGCAAGGATTCACAATTTCGGAGGCACACATTTTGCCTTATTCAGTCTGTTTTCTAATTCAGAAGGTGCAACACAATAAAGCTTAACATTAATCAAACAGAAAATACCTCGTTTAGACAGAATCCCTATAGGCTACCTCATCATTTACTGTACGAGAGGAATCAGAAAATCAATGAAACCTTCGAACATGGTACTACAAAGGAACGTAAATCTTTTTTATTCCAACAACATTCTTTCTGCGCCTATTCATTTACGTGGGATAGATATATTCACATTTTAAAGAAGTAACTGAGCATCATTTTCTAATATGCTGCTCTTTATGAGTACACAGCATGAACTGAATAACTTTCTGCAAATCTTATTTAAAAAACTGCATAATGCAAAGTATCTCTCGGAAATACTTTTAGCAATCAGTGCAATGTAGTGTAAATTAAGAGAACCGGTGAAATGGAAATAAAGCGCTAAAGTTTGAAAAATGTCTATTAATTTTTAGTCTTTCAACGTCTTGTCACTGCTACATTACAATGCATTATATTGTGCTACCAGGGTATTTATTTACACTCAAACGGCCTGGCAAATTGTCAGCTCTCACTGGTGCTGATTTTTGACGTTGCATAATGTTTTGAATTTAACTTTCAAATTTAAAACAGCATATAGCCTAACTACCGGAGAGATTTTAAAGCAATAAACGTGATCCTTTATGATTTATGTCTTGATTTTGTTCTTTGTATACCTCTAATATAATTTATAATACATCTGGTTCATGTCATTCTTAATACGCCCAATTAATATGTTTTAAAAACGTTAGCACCGTTGCTGTTACAAATTAATAAGCTTCTAGGGTCATATTACTTACAGAGATGTAGAATAATCGTTTATGACCCACTTATCAATGAAGTTTTTAAACATGTACTCATAAACTTTATGGGGACAACTGGCCAGAAAATTTAAACAGCAGAATAACATAGCACTGTATTTGTCGGATGGATATGAAAAATACTCAAAAATGCTAACGGCATAATTTTTTCATTTTAGCATGAAGTTACGCAAGCGCTGCTGCCAAATTTCTTGTTTAATTATGCAGATGGTCTAATAAACTACCAATTCTGCAATGTTATGCTACTACATGCCATATAATATTTTCAGTTTACATTTTAACTCGCAACACTACATTGCTAGCTGTTTAAAACATAGCGATTTAAAATAAATACAGGAACTTATAACGTATTTCTCCCGCCTTCATAGCATGCCTTCGTGGTGAAATGGTCAGCACACTCGGCATGTATTCAAGAGGTCTGAGGTTTGAATCCCTGCAAGGGCATTGCTCATTCTTCACCTTTCGCTGCATCAAAAATCTTAATGACTCTACAGTAGCGCTCAAACTAAAGAAAGGTGATGGATGATGATTCTCACCAAATCTTAAAGGGCTATCGGGTCCCCTAATCCCCAGTTGCCCTTTAAAAGGGGGAGTATATAAGGGGCTTCTCCCGCCATCTTAGCACGCCTTCATGGCGTAATGCCCATCACACTCGGCGCGTATTCGAGAGGTTCGAGTCCCGGCGAGGACATTGCTCATTTTTCACATCTCCAGCTTTCAAAATAACCTAATGACTCTACAAACTTTATAGTATAATAATTTACCAACAATCACCGGTTAAAACCGTTAGTTACGATTATTACTAACCATTAGTTATAACTGATAAAAACTAGATATTATGCGTTAAATGTCCTTTGGAACATTATTTTTGCGCTCTCTGTACAATTGAAATGAACTGAAGTTTTACTTCGTAACCATGTAGAAATTTTCTCAAAAATTCCTTTGGGATTTTTCTTTCTATCCTGATACATAATACGTGAGACGAATGTGTGCTTATGTGGCAGCTTATTTTAAATGCTTTTGGTAATAATATTTCTGTCCTTTCCTTATGTTAATTTTATTTCATTTGATTTACTTTATGGTGTTGCATAAAATTCTCCACTGTATTTTTTTACTAGTTTCTATGTCATACATGCAAAAATTATTTATTTAAAGCTGCGCTGTAAAATATTGTTAATAATGTGTTATTTATAAAGACTTGGGAGCAAATAATTACTTATAATATATTTTAGATAAAGCATAAACTTATAAATAATTGAGCTTATTAAAACATCCAATTAATAAAACATCCAAAGAATACATGAAAAGGAAAGCTGACCTTGTCTACATGGAAAATTGGGAAGACTGATTACCAATTCTATACAGGTTTCGGACTAAGGCACTGTAGTTTGTTGTTTGTTACTGTAATTTCTTTGTAGAATTAGGGCGCTTAAAATTCATCGATGCCGAAGTCCATTTGGGAGATTGCTGGTAAGGGAAGAAGAGGTAGCTTAGATTCTGTATGTTATTGTTCTCTAAATCAGAAACAGTATGAAGATGGTTACGTTCACAAACCATGCTCAAGGACTTACTGCCAGCAACATAAGTACTCTATGCCTCAGGAATTAATATTTATTAAATTACGAATAATTATTCCATAAACCGTCAATCAACATCTTACATTAGTAATAACAAAAAAAAGATGAACGATTAGCAAGATGAAACATCTATATGCTTCTAAAAATAATGTAAAATATTGCTTGCAAAGCACAAAGCAGTTCTGGATTGATCCATATGAAAATGTCACTCTTTCTGTATACGTAGCATAGATAATTATACATATACAGAAGATCGTAAATTAAATTGAATTATGTTATATACAACGATGAAGTTTAACAGTGATTAAAAAAGCATATATTATTATCTCTCCTTGCTATCAGAAACGATAGTAAATTAAGAAACGATATCAGTAACGATTATCAGAAACGATAGTACGTTAAATTATTTTTTTTTTAGTTTTTCTTTCGTTGCACCACATCAGAATAAATATAATATTTTATTAACTTAAAGTTAGAAGCGAATGCTAGTGACATACATCATTTGGTGAAATGCGATATATTTAGTTCAAAATATACTCTTACAATTTGTTCAACACAAATTATGAATAATTGAATGAAGTTTTAAGGTATTTCTCCCGTCTTCTTAGCATGCCTTCTTGGTGTAGTGATCAGTACGCACGACGTATATTCGAGAGGTCCGTATTTTGAGTCCCGGTGAGGCCATTGCTCATTTTTCATGACTCTTGCTTCCAAATAAATCCTAATGACTCTACAAATGGCGCCCGAACTAAAAACAGGTGGAGGAGGATGATTCTCCACCACCGGGATTTGGCGACTGGGTTCCTTAATCCCCAATCGCCCTTTAAAAGGGGGAGTGTATAAGATATTTCTCCCGCCTTCTTAGCATGCCTTCGTTGTGTTAGTGGTCAGCACGCTCGACGCGTATTCGAGAGGTCCCTGGTTCGAGTCGCGCCGAGGGCATTGCTCATTTTCCATGACTCTTGCTTCCAAATAAATCCTACTGACTCTACAAAGTTAGGAATACTTGAATTATGAAAATACCTGGCAGGAAGGTTTTTGTTTTAAGCATTTGAGCTTTTAAACATTTCTCTGTTAACATTTTATTTCACGTCCAGTATTATGAAATAAAAATACACGGACTGCTGAATAGGTCTCTGTTTCTCTAATATCCTTTTAAACGATTTTGTTATAATGTCTACATAATAAATCTGAATCTGAAGAACGTTTCAACTGAACTAGTTGTTAACATACCGCATTTGAAATGGGTTATGTAAATCTGAAACTTTAAATCTAGCTTTTGGAATTCAAGTAGTTGTGTTTCCCTCTTACTAGTGCAATATTTTACCTCTCTTCTTATCTCTTAATTCGTGTGTAAGAAAAAAAGCAATCATATGACACCCTTCCAACCCTAAAAAAGTAAACTGTGTTAATTTTCCCTATTCATGTTACCATAAAAAATCTTTCCGCTTTTTGCAGTAGTATCCTAACAGCACTTATAATAAGTAATGCTTCGTGTTAAATAATTATATTTTCAAGCAAAAGCATACGGATATGTATCAATGTTCTTTAAAATAATGAAAGATATTTCTTATTATGCTTCCGGGAGATAATGCCTTGATACTATTACATGAGCATCCAACACGAATTCATTGCTTTTTCCAACAAAACATAAAGTAATCTGTAATATGTGAATTCCTTTTTTTTCTGGCGTTTGTAATATTGTCGGGAAACATTTCCCTTCAAAATATGGTATTTAAATAAAATATCATTATGGAAGTATACTTGAAGTTTACCATTTTCCAGCTGCTTTCAGCTCTCAATTTCTATTTACCTCGTTTAATGTTTAAGTTGGATTTCTGAAAAACAAAGCTCCGTTAAGTGGGATTATTCTGCAATAAGTTCTGTTTTCAAACGTAGTGTCAAATACACAGAAATTTCGCCTTTCAGATTCAAATTACCATTCACATTACCTTTCTTCTAATCTATAAATTTTGGTTTTTAACTGCATGAAGCAATTTTTGAAATCTGTTTGTGAAATTTTTGCCATCCGCTTTTGCTGTTGTGAATTCGAAATAAATTTCACATAGAGCATAATAATCTGGGACAGATAACTGTTTCAGATATGAGTTAGCATTGCCTGTATTTCAAACAATTCTTGATAAAGATTTAGCTTGAAATTTTGAAATAATATTTTTTAAACTAGCTGCTGCTCTTAAAATGTGATACAAAAAAAATTTACAGATGTTGCGTAGTTATGAAAAAATGAAAAAAGATATCGAAACATATCGTTGCCGCATCATTAACCGCTAATTTTAAAATATGGGCAATGAGAGGTGTAAAACTCTGCTCTCATATTAATTTCTGAAAAAAAGAAGGCACTTTTCCTTCCTTTTATGTCAGCCCCATTATCAGAGTTTCAGCCTTTTTCATTTTGGTAATTTTTTAGCTGAAGAAAGAATATTTTAATCCTCTACCTACCTTGCGTTGAAATTTATAAAAAAGGGCTTCTAATTTCCATTTTTTTCTTAATTCTTCTCTCTGTTGCTTCATTAAAAATGAAAATTTCTGCATTGACTATAATGGCTGTTGCCGGCTATATTTCGAGGCACTTTCTAGAATTAAAAAGTGATACTTCTTAACGCGTTACTAAAATTTTTTGCTGCCATACCATATTCAAGCCAAAGTAACAATTTTTAAATTGTGTGACATAATTCTTTTGCTAAATTACAATTTGAAGTATAATGCTTCCATTTTTAGTCGAAATTTGCAAGAACATTTTTCTAAGAGCTAGCACTTTCGCAGGGTATTACTCTCCTATCGATTCTTTGTTTTCAAATTAGTCTTTCCTTCAGCAGTTGCCTTGCCAATAAAAAGGAGACAAAAAAGGCTAAAGTACGTTATTGGTATCATATCGTCTTGTTACCCTTTATTATTTGGAAGTTTGTTTTATTTCTTTAGTAAATGGTCGAAAACTTTCTTGACAGCATTTCTTGGAAATGACCGAAACTATCTATTATTTAGCCTTGTCATTAAGAAGAACGTTTCTCAGGGTGCACCGCAGAGTTTTGACCAATACTACACCAACGAGAAAGAAGAAAAGCCACGCACGTACGGCCAAGTCTTGCATTTGAACTCATATCCATACTTCGGTTTTAGGCTAGCAAACATCTCTGCTAACCATCATACAGTCCAGAAAGGCTCGTTGTTCAGATTCCCAGCCTGATATGGCCTACTTGTGCTTTGAGGCTAATGCCTCTTATTTAATTACCGAATAGTTGTAAATGAAGCATCAAATTTTATTTGTTGTGATTTAGGAAACGTTAACTTACCATTTTGTTTGGCATTGCTTCTCGGAGGATTTAATGTTTAAAAACTACAACTCCGGAGAGACGCATTAAGATCGGACAAGCAATCGCTATTTATTAAAAAGTAGGAAAGACTGACTTGACGAGTTTTCTAATTATTATTTGTTACCAAGCGAAGCTATTAGTTAAACTAATTATTGCTTATTACCTTCATATTTATTACAGCATTTGATTGCTTTAATTTGTTTTTGGTAGTGAGAGAGAATAGAAATATTTCAGCTAAAGAAGGCGATGGTATTTGAATCTTTGACAGTGCTTCTCCTGTAATAAAATCTGCACCAATTATCGTTGGTTTGCTTAGAGACTGTTTGGGTGATGTTTAAGTTTCTGTTTGGTGATGATTAGTTTGGGAATAAACTTTAGGATTTTAACACACTCAGACAAACGTTTTATCCATTTTCAGCTAGTATTTTAAGTATATTTTATATAGCAATGTTATTGTTTAATTTTCACGTCTATTCATTGAATTGCAATATAAAACTCAATATATTCTTGGTTTTATGATAGTTACAAATTTCGAAATTTCTAAAAAGTATTAATTTTAAATATTCTAGCAGTATATTAGCTTAAATACTGTAAAAATCATATAATTTTGACATCAGTTTACATATAAACAATAATGAAGTTCAATCAGAAATGTGCGCATACCTGTGTGCGAGTGATTAAAAAACCTAAATCTTATTTTACGTTATCACATATTCTCCTTGTTATCAGATATATCAGTTATGTTATCAAATACTCTTACATATCTGATATACTCCTTCCTTACTGCATGCCCTCGTAGTGTAATTGGAAGCATACTCGCTGCGTATTCGAGAGGAAAAACACGCGTAAATGGAAGCGTACTCGGTGCGATTGCACATTTTTCACCCCTCCCGCTTCAAAAAAGTGGCGAACTCTACAGTGGCGAACTAAAAGATGGTAAATAATAATTCGTTTCCACCAGGATTCGGCGACTGGGTCCCCTAATCGCCAGACGACTTTTAAAATTGGGGAGTACAAAAGATATTTTCTCAATTTTTCCAGTATACCGTCGTGGTATAACGGTAGCCCACAAGGGCGTATTCGATAGTCCAGGTTCAAGACCCGGCGAGGGCATTGCTGATTTCTCATGTCTCATGCTTCAAAATAGCATGATGACTCTGCAACTTATTTGTTTCATTGTGCGTATATAAGGCTTATTTCAAAGCAAACTGTACGGTATTTTTTCCCTTTTCTTCATACATTAAATAAATGGAATCACTGCTAGAAATTTTTTAGAAACGCATTCTTCTGAACCATATATTTTTTGTGTGCTATATGGTTTGGAGGAATGTGATTCAAAATGCTACGAGAGTGAAACATAGTTTCCAGAAGTGAAGTTTAGTAAAAACGTAGATTGTAGAAGGTATTCCCTGAGTAAAGATTCTATTTAGCCCTCAGAACTCTACTCCTGCAAATCTACTCTGATTGTGCCTGCTCTTTTTGCTTATTACGTCAAGCCAGTGATAAGGTCGTTGAACACTGCAGTCTGACATGAGTTCGATTCCAGATAACGGTCTAGCTGCATAAGCGTTTTCGTGTTTTTCCCCAAGCGTAGCATGAATACGAGGCAGCTTTCCTTAGAACGTCTTCCATCAAGGCAGTCCTTTCTTTAGGCAGATATTCATCGCGTGTTTTGCCATAATAAAAAGACCGAGCCTTTTGCCGGTTATTAGAGGCTTTAGCATACAATTAAGGCCGTGTTTTCTCCAGTATTCCAGTTAGTGACGCTGACTGCGATACCGATGGGCTCGGATTTGAATACCGGAGAAGTCATGGATGTTTGTAAGCGTATAGTATCTGAGCGGCAAGTAGCCACTCAAAATACAGGAACCAAAAGTCCTTTCGAGAGATTGGTGATATGAGAAGAGGGTTAGGATAATCACCCCCTAGATGTTACCCCTCCAAATTGGGACGGAACTGCGCAGTTAGTGCGGCGGGACTATTTGTGTACGACCAATGGCGAATTTCTAGTGTCCCACCCACTTCTACCTGTACCTGTATTTGTAACTATAGTCTTATTCGTGCTAAACTGAAGTTCACTGCTCGTACCATTACTCCAGTTGCATCATCAGATGTCATTTGTTGCACTAAGCTGCCTTAAGAACTTCACCGCAAACCTAATAAGTAAAGAACTGGTACAAATTCATGAAACAAAAAGAGCCTCTAGTTTTATAGTCAAACCTTTTTACATTTCTATTGTTTTTCTTGTTTTACGTACTTAAATTTTTCGTATCCTACCAGCTGCTTTGGGCTGGCTGCTTTGGTAACACTTACTGGTGTATGTTGAGCCAATCTATCTTGTAATATGGCTGCTTTCCATCACTGGCTCGTAGACACTCGTGCTAAACCGAAGCTGCAAACTTAGATAGAAATTAACTTGAATTATTTAACTGCATCAAGTACTTTAGCGTATTTCTTTATATATCGTTTTTGAATTATAAAATAACTTACTCAAAATTATAAGACAAATAGACAGTGGTAATCGCATGGAAGACATAATTAAAAGATCATGTCTTCCATGATAAAATGATAAAAACTCGTAGATTGTATTTTTTTACTCTGGGTAAATAATACTCAAAATTCCTTTACCTTATTGATAATTTATTTAGTAATTATCTCATTTAAAACCTGTTACATATAAAACAGATTTATATATTGCAAAATTTTACTGATAATTTCTTTCATTTTACATGATAAAGAAGGTTGTTTACCATAGATAATACCTGAAGAAAACAATAGGGTAAAAGAAATAATTGTTTAAACTCAAGCTTAATTACTTTATTGCCTAGTATTATCGAAAGTCAGTAAAACTTAATTACGCTTGCATAGTTTTAAGGCTATCAACATTCTTCAACTACAACATAAAAAACTAACTAACCAAATAATGTTGAGAACTACACTACTTTAGTGTTGTTGTGAAAAGAAAAAATTTGCGGGCTTTCTATTAATAATTTTTAAATTTAACTTGCATACTCAAACTCTCTTGGTGCCGTGACATCAAGAGAGTTTGAGTATGCAAACAAACTAAAACAAACTAAAACAAACAAAACTACTAAAATACTCATAAAACTAAACAAACTAAAACAAAACTACTAAAATACTCATAAAAATATAATGAGTTCATAAAATCAAATCATAGAGACTGGTGTTTGAAACAAAATTAATTAATACTTTAAGCTATATTAAATTTTCATAAATCCTCAACACAGTAAATTCAGTGTTATCATATCAACTCTCAACTCTTAAGTTCAATGAAATGAAAAATCCTCCCTGGTGTTTTGTTAAACTCAAAATATTAATATTCATGTAAAATGCATTACCGACACTGAATCATTAACATGCTATCTCTCACTAAACTAATTAATCAGCTTTGCTTCCTGTAAACACATAAATTTCAATACAACCTTAGAGATAGCCACAAACACTTAAAAGTAAAACACAGAACAGTTCAAAACACCAGGGAGAAATAAATCTCACACACTAAGAAGTCGAAACACCAGTTAAATTAATATATCTGATCGTATAGTCATAAATAACATTAAATTCTCCTACGCCCGCAATAAACTACCCACGTTCGAAAGGAAGTTAAACCATGTTTTCCGAAAGGATCACATGGGTGACCTACAGTAGACCACAAGCTAAAACACAAAAAAATACAATAGTAAAACAAATAAAAACATTTATTTAATATTCCAAAAGATTATCCATTCAGAATAGCTGGCCAGACTACCCCTACAAACATTTACAAAAAATTACTCACAATTCTTCATGCGACAATCTAAACCATGATCAATATTGTATTTAAAATTATTAGTTATGTATCTTACAATAATTTCGTAATTATCGCTGAACCATACTTAAGTAGTCTGAAAAATTATTTATTTCTTTAAATATTTCCAAATCTTACCAAAATCTTAATGAAACAATTTACAATTTCTATTAATTTTAGAAGGCATTTAAACTCACACTACATACACAAATATTTTAAATCAATTTTCGTAAAGTGAAAGATGAAGTTTTTCCTAATAATCGATTTCACAAAATCCTAAATCAGTTAAGGGCAATAAGTTTGAGGACACATATAGAATTTAATACAAAATCAAAAAAATAATCAACTCACGGTGGAGAAAAATTCCTGCCCAGATTTCGTCTCCCTAATTGTCTACGAAACGCACGTAAAAGAAGTTCAAAAATCTTTCTTCATCACTGCCGCACCAAATAGTGAATTCTTCTGTTGTAGAAAACTTCCTCATGGATATAGTCCTTCTGCATTCAAGGAGGTCCAACTTAGCATGAATGTCCACCAACATTTCGATGATGTCCTCAACAAAGAAAAATGGAAGCCGCAGTAATCTGTATGTAAAAGCCCACCGACTTCTGAATGATGTTCTCGCTGAAGATAAGTGCAAGTCACAGTAATCTGCATTTAAAACACACTATTTTTCCTGAAGGAAAAAACATCAGTGAGAATAGGACATTACCGCAGACCTTCAGAAAGGATTCGCCGACGACGATACGATGGGAGCCCGCATCGTTCTCGGGCCAATTCTCGCACAGACAGCCCCGAGAAGGCGCCGCCAGGCTCTCTCTCTCCCCTCAAAAAGGACTCGAAAAATCTGACAAAATCTTGAAAAAATCCCCTCTCGCCACGGGAGCGACAAAATTTAAAACCTCGCGACGCTCAAAAAGTGAACCGCATCTATAATTACTATTGGTTTCAAAAATCCATAGAATTAAAACTCACCAATGCTACACAAAACAGTAACCTTCTGTAACCACTAGAAACAGATCAATAAATACCCAACAAAATTCTAAGAAAATCAGTCCTATCCTTTCACAATGACAAGCCCCTTATTTTCGAACTCAAAAACAAAGTAGTAAATCTGTTAACGTTGCGAATCTTCAGACAGATCCTAAGCCTTTGCACCCTCTTAATTCTATCAAGAATCGGCGCCGCTAAGCGGATCGCCTTTGAACGAGAAAAACACATGTTAGTCCCCGCAAGAAAAGGGGACGAAAAAATGCAGCTGGTCACTGATCCTTGACCCCAAAATTCTCCTCCCGTGAGAACGCAAAAACAGACTGTCGCTGTACGAGCTTTTCTGCTAACTTAAAGAAATTTTACCCAAATCAAAAGAAATAATATAGCGACAGTATAATTTAAAAATTACATCTCTAACATTAACATTAAAATTTTACTATTCACTGTAAATTAATAAAATTAATAAGCACTGTAAAATAATACTTAAAAAATATACACAACAGTGTCTAACGAGCGAGAATCATTAATTCTTCTTAATCTTTATTTCTGTTTTCTTTAATTTGGAACATTTATTTTCTTCTTTAAAAAGTATCATATACAGTAACTGTTGCGGAAACTTTGCTTTTGTTAACATCATTTTGCAAAACTGAAAATACAGAGACGGAATTAAAATAAACTAACGGGCAAACCTTAAGCAACTTTTCTGATTTTGGTCTTAACTCCGTAAAACATCCTGGGAAACATAAGATTCATACTATAGAAGCACAGTGTAATACTTAAAAGATGTGGAAAGTACAGAAGAAAGGAATGAGGACGCATACAGTATGGAACGAATATAAAAAGGCTTTATTCACAGAGTGGTGTTGGTACAAAAAACACTGTTTGACCAGAGGGAGAACAATAAACAAGGAGCCTTAGTAAGGGGTATGACCTCCCCTGACTGCAATGGTTGCGTTGCAATGTGTATCGATACTCGACACTAGATTATCTAACAATTATTGAGGTAAGAGTTCCCTTTTTTCAAGGAGCATTTGTTTCAGTTGTATGGCTTCTTCGATGGGTATGATGGTGCGGTAAGGCGTCTTCCTAAGGTATTCCACACCTGTTTGAAGGGATTTAAATCAGGAGAGCATGCTAGCCAGTCCATTTTGTGGATATCTTCACTTTCCAAGTAGCACCTAAACAACATGAGTCCTGTGCGGCCGTGCATTGTCATCCACAAAAGCAAAGTCGAGACCGATGGCAGCTAGGAAAAGACGCATATGTGTGAGGAAAACTTCCCTACAAAAACTTCTACACAACTTCTCCGGTACATTAAACACTGTTGAAAATGCGGAGCTCCTTCCGTCCGTTCATCACAATGCCTCCCCATACAAGCACGCCAGGACTACCCCAGCGGTCTCTATACCTGATGTTAGTGGCATGGAAATATGTGGCTACCTCTCTCCATATCAACTTGAGCAGAGAATCATTTGTCAGACTAAAATAACTGTCATCAATAAAGAGGACGTGACGCCATTGGTGAGATGTCTAGCCTTGTTATCTACACTACTGTAAACGGTGCCCCAGATGGGCTATTGTCAATGGTATGAAGCACTCAGGACATCGGATGAATAGGCCAACTTTATGAAGTCTTCTGACTACAATAAACCAGGACACCTGTCGTCCGGTGGCCTGCATAAGTGTTGAGGAATGCTGGCCGCTGTCTGGTTTCGGTCTCTTTTAGCCTGCACGGCAATACATTGGTCACCCATTACAGTTGTTTTTTCCTATGCGACCTTTCTTACAGCCATACCTGTCAGTTGGAAGATTTTCCAAGCTCGTGAAACAACACTTTTATCAGTTAAAACTTTTTGTGTATTAGATGTCAAGCTATGCCCCTCAGCAGGGTTGGAAGTCATTGTCCTACGTATAAAGGCGTCCTGATATTTTCTTGGAGCCATACTGCAGGTACAAGCTCACTTTTACTTGCCGAAGAATGCCTAGAAATGCGCCTTCTTATTTTCCTTTTAAGCTGCCTTGCATTGCGCGAGCTAACCCCTCGCGTTTTCATCCTCTGACGTCATGAGTCTGATATTTACATATGCGCCATCTTTCTACTGAGTTGGCTTCTAACAGTACTGATGGAGAAAAGCTCTTTTCAACAAGTTCATAGTCGTATGTTGGAAAAGTGAATTTGTTGCTCACGTTTTGCACAATTTTGTAGACTGTGAATATTACTTGGTAGAAGGTAAAATTTTACTCTATTAAAAGTGCATGAATCAAACCATGCCACAAAACTCTTCTTTTGAAAGTCATATTGGTATCCTAAATTCTATGCATTCTGAAGAAAATTCAATTTAGGGCATTCAAAACTATTTGCATAAAAGTAGTATTAAAAATCATATTCTCCTTTGCTTGATGCAGTGTTGTTAATTTAAAAAGCGACTATAATTATATTTTATGTCATAAATTATAAACTAAAATAGGGTAATTATTTATTCTATTTATTTAGGTTTATTATTTATTAATATTCTAGCTTTTGGTGATTTAAGGAGAAATTATAGAGCATTGCTAATGACTTCTAATAGTAACTGAACAATTATTACATTTTATGTCCAAAGTACTCATTATCCAATGAAAACCTTTCTCCAGATTTCAAATAAACATTCACCATCCAAGACCTCCTACGAAGGACATATTTCATGTACCATTCATTCTAAGGTTCCGTAAGGAACTCCGTAATTGCTGTGGGAATTGCTGCTTAGGCAGCAGAGCCCTAGAACAACATTGTAATATCGCAGTATCAAATACACAGCTCCAGTAAAATTCCTGGTAGAATTCAAGTCATAACATAATGCTCTAACCACTTAAAAAAACTGTAAAATGCTCAAATTGAGTAAAATACTAGCTAACTAACCAGTCAGGTCAGCGTAAAAGAAGCTCTGTCTGTTTAATATTTCAAATTCTACAAAACGCCACAGTTCCAGACAGAAAAATATTTCTTAATTAGCAGTATTGTGGTAAAGCCTTTGTTCCAATTTACTTGGGTCTTAACTTAATTTGTAGGTTTTTATGGTGTATTTCCACATTTTCACAAAAAAGGTTGGATATTCTGAGTACTTCGCTTACTTAAAATTCTCAAAATTTGTTACTGAGAATTTTGAATCTAGAATTCGCTATACTCATTTTGTTTAAGTATTTCTCATAATAAGTAAGAAGAGAGCTCGGAGAGTGGAGAAAGAGTTTGGGTTAAAACTATGAACTAAAATTCTTATTCAGAAAAGTCTGTGTATCTAATTATTCTGTCAAATGCATTTTTATATTGTTAAAGATATTATATTCTTTATTATTGTTACTATTTATGATATTGTAGCATGAAATATTTTTTCCTTTTATAACTAAAACATCCTTTCTTTGTTTTTACATAGAAGTTTTAACGTAGTTTCTTAATCTTATTAATGACGTGTTCATATTCTCTTCTTTCGAGAGTATCTTTTTAAAAAATTGTACCCGATGAAGTGTCATTTCCCATATACAATTTCTATTTGATTAAACGAAAACGCAGTTTCCAAGATTGTTTCTAAAGCTCATGATAATAGACTTAGTCGCAACTTGCTTTCTACAAATAATTTACAAATTTACTACAAATAAATACTACAAATTGCTACAAATGAATGCATATTTATTATAAAAAGCTACTTGATAACTTGAAAAAACGCTTTGATTTTTTTTTATTTATTTTTTTTTGTGTGTGTGTGTGTGTGTGTGTGAGTGTATGCATATGCAACAAAAATTATACATTTTTCATGATTTTTTACTAGTGCAGTAAACATCACCAAACGCACAGCGCTAAGGAAATATAATTTAAAATAAATGTTCGTATAAATGGAAAATAAAGCTATATCCTTCGATGTTACTCAGAAAATTTTCAAGCGTAGCTGATTATAAAAAAAATTCAGATAGCATGATTTCATGAAAGAAACTTAGGATTCCTCTTGTCGTCTTAATAGTTGTCAAGATATGTGTTTTTTGACCGTATGACCATGTTATCAAATGCATCTTTATAACCTTTAAAAACCTTTACTCTCCGACAAACCTTTTAATAAACCTTTATGCTTCGACATTCATTCTAAGAGGCTGTTTCACAATTAAAACCAATTTCTGCATTTTATGCTCAAGAATTATTCAATCTTTAACAAAAGAGAAAAGGAAACGCATATTCGACTCAGTACCACAAATATACATTAGTCAAATGAGAGAACAATTTCCTATTTTACAGGAAGGGCATTCTAATCATCATAATATGTCTTCCTGACTTCTTAAAACTAAAGAAATGGTGTTTTCAGCCATGCTTTTCTCTACACATGCTCAGGTAGAGCGATGCTAATTTACACTCACTCCTATACTCCACATTTTCCAACGCCCAAAGGGTGCGGAATTCGGCGCTGGGCTCATCACGGTTCGCTCGCCGCTACTAAGGGAATCCCTGTTGGATTTTGGTTTCTTTTCCTCCGCTTATTTATATGCTTAAATTCAGCGGGTCGTCTCGTCTGAGCTAAGGTCGACAATATATTACGTGTTTAAATTGTTATAGAATATTTTTATCGCTGCAGAACAAACAGTGAAAGTCATGCCTTCAAATAGTCTTTTAACAAGAGACAAGCCAATCAGATCTATTGACAAGCCAATTAGAAAGTATTTATCTTAAAACTGTTCTTATTTCTATCTTACAGATATGTTCTGAAACTTATTT
>KK115101.1:8458-45645 GCA_000611955.2 Stegodyphus mimosarum | reverse complement strand
ATCAGACTGTTGCAAAATTTCGTCAGTCATCTCTAACAATATATCATACGTTCCCCGAACCTCAAGCTAACAAAGATATTCCAATGAGTTCAACTTGTCATTTGCATTAAAACGATTTTACTTCTAAAAGCCTCACTTTGGCAATATGTACAACGAAATAACTTCGTATTTAGAAAGAAACTGGAATTGAATACTTGATTAAATGTATACATTTGTTCAATTAGGTTATTTAACATTCAGTTAGAGATTAGTTATAAGTTTATTGTTAGTTTCTTCGTTGCATCATAAAAAAATTATTCTTTTTCTCTTAACTATTGAGTACTCACTGAACATAATGATATAAAATAGTCGAAATTAAGCTTTACACATCACAGATGTAAACAATTATCTGTAAAATTTTTTAACTCTTTAATACGTATTTTTGAAACTGTTGAAAGCGTTTATGAGCGCACGGAGTGGTACGTTATCAACTAAAATTTCCATGACAGTTTACAAACGTTATTCCTTTATCAATATAATAGAAGACTTCTGTTCCTAACAATAATCCTTACTACTGTTGTTACTAGGCTTACAACTTAACTTCAATTTTATTATGACAATGGAAAACATACTCGTATGTTTTCGTATATCAGCAGAGGGAACCTTAAAAGCAAAACTGTTTTACTTATTAGGTAAATTACAGACACAGAATAAATGTAATTTATTTTCAAGGCAGGTGATAATGAAAATAGGAACTAAATTATGTATAAAAGTAAGAATATATATGCTAAACTAAAACTAAACTAAACTCGGCGGCACAAACAGCCCTTAGAGAGCCATGGCCGGCGGTGCCCTGATATCTGCTTTCGAAACCGTGGGCTCCGGAGTGCTTCTGCATCTCTGCCAGGGCAAATGGTCAGCCTGTCGCATGACCCCCGGATATATATAGAAAGAGAGCATGCAGAAATTTTAGAAGTGATATTTTCTTTTCTGTATCATATTTATCTTTTTTTGTTATTAAAGTTTTGAAATAATTCTGCCGCACAAAGAGTATTCAATGAAGTAATCTCACAGTCTCTTTGAGTGCACATTTTTTAATCTTTGCTTCTGGGAAATAAAGTAAGAAATGTATTCAATATGTAAAAAAATGTCGCATACTCTCTGTGCACTGTGGTTAACACAATCAGACGGAAAGTGAAGGATCCGTGGTTCGAATCCCGTTGACAACACAGTTGATTTTTCGCTTTCCTCATTTTGAGAACCCTACACTCTATACAGATCTTTCAGTAACATTCTTTGATAGTCAATCCTTTGTATAACTTTGAAACATTTCTTTGCGAGGGACATATTTTTTAGATCATGCTTAAATCAATAACTCACTCATTCAGTCAAAAAATCGATTCGCATTCGTAAGGAGAAAATATTCTATTTCATTCACAGACTAGGAATAAGAGTATACAAAACTCGAATAATGAGATTTCACATTCAAAATCCAACCCGTCTCTCAGTATTTACGTTTACGTCCGTTTAATATAAAAGCTTTCTCAGATTAAAGGGGTATTCTGGCTGTAAGTCATAACACCCGGTTCCGACCTTTAAGCAAACAAAATCTGGAGGCGGTTACTGGATTCGGATAAGGAAGGAAATAAATGCCTTGCAGAGCAGACGAAACGGATCTGGGTTTAAATCCTCACTTAGATCTTTATATCTTTACTATAAACGATCTTTTATAAAATATAATAGTTAAGAAATACCTTTATTTTCAACTTGACGCTGAACGTTCATAATAAATATGATTATATGGAATTTTCTCCTTCCTCGCTGCGTACCTTCGTGGTATCACTGGAAGCACGTCTGTCTAACTATCGGAAAAATCCAGTGTTCGAATCCTGACGAGGACACTTCTGATTTTTCCTATGCCATGATCTGATAAGCACTAATGTTTCTACAAGGTTATTGCATAGACCCTTACAAAAGTTACAATATTTAACAGAGTTTTGCTTTAAAAAAATCAATATAATGTTTGTTTTTTGCAATATCGAGAATAATAAATAAAGTCTACACCAAATGATGTTTATTGTAATGTATGTTTGTATGGTTTTTCTAACAAGTAACCATACAACGAAAAATCATGTTATTCTTGTAGGGAGCTTCTAACACATTACAGAAGAATTAACGATGATAGCACTTAAACAAGAGAAATATCGATCAGAAACAGCTGGAGGCAAACGGAACAAAGTTCGAGGTACTGTGTGCCACCATGCATCTGGTGCACAAACAGGACGGATGAAAACAATGTTAAATTTTCTAACACTGTCATTGAATAAGATAATTATTCAAGTAGGTGATCTTAGGAACTTTTTAATTTGCAATGAAAGCTCCAAAATTTCTCTCGGAGAAACTAATAACTTTCGTTCTTTAATATATAGGAATAACTGTTCATCTCTTAACCTTAATAATCTAATTGCCCATTTCGAAACAAATAGCTGTTTCTGAGCTAATGCATTTGGTGTTTCGTTACGGGTTAGGAAATCGCGATTTCATAGTATAGCAGAAATAAATTTAAGCCACTAAAATACCTTCTTCGCACCTACCTACTTCGCATTTTAGTTTTATAACAGTATTTTTTTATCGTTTATGTGAAGTAACTCGGAATGAGAAATATGAACCTATTTCTGCTTTTAAATGCCTCTCAATGTACTCTGGCAAAAGTTCATGATCTTAAACATCTGAAATCATCCGAAACTTCCGTCATTTTTAGTAAATTACAACAGAAACGTTTCCTCTCCTTTCAAATCCGTCTTAATTTTCTTATGCATGTTATATTCATATTGGTAACTCGTCATTTATTTTAGACTACTAAATACGTTTAAGCAATTACGTCGAATTTCATTTATTGAAGCGCAGTTTTTCGCCCTCCGTCTGCAAGAACTAAATGTTATATACTACATTGATCAACAAACTTTTATCAACGAAAAATCCAGGTATTTAGGCAACGAAATGAAACCATTTCTTCCACCTTTTCTGAGAAGTGTTAGATTTCCCTATTATAGTTCTAATCTAATTCAATTAAATGTTTTGCTTTCTGTTAAGTTATATTAATCTCTGCGTGAATGCCTAAAGCAAATCTGAGTACTGCAGAAATTATTCACAAGAAAACAAAACCTAGGCGAAACCTCTCTTGTATCCTTTATCGAATTAGTTGTTACATCTGTATATACTTTGATTTTTCCTACAATCTACCTTAGAGAGCAAGGATGAATTTATCGAGACAATTACCTTATTTATTCCTTTGCTGTAACAATTCTTCGCATATACAGTATAATGAAACATATTAAACATATGATGTAATGAATTCGATTAGTAAATTTATAACAAATATCGATTATTAAATTACAAAGCAGAAGGTATTTTAAGTTCATTCCAATACACTTATGCATTGATTTCTACGATGCATTAAATATGCTTACGGATAAACCAATGCAACACTATTTTAAGCTTTTAATAATTGAATAGAAAAAGCTTTTAAGCTTTTAATAATAAACAGAAAGAACACAAATATTAAAAATGACGTATTAAAACTCCGCTGAACACACTATGAATAATTTGCTGTCATCCACAGAAAAGATGATTATATCAGTGTATGCTTAAAATACTTTATTAATATGTGGTCTTCTATAAGAAGACGCTTTTTCAAGCGCATTTTAATTAACATGAAGTCCACCGTAGAAAAGCAATAACAGAAGCATAATGCAGTATTTAATTAAACTGTAGATTACTCCAAGATAAGTAAAACATATATAATTGAATTATTTTATAACCATACAATAATTAAATGGAATCTAAAAGAAAAGTGACCATTTCTAAACGCTACTTTAAGAACCTCACACTAAATCTAAAGTATGGGATTTTGATCATGCCAAAGCAATTCCTCATAGTAGAACAAACCATCCAAAATCTAAATATTCGATTTTATTATGCAGATTACGCAAAGCACGCGAGAGTTATCTGCCTAAAAAATAATGCTTTCATGAAGGTCTTTCAAAGGGAAATTGGCTCTTATTCACATTACACAGGGAAAAAGGCAAGAAGATTTCCATGCAGAAAACTTGATCTCCGGAATTTGAACCTGACTCAATTGACGTCATCAAACTGTTGAACTACTCGGCCGCTGGTAAACTTAAAATTTTGAAAATATTCGATAAATTCTTCTTCTCGCATTGTTGGTTGTAATGCAAACACTCATTGGAAGTGAAGAAGAATTCTTAATTATACTTATATCCATACACTGCGCATAGTAACTAAACAAGAAGACAGCTAAATTTTTAAAATGCAGTTGAATTTCTTCATTCTCATCTTCTTTCAGTCTCCAGTTTACCTGCCAAGAAAACCTGTGCTTTTCAATGAATACTATTACGGCAATTTTTCATACCTCTCCAGAATATCCAACTAAATGTCCGCCTTTAATCAATGACAGAGCTTTAAATGCGACTTTCGGTTGCGTAGGTGTAATAAATCAAGCAAAGAGCAATTTTATGTGACTTATTGCCTTTAAAAATAATTCTTGTCACATGAAAGTGAGGTAAAGAGATATTTCCTGCCAAAGAAAGCAGAAAAGAAAACTTAGTTTACGCGACACTAGCTTTAACTGACTAAGGGTTACCATCAATTTCTGAAATCAGGAAACTTTTTTATGTAATCGTAATCTGATTTATTCGTAATCTGTATTAAATATATCTGTCTCTATGTATATATATATAAACTTAGTTTAAAACAAAATGTAAGTTTTTAAGATTATACGTCCACTAGTCTTTGATGCCGATTGTTATTTATTTTTTTCTTTTATTTATTATTAATTATTGCCGGTTGTTATTTATTTTTATCTTTTATTTATTATTTATTTTCTTTATACGTTCTTAATTCTTAATTTTTTCCGTCTATCAGGATTAGTCGTAGTGTCAGTGTGTTTCAAGAAGAGACGACACAGAAAAATCAAACTTCTCAGCTATAATTAGAGATATTAAATCTCAATTCAAATTTATTCTTTAGTTACTTTACGTGCATAAATCAGATAGTTTGTAAATGCATAAATTTAGAATTTGGGTAGCTTAACTCATTTAATCGAGGTTAATGAGACTGCTTTCTGTCGGCAAATTGACTACTGACCTCAAACTTTAGCATAATAATTTATCGAATCCGCTAATGAACTTTTATTCAATCAGTCTAATGTAACAAATTTCTCAATAGCCCATGCATCATAAATATTGATTAACCATTCGTGATAATCTGTGGCCTTCTGAGCATTCTAATCATTTATGCCGCATATAGACGTTTTTCAGTTGTAAAATGATATCATTTCTTCGTTAAACCATTTTGAAATAAGTGCTACATGACCATTTCAACAATCTATTTCTACATTTCTATATTCCATTTGTTACGTGTTATTTTATAATCCTATGCGTATGGTTGATAAAATGAGCACACATATCGTTTATGTTATTATTGAATTTTTATCTCGTGCGACAAAACTGCTTGCACGGAATATCATCAGCTACGAAAATGCAGTTTGAAACAGTTAAAAACACTTTCAATGAAATTGGACTTTAATGTTTTAGGAAAGGTAGTACTAAATATGATCTTTAGTACTTCTGAAAGAAATTGCTTATGAATTTCTGCACACAGAGCAGTTTTAAAAAAACAGTTTTATTTTCTTGCAAAATTGTTAGTTTTAGAGTGCGAAACCTTGCTCTAAACCGTATGTCTGAAAGAAGAAGGAAGACTGCGCAAACTCAGCTATGTTTCAATATGTTATTTGAATGTAACTATCCTCTATTTATGCATCAATTTGAACAAGATCCGCCCTAATCGGGATAGTGGTTAGCAATAGCGCTTGTCGTATCGATGGGTCCACCCTCGAATCTTGGAAAACACTTGGATGTTGTAAGTGTATATTGTCTTTGCGGCATGTTAGCATTTAAAATACATGGCGAGCCGAAATTTTCCTCATCTTGCTGTCCATTCTCTTACCAGCAAGTAAGTTACTATCTTCGGTAGCCGGGAATGAGTGGAAGACTCTCAGAGCCGTCCTCTGTAGATTCTTTTTGCAAAACTGCACAGAGTTAAGCAAAGTCTTACTGTCACATATATAGTGTTCAAGATTCATGCCGACAGACGCAATCCTGCGCTCCTTTGCACCATAAAACTTGCAGATTTTTTCTGATTAGGTCAGGCAAGGGAAAGAAGTCGCAACAAAAATTGTGCAAGTTTCTTTGTAAACGTTTTGAACTTTGGGGGGGCGGCAAGAGAGAAATTAACCAAAGGTGCAAAGTTAATGCCACCTCTACCCACCACACAGTAAAACATTCCACAGTTTGTTATTGAAGTAAAGAATTTCATAGCTGTTGCACAGCTGCAAAGCATGTCGCACCGATATAATACATGACAGCTCACGGGAGGTGTATACATTGTGCTGCGAGCAAATAAACTTTAGAAGAAAAAATATAACGATCAAAGAGTAATTACTCTGTCCACACAGCTAGACCTAGGACTGATGATTTCTTGGGGTATAGATAAGGCACCGCCAAGAATTCTTCACACTGAAGTAATTTGATATTCATTTGCCTTACAATAATTCTAACCTGTCTATTATTGATGTACATTTAAAATACCGTTATATAAAAAATTTCACAAATCCAACATCATCGCTGCAAATTTTCAAGACATTAAATAGGTGAGTGAAGGAAGACTGACTGGTCTTCGCAAATCCCAGACCTGACAACACTTGACTTCTGTGATCTGTGTGACACCTGTGTGATCACTTAAAATTTTTGGTTTTAGATTACTTATCTGCAGCATCCGGAAGAAAACATTTGTCCCGCTTTGAGATGGGCGAAAATGCTATTTGTAGGTTTAGATCGGAAAGTTCGCTCAATGAGCTGAACCAGTTCTCTTTTACGACTGATCTTTTGATAACAATATTCTTTAGGATTAAGATAAGGAATGAGACGTGGAACAAGAGAGATGTGAGAGGATGAAGGGAACAGCAAAAAAATCGAACGAGGAATGAGATGAGTTGAGTGGGCTCAATCAAGCCATTCACTTCCTTGACTGATTTCTTTCGACTGTAATTGACATTCCCGAAATTATAAGCAAAATTAGCAGAAAGCTCTGGAATAAAAAAATTTTCAAAAAATTTCAAAATGATAAAAATTAAACTTACTTTTTACATGTAGGATGAACATTTCTTTCTCCCCTAAAGCGCCAATAGAACTTTAATGATGGGCTTCCAACAAGAGTTCTCGGTGGTTGGACTCTTAAAAGAGTTACCCAGTTTTGTCGAATTACCTTCGAGTAAAATTAACCGGTTCTTTGACTCAATGGTAGAGCGGATAGCCTCTTCTCTAATCACGTTTACTGTCAAAATGCGCCTTGTTAATTCTGCAACATACATATGTTGGATCTATGCACGTCAAAAAAGAGGTCGATTTCAACAATTTCTATAAAGTTTACAATGATGAGGGATTTATAGAACAGTTTGTATTTACATACAATCTACATTTCTATTTTTTAGCTTTAAAATTCGTCAGCTATAAGAGAATGAACTTCTAGTAAAAATCCAAACTCAAAAGAAGACAACTAAAGCAAGCATTATTTTGATTACCAATCGTTGGAATAACTTAAATAAATGGAAATATCGTAAGAACATTAAATTTGAAATATGTAAGTATTACTACGAAACATTGTTCCAGGTAAGAGTACATTGAATAAAGAAATAAATTCAAATCAACATCTTCACTTGTCTAATAATAAAAGCTACACAAAAAAATTCTATTCCAAGTGTTCTCAGATGGGTATTCTCCCCTGGTGTAACTTCCTAGTTTCAGGGAGGAATGTGGTCAGCCTTTTATTTACCTGATAAGTATTTAGTTTTAGTTTTATGAATATCGAAAACTACCTTTACTCAAGTTTTGGTATTTATCATCACTTTCTATACTTTTTCCTGTTTAATTTATAAAACCCCTTAAAAATAATCTAAATTTAAATAAATGTGCATGTATTTTTAGAGTTTTGGAAAAAAGGGTTTGATTGATGATCGTCTATTAATGGTGAAAGAGTTGCATGGGACAAAAAATGTTGAGAACCATTATTCCAGCCATTGACTGCCAGATGGTGCCATGTTTAAGGCTAGAATCAACAGTTATCAGACATTAGTAACAGGGCAGTATTACCTTTAAATTAACATTAAGATGCTACACAAATTTATAATTAGGATATCGTCAAAAAACCTCAAAATGTCTAAATAGATTTAAAACAAAATATATTTCAGGAAACTAAGGTAAATTTCGAATGTCAAGTTTCAGAATGAAAACATTAATGAAGCGCAAACGATTACAAATTTTACTATCATTTAGAAAGATTATGATTTTCTACCAAATTTGTGAATTTCATATTATTCGTACTGTTTTCACTATTTGTAAAGTCTTGGTCCAATTTAAGGCGAAAAAATGGTTTTCTACATTGTATCCGAAGAGTTTTCGTAGAGTGTGTGAAATGCGCACTTTCTCTGCATTGAAACAAAATTCTGCTAAAGAACGATTTAATTCTTCCAATAGAAATTCGAATTTCAATTAGGAAAAATCCTTCTAATAAAATAATGCCTTGCTTTAATTAAGTTATGATTCTTTCATTAGTGAGATTCCACAGCTTTTACAGTTGCCAGCGTGCATGAAGTATTCGATACATCGTAAGGGCTTTATTCTTCGTTCAGTTACATACGAGAAACGAAGTTTTCTGAATATCAGAAGAAAAATTTTCAACTCCATTCCCTACAACGACTTGTACTGCGGATAAAAGATTTATCCATTTCGAGTGTAAAAACTGTTTTTTTTTCCTTCATTTTCATTTTAGCTTAGATTAAATGCGCATTTCTTCCGAGTAATCAAATTACAGCTTATGGAGGGGAAGTAACATCTGAAATAGCAATTTGGTCAGTTAAGGTTAAAAGAAAGGGTAAAAGAACTGTTCTGCAGAATGTCCATTCAATGAAAAATGGATATCTGAGGGATTTTACGTAAAGTTTATGCTTCATATGCTTATTATGCAAATTTTGTTCCTCGGGAAAGAGCTCTTTTGTATAAAATCACGATAACCCAGGAAAAAATGGCAATGGTATTATTCTAAGCAGCAGTGGAAAGCTCCGCTGTAATCGATCCAAATTTTTTACTCTCGCTTTGTTTTTTATGAGAAACAAATTAGCATTTTGGCTAAACTTAGTTACCATTTTATGAATATTTTCACCTTTCGGTCACTGTTACATATTGATATTTCTTGGATGACAATAAAATGATTCATATTGTACATCTTAGCAGTTTAGTTTATTGTAGTATGATAAATGCGTCTTTTTTTTCTAACATCAAGTTTACGCTTTTCCTTACAGAAATTCTAATCAAGCTTACACATTTAAGTACCATGGCAGACTTTTATGCTTTAGAGTAGTAGCTCCAATTTGAAATACTGTATTACCGTCAGTATAATAATTAATTCATTTTTGACTAAACGAATTGACGGGTAGTTAATGATCTGAATTTAATGCACTCAGGTTACTACATTTTATTTTTTAATTTCTTTAAGACCTAGCTTCAAATTTTTGTAAAGCTTTCCATAATTTTCCCTGTATTTACACATTAAACCACAGCTTTAAAGAAATTTACTTTCCTTTGTTATTTCCCCGTTTTCTTTGGTGCGTTATTTTTTAATGATGTTATAGAGACATTAGGCTATTTTTAAGCAGGAAGATGTGATAAATGAGTAATACCCTCGACGGGATTCGAACCACGGACCTCTCGAATAGGCACCGAATGTGCTGACCACTACAACACGAAGGCATGCTAAGAAGGCAGGAGAAATACCTTATATACTTCCCCTTTTAAAGGGCAACTGGGGATTAGGGGAACCCAGTCGCCAAACCCTGGTGGTGGAGAATCATCACCCACCATCTTTTTTAGTTCGAGCGCCACTATAGAGATATTAGGTTATTTCGAAGCAGGAAGACGTGAGAAATGAGCAATGCCCTCGCCGCGACTCGAACCACGGACCTCTAGAATACGCGCCGAGCGTGCTTACCACTACACCACAAAAGTATGTTAAGAAAGCGGGAGAAATACCTTATAATGTAGCAAATTTTACTTTAGTTCCTTCACGTGAATTGCTATTAGTATTCTGTTTATACTTAATCTATGTATTATCTATTATTTAATTAAATACACTGACAAATTTATCATTTCGTTTTTACTAAGTTTTCTGGCTTTATATCAATGCTTCATTATGACGTCTTCAACTACTTTCATATACTTTTTATTATTATTATTATTATTGCATTATTTAAAAAAGGAAAAGAGCTTAAAATTTCTATTAGTTTTTCTCTTTATTATTTAATCTGTATCTCCTTTTTTATCTACCTCATCTGTTAATTTCCTTAACAGATAACACAATTTTGCTCTAGCTTCTTCAGAAACCCATTACTCATTTTATACGTCAATTTCTACGAAAAGTATAAGTTTTCATAAATACTGCAGATCTTTTCGTTTAAAGTTTAAGGCATGAAAATGAAAACACTTTTAAAATGAGTACTTAGTATGAGTACAGAAATACTGTATATGAGAAGAGCAGTTTATTTAGTTTGATAACGTATGAGTGCAGAAGGGCTTTTAGTATGAGTACAGAAACACTTTCACTATTGTAAGGTTTTATTTTAATTAGCCAATTATGTTAACATTTTAGCTTTTCTATACGTCTTTCTTCTCAACTTCCATCAGAATGCATATTAATGTGAAGTATAAATAAGCGTCAGATTTCAAAATTTATCAGAGTGAGTTTCGGAGCTTAGAATGTCTCTATTACACTACTGCTGTTGCAATAACCTTGTCGGCAAAGTTTTCCTTGCTGTTCGTCCGTGATTAGTCAGGGGATGACAACGTTTATGCTACGTTTTGGTAATATTATAGTCTATCTGCCACTTGAATTTATGCTTAAAACTGTTTGCCTTCATGCTAACAGGGTTCTGTATCTGATAATTTTCAGTCACTATAACCATCAGGTAGACGTACCAATAAATATTTTTATTTGTCTTTTACTTTGGTTATGATACTTTTAGTTAAAACGTCAGAGAGGCCACATCGTTCCACAGTCTTTTAAGTTAATAGTGAGTTGATATTTTACATTTTATATTGTAACTCTATAGTATGAGTTCCATGCCTGTGAGATTTCTAAGAATCTCGTTTTTATTTAGATTCAGATTTAAGACGAGATTCTCAAAGATTAATTTCAGGCATTAGGTTAAATGACTTTTCGCGAACTTTTTTTGAATGATCAAATAGTAAAAATGGGAGAAATAAAGCTTATTTAAAAATCAGATTAATTTTCTTATTGAGGTAAAGCAAATGAGTAATATAAATAAATATGAATGATAGATTATGAATTTCTGCATCATAGAGAATCTTTTTAGGAGACAATCAGATTAAACCTTAGATACGTATTCAAACGCCAACATCTCTGACAGTACTAGAGAAATTATTCAGTAAATTTAAAACCAAAATATTGCATCTTGGGATCGTCCAGCACTCGAACTGCAAAGAAAAGGACTGCGAAAAAAATATTCAAATCTTTAAGGCATAAAAGTTATATTTCTAGCTTTAAGCTACATTTCCATTTCATCCACCCAAGATTCAGTTCGGTGTTTCTTCTGAAAGGACTAGAATGAGCATTCAAGTAAAACATTAGATAAGAATTTCATTAAATCTATTGCAGGCTACTACACTGATAATTACAGTACAAAGAACATTCACAGCATACAAGGAATTGGCATCATCATTATGTTTTGATCTAGGTGAACAACAGAGCGTTATCAAAGACTCTGCTGAACTCAATGAAACTCCTTATCATCCATTTTATATGAGAAAATATGGAGAGGAGAATTCCGTTATTTCTCCGTAGCTGACTTTGCATCTAAATATGTTACTCATTACTCTTAAGTATTCTCTGTTTAGAAGAGAAAATTAACGCGAGACAAAGGATTAAAGAAACCTTAAATAGTTTTCTCGTACTTTGTAATACATCAGCAAATCTCTTCGATAAAATTCTGGACCAAAAGAATCTTGTATACTCTTTACTGTTGCTTATTTCAAGATATAATATTATACTTTCCAGACGAAGTGAAAGGGAAATTTTGCTCAATCAATTCTTGAGTACCATGACTAATTTTAGATAGAAATATATTACAAAATTGCGTAACTCTAGTAACATTGTGTAACTGTTACCTAAACAGCTTATGCACAAGCACCACACTTTTCCCCTTGATCATAAAGAAGGTAATAGCTGTTGCAAAAATGCTAAGAAAAAAACCTTTCCGTCAGTTTCCAGACGTTTTCAAGAATAAGTACATATTCTCATGAAAAGTCTTCCAGGCGTATAAGCTATTGTACTTTTACATGTTCTCAATTACTTTCCCCAAAGTTTATTTAATACCTGTTTCTGCATCTTCAATTAGTCAAGAAAATTTATTCAAAAAAGGTGTTACAATAAAACTTTTGTAAGGTTTACATTATGTTAATTAACAGTTATTTTAAGATTTTAAGTTTTGTATCTTTCCTATCTTATTCTAATTTCAGCTTACAATTTCCTGCCAGAATGTAATTTCAGAAACGCAGTAAATGCATATGAGAAAGAGTACTATTTAAGTCGTGACTTAACCGACTTCAAGAGAGAGAGTCTGATTTCCTGACTAGCGCGGGTTTGCCTTCTGGCTACATCTCTCTTAGCTATTATTACACTCGGCCATATCTTAGGCCCTTCCTGGGCTTCGCCGATTTAATTAATAATTAGGAGCCAACTAGTTAGATTCTGATAGCTTCGGCTATATTCTTTAATAGCTTTAGTTAAGCTAGTTTTAGTTCAAATTATTAGTACTTAAGTTCAAGCCCGAGTGGCGGCTTTATGTAAAGTTCCAAGTCGGAACTGATTTTAAATATACTGAATAATAAAGGGTTATAAACCCTTCTCAAGTCTCATTTGTTCTGTTCACACTTAAGCGATTATTCGCTTGTTAAGTGTTCTTGGGGTTCGGAGTTAGAACTTTAGATTTAAATAGTTGAACCTCACACTTTACTTTCTGGAACATAGTTATAATATTATCTGCAGCATTTATTTTGTAATTTTTACGAAGAGCTTTATCTTTCGTACTAAATTTATACGTATATTAGTTATTCTTTACATGTACGCCTCATATATGTATTCCTTACGCTCTCGTTTTTAGGATTTCCTTTTGTTTTTCTTAATACAAGTTAGTTCATCTATCGAATTCGGCATAATCTTTAGAGTTTTATGTTTATTAATCAATTATTTTATATTTTACCCTTATTATCATTTCTACTTTCTTCGGCTCTTACCAGGATGAAAATTCGTTAATGCGCATAAAAATAGAATTCTTGAATTTAGCAAAGTACATTTGGCATCTACCGCTGAGTCTCAATGCATTTTTCTTTCAGCTTCTAAATTGAATTCCCTCGGCTTTAGTCTTTGGTAGCTGTGATTGCTCGTGTGAATCAAAGGACTGAGCCAAAGCTTGTTAATATGATATTTTAAACGTTTAAGTTTTTTAACACGCTTGCATTGTGTGTATCATTCAAATAGTATAATCTTCTGTTATTACACTAGTAGCATAAGTTGTTAGACTGAAGAACTAATAATAAGATTTGTTTAAACTTACCTCTGATTTGATGTTACTTTACTGAAAGATTAGAAATGGTGACAAGTAACCTGGCTGTTCTTCACGGGAAAAGATATTAACATTTAACATAGTTAGGTTCCGTACAGAGTTATAATTCAAGTAATTCTAAACCCATATAAATCTAAATTCTACTTTTAAACCTATTTTAAGTTTTGTATTCGTGTCAAGTACTTTCTTTTCATAAAGTGTTATGTTCCATCTTCTTATACTCTGTACTTTTAAGTCTTATTCCTTCTCTTTATTCTTCCTTCTGTCTCAACAATTGGTTTGGTTTATTTGATTATGGCAAAGCACTCGAGGACTATTTAGGGGAAACTAGATTGTATACACGTTACACATGAGGGAGACCACGAAAACGCCCATGCAGCCAGCCCATTTGCGGGATTCGAACCTCGTACCGAACTAACAGCGTTTACTGCTCGGCCGCTGACGGGCGTCTCAACAATTAAAACTTCATTAGGCTTTCTTGCTGCAGCTTCCTCTCTGCCTAGAAAACAGTGCCGCAGTTGTGATTCTACGACTTCGGATCCTTTTTTATTATGCTCATACTTTATGCCACGCAGAACATTTTTAATATTTTCTTTATTGTCTTGCAATGAAGAATATTTTCAATATTTTCTTTATTGTCTTGCAATGAAGAATATTTTCAATATTTTCTTTATTGTATTGCAATGCAGAATATTTCTAATATTTTCTTTATTTTCTAGCAATGGAGAATACTTTTAATATTTTCTTCATTGTCTTTTGATGCAGAATATTTTTAATATTTTCTTTATTCTCTTGCACTAATAATTTCAATAACTTCAATGTTAACTTCAGTGTTTGGCAATATCAACACACTATAGAAACTACAAGCTAATTGCACGTTTATGTATTTATTGATATACTGTAGATGTTCTTTTGGGCTTTAAAGTGCAAAATATTTATAAGTAAATGTGGTAAAATTCAGTGATCTCCAGGCGCTAAATTCCTTCTGTATTTTCTGAATAGTAGTTTCTCTACTTCAGCGTAAATCATTATTAATTCCCCGCTCATTGATGCCAGCGTATAATTAAATATTTACAAATACACAAGTACTTTTTAAATTTATGGTACATTATCGTTATATGCACGAGTGCGGGGGTATACACTTTACCATTCAGAAACATAGGTAATCTTATTGAGATCAGTAGACTCAAGACATGGTACAATTACATCGGAAATATTGCGAATTAATCGAAAATAAAAAAAGATAATAAATATTCCAGTTTTACATCCGCCAGGTTGGAAACGTGATTGAATTTCTAGTTTACTCTGTTGCATCCCATGCTTATGATAAACATTAGTTTCTCTTCAGATATTTCATTGCACGTTCCAAACTATGTAAATCTTGAAATATCACTAAAATAACTTAACCTCATCTAACAAAAACGATTATGCTAAACTTTTACAAATAGCATTTCACATCAATAAAATCAGCTACCGAGATTTTAGCATAATAATGTGGACCATTAAACCTATAGATTCTTGCTCATTATGACAAATACTAATTTATATAAAGCAAATTTTTATACATTTAGGAAAAGTATATTTTTTGCGTTAAGTGCATGAAACTTCTAGAGTGCTAAGATTTTACCGTTTATAGAACTGTTCGTTTTTTGTTAATCTTTTTAACGATCTCCTCTATAATTCTAAATTAGAGTCTTCTTAATTTCCTTTTTTTATTTAAGATATCCGCTTTAATAATGAGACAAAATAAAATAAATAACCCTTTGAACTTAAAAATAGCAGCATATTATCATTTTAGGAAATATTTAGTACTTAAAATACTTAGTAATAAGTAACGTAGTTTCCTGAAATTTTAGAAAACGTAAAATTTACGATATTTTCAAGTTAACTAAATCATTTTACAAAATGACTAAAGCTTTCTTTCACTGTTTAATAGATATATTTTATTTTTAAATTTTTCAAAGCTAAAATTTACTTTCGCAGAAGCAAGCGCACACATATATTTCAGTCAAGTTCAGTTAGATCTAGCTAAACTAATGCAGGAAGTAACTTGTGATGTAAGAATAGTTATGACCATTGCCTTTAGTTTCTTGTTAGAATGCTTCAGGAAAGCTAAGACGAACACGAAACAATAGACATTGGCAAATCTCTTTTCGTTTCCGTACTTGAACAATTAGCAAAATCGTTGGGAAAAAATTAAATCGAAATTACTGAGCTACAGAAATTTCTTCGCGTTTAAATTAAAATTGGATTACTGTATATCTGAGATATTACTAATTTACTTGTCGTTTATTAATTACATATTAACTTGCGCTTATAGAATATACATTTCATAGAAGAAATACCCTAGAACTATATAAAAATCAGAATAACAGAATTTAAGAAATGTATGTTCATTAGGCATCTAAAAATCATCATTTGGTATGCACCTATATTCGGATTCTGTGGTACAGATAAGGATTTTTGCGTGATCAATAAAACTTCAATCAGACTCTTACTTTTAAGACGTCATCGTTAATAGATGCAGGCCGGTTGAATTTTGGCATTTTTTAAAACATTTTCATTGCAAAC
The DNA here is from genome assembly GCA_000611955.2 of Stegodyphus mimosarum. Lineage (NCBI taxonomy): Eukaryota > Metazoa > Arthropoda > Arachnida > Araneae > Eresidae > Stegodyphus > Stegodyphus mimosarum. The sequence continues at coordinate 29,324 of KK115101.1, read as the reverse complement.
CAAACGCCGTAATTGGGTATTAAAATCATTTTCATTGTAAGTAAAGCAAATGCTATAACCCCGTAGAAAGTGCTTGCTTAATTAAGGCCTGTAATGTCTATAACAATTTACAAAACTTATTTCGCATTTCGATACGATTTTGTGAATATTTTATTTAAATGTTAAAAGTATCGCATGTATTTATTCCTTACAGACACAGAATGCAAATACGTTTTAAATTAAAATAATAGAAAAACTCATTCTTTGAGGCCCAGTGGCAGAAAGTCATTGCACTGGCACGAGGAGTGTTGATAAAACGCGTATTGAAAAAGAAGAAACGAGGAGCCGATGATGCACTTTTTTATATCATCGGTCCAATTGTCATTCCGAATGTGGCAGCTATTCAAAAGGTCTCCAAGTTTTGTACTTATCTACCAGCAGAAGCTTTTCTTTTTTTCTTTACCCTAAAACATGCATTTTGTAATAAATCAGTTATTGCTCCTACTGTCAATCAAAATGGATTTAAAAATTTTTGCGTATTCGTACTCCTATCGGCGGGGAGACAGATCAATATCTTGCAAACGTAATCTTTATACTTTTATTTTAGGTTCACAGTTTCCCTTTATTTAAGAGTTTCGTTCAGAATTCATTTAATGTTCCAAATGTTTTCTCTTAAAACTTTCTACGTTGTACGTAGATTTCTTATCTTTTACCAGAAATGTTCTTATTATGGATTCGTATATCAAGCAAAATATTTACTCATATTAAGGATATCCTAGGTTATTTAAATGTAATAAAGTACAGAAAGGCTATCTGCCTAACAGGAAAGATAACTTCGAGGAGGAATTTCTGGGAAATCTGTAAATTATTTGCATTACACGTGGGGAAAGCTACAAAAACCAACATTAAAGCTATCAGTTCTCCTGTGTTGGGATCCGGGTCCAAATTAAGGGCATGCAATAAATACACTCATTAAAATATACGTGCAGTATTACAAGTAAAAACTGCATTTATCGTTAAGCTACAGAAACCTTAAAATGCAAACTACTTAGAATCTTGATAGCTTCGGCTACATCTTTTAGTTAAGCATTAGTTAAATTTAAATTCTTATTAATTTGAGTTCAAGCCCAAGTGGAGGCTTTGCTGTACGCTCTGATATAGGAGCCGACTGTGTTTATCCTTATTTTGAGTAATTAACCCTTCTTTAGTCTTACGTTTCTGTTCACACACTCTTTGTGAACTAATATACAGCTTTTATTTGAGAATTTTATGTTATGAACATCTCTGAAGGTTAAGCTGATAATTCATCAAGCCATACGGGTGACAAATTGAAGATTCTTGCCTCATGTAAAGGCAATATTTTCCAGACTCTCTGCATAATGTATGTTGTGGCAGCGTAGCCTAAGATGAAATGAAAAGAAAGACACCTTTAGAGGTAGCTAACATTAGCAAGATGGAAGTATGATTTTAGTAACCTTCTGTAAGATTTTTACAGTGTCAGAAATTATAAAATTAATGTGTAGAAAAGTAGTAAAATTTCCAACTTTAAGTATTAGATTGATTTAAATATAGCGAGGCACATTAAAGCTGTCTGCCTAATCCGCATCGAATTACCAGTGTTCCATGGATGTTATTCCCTGGGTTATTATTGTCATTCACTCATGTTATTACTGGCCTGACATGTTACGAATTAACAGCATTTAATAACCTGAAAACAAGGCCTGCATTGCATTGCCTGGAACAAAACTACACATGCCTTCTCGCTTTTGCTCATTTTTTGAATAAAATGCAATAATGTTACACGTATCTCCAGACATAAAATCTTAGGATTTCTTTCTGCGGGGCTACCTTAAGCACACAGAGATAATCCCGAGTGGAATTTGTGAAAAAAATTCGTGTTATTTATTAATCGTGTCTCTAGTATTTGCTGATAGGATGTTCTTGACGTCTTAGGTTATTTGTAGGTTACATTCATTACTTATGACAGGGTTTTAATTCTCCTTTATGAAAGAAACTTTGCTCGGTTAGCGTAATTTAATTTTATAAATTTGCGTAATAAAACTTTTGAGAAGGAAACAGTGAGACTTATGCATTCTGCGCTAACTGTACAAGATATTTGATGTTAATTAAGCAATTTTTATGATATGGATCTGTACTATTATTTCAGCTTTTCCTTATCTCTCACCAGGATGCAGATGAATTAAGAATATTTAGATATACAGCTTTTGACAGCGATTCTTACAGCTTCGTTTTCTCTCTCCCAGTTCTGCCAGTTTGTACTTCTTTAGCCATTTTGCTAGCCAAAGTTAAATTGCGCTGTTTCAAGATCTGAGCCAACGCTTCATCTGGCCAAACTGTTGTAGTCCCAGGCTACGAATCCATTTCAGGCTGTATTTTTAATTTCTTGTTTAACAAAAGTAAGTGGCTAAGCCTAGAGAGGACGAAATGGAAATCTTTACAAATGGTTCAAGGCTAGAGGGACGCATTGGTGCGGCCTTCGTAGTACTGTCTATGGCGTGGAGATCCACGAAGAAAAATACAGTTTGGGAGATTTTAATATAGCCTTCTAAGCAGAGCTCTTTCCCATAAATGGATGAAAGGATGAAATTGATGAAAATCTTCCCATCCCTTTCTCCGTAGATTTACATGGAGTCTGAGAGTTTTAATTCTCCGTGATTGACACACTCGGTGGGAGTCGTCAGACACTGGACGATTAACGTTCCAGATTGTAAATAAAGTAAGTACGAGAGAACTATACGGCGACAATTCTATCAACTAACTCTTAACAGGTCATGGCAGATTTCCGCACTACTTCGAAATAGTTGGTTTGGGTCATCTAAGGGTTGTAGCTGTGGCCGAGGAGATAGAGATTTCCTCCATTATTTAATAGGAAGCGAATTTACTCAAAGTCCAATTGGGAAAATCTAAATACTTTATTGACGAGCATTAACCTCCCATATCTCGAGCAACTGGCAAGATAAGTGGGAGAGCTCCTCGAGCAGATTTAAGTGCAATCTATAAAGAAATATATTTCCTCCCAAGAATTTCTCAAAAGAGCGCCTTAGGATAAGCGTAGATTCAGGATGGATTACCAAATATTGAAGAGAAGGTTGTCCTCGTTGGATATATATAATCATTTTTAGACGTCAGCATTAAACCCTAATATACTAGTATTTGTAATGGGGGTAACTCTCCAGACCAATCTATGTGTGAGCGCAAGTTGTGCCTCCTGTTAAATTTAAGTTTTAATAAAAAGGCTTATTTAAATCCTTCATGGGATTGTGTTTGTCTAGCTCCTCTTTCACAGCTAAAAAAAAGGCGTCTTGGAAAAAGCAATCCAAAAAACATCAAAATGTATGGGATCACGGTGCAACAGGATGGTGGACATATGACATTATGCCAAAAGTTTTAACTGAACGTTTTACAACCATACCACAGCTTGCACAGTTTATAACAAGTCATGGTCCATTTCCTGCATACTTCCCTAGATTCAACATCTCAGAAGCAAACATCTGTGTCTTTGGAATTGAAAGTTCCCCTGAACATTACATTTTCCACTGCTTATTGACAGACGCCAACCAACCAACCAACCAGTTACCTGCGCCAACCAACAACTACGACACAGCATATAAAACATTTATAATAAAAAATTGTATGGTAATTAACAAAATTTGTAAAAGTATCAACCTAATAGCAGAAATGGGACAAGACGTATGTCAGCCAAGCTAAATTAAAATAATCACTAAGCCATGATCTCATAGTGGATTTTGTTTTATTTTATTTATTTTTATTTTTTATTTTACTTTATTTTATTCATTTTTGATTTTTGATTTTCTCAGCACTGAGAATGCTTACATCAGCGGAACATTACTAACTAATGAACATCTAAAAACTACTATAAACTTTAAATCACGAACTGTTGTGAAAAGAAAAAAACTGAAAATGCATAACATATACTAAAAAAACTCTTAATGTCAAACTCACACAAAACTGCTCCAGCAACCTGAAGTCACCCGTATAAGTATTCATTCTCAAGTCACACCAACGATCTTATTCAGCACAAAACTAAAATACGAATTAGAATTAAACTTTAAATCTGTAACAAATTCAATCAAGAACAGAAATCCAGTGACAAATGCTAGAAAAGTAATAAATATCAAATTGATTAATCAAATAACCATTTAGTTCACGGTTCCAAAACAAGTACACTACTCACTAATTATTTTTCTCACCAAAATAGCCCTTAACAACTTGAACGCCTGTACAATGAGTGTAGAAGAGTAATTATTCTAATTTCATAATTTACAACACAACAGTTCTACCTTGTGATAAAACAAATTCTCACAAAAACGAATTGCCACAAAAATTTCTCATAAATTTGCAGTTCTAAATTCTCGTAAAACACTAAACTCTAAATGTTTAAGCAATTCTCACTAACAATAATCACTATTCACCAAACTACAAAACTCAGAAATTAGGCAGAAACTCAATTACTACTTGAACAACTCATTAAGGCCAAACAAGAACCAGCAAAAATATTGAACACTCATTAAAGCTATCAAGACCTTCACTCAAGCTGATACCTTAAAATCTAAAAAATTCAGTAAAATCTCTAAACACACCATCACTGGTCCCTCGCAACTTTACAAATCTAACCAGCATTAACGTTAATAAAAGAACTGAATTACTCAAAATAAAATCCAAATTTCTAATCAATTTCTGTTATAAACATTCTCTAAAATCCATTAACACAATTTAAGAACTTAAAAAAAATCACTGCTAAATTAACACTTAACAATCGTTCTGACATTAAACAATTCACTTAAAAAATGTGCAAATAACCAAATCAATTACAAAAATGCAAATAACAAAATCAAATCATAAAAATGCAATTACCACACACAACTTTAAATTAACTAAAAAGTGTGTCAAAGAGCTAGGTACACTCAAACATAAAAATCCAGCGCTACTCAAAACACAATATTCACATAAGCATACACAAAATAGAAATTAAGTATATAATACAAAATACACATAAATAGTGGTCTACCAGGTCGCGAGGTCACGGCACCATTGTTGTCAAAGGAGAAATTTTGCGGGTTTTTATTATTAATTTTTAAATTTTAACTTGCATACTCAACCTCTCTTGGTGCCGTGTCAAACTAAAAAAAACACAAAAAATACTCATAAAAATATAATGAGTTCAATAAAATCATAATCCTAGAGACTGGCGTTTGAAAACAAATTAATTAATACCTTAAGCTAGATTAAATTTTCATAAATCCTCAACACAGTAAATTCAGTTTTATCATATCAACTCTCAACTCTTAAGTTCAATGAAATGAAAAATCCTCCCTGGTGCTTTATTAAACTCAAAATATTAATATTCATGTAAAATGCATTACCGACACTAAATCATTAACATGCTATCTCTCACTAAAACTAACTAATCGGCTCTCCTTCCTGAAAACACATAAATTTCAATACAACCTTAGAGTTAGGCCACAACACTTAAAAGTAAAACAGAGAACAGTTCAAAACACCAGGGAGAAATAAATATCACACACTAAGAAGTCAAAACACCAGTTAATTTAAATTACTAAATCTGATCGTATAGTTTTAACCCTCATTAAATTCTCCTACGCCCGCAATAAACTACCCAGGTTCGAATGGAAGTTTAACCATGTTTTCCGAAAGGATCACATGGGTGACCTACAGTAGACCCCAAAATAAAAAACAAAACAAAAAACATACAATAGTAAAACAAATAAAAACATTTATTTAATATTCCAAAAGATTATCCATTCAGAATAGCTGGCCAGACTACCCCTACAAACATTTACTAAAAATTACTCACAATTCTTCATGCGACAATCTAAACCATGATCAATATTGTATTCAAAATTCTTAATTACGTATCTTACAATAATTTCGTAATTATCGCTGAACCATACTTAAGTAGTCTGAAACTTTTTTTATTTCTTTAAATATTTTCAAATCTTACCAAAATCTTAATGAAACAATTTACAATTTCTATTAATCTTAGAAGGTTACTCAAGCATTTAAACTCACACTACATATACAAATATTTTAAATCAATTTTCGTAAAGTGAAAGATGAAGATTTTTCCTAATAATCGATTTCACAAAATCCTAAATCAGTTAAGGGCAATAAGTTTGAGGACACATATAGAATTAAATACAAAATCAAAAAAATAATCAACTCACGGTGGAGAAAAATTCCTGCCCAGATTTCGTCTCCCTAATTGTCTACGAAACGCACGTAAAAGAAGTTCAAAAATCTTTCTTCATCACTGCCGCACCAAATAGTCAATTCTTCTGTTGTAGAAAACTTCCTCATGGATATAGTCCTTCTGCATTCAAGGAGGTCCAAGTTAGCATGAATGTCCACCAACATTTCGATGATGTCCTCAACAAAGAAAAATGGAAGCCGCAGTAATCTGTATGTAAAAGCCCACCGACTTCTGAATGATGTTCTCGCTGAAGATAAGTGCAAGTCACAGTAATCTGCATTTAAAACACATTATTTTTCCTGAAGGAAAAAACATCAGTGAGAATAGGACATTACCGCAGACCTTCAGAAAGGATTCACCGACGACGATACGATGGGAGCCCGCATCGTTCTCGGGCCAATTCTCGCACGGACAACCCCGAGAAGGGGCCGCTGGGCCCTCTCTCTCCCCTCAAAAAGGACTCTTAAAATCTGACAAAAACTTGAAAAAAATTTTCGCTCGCCACGGGAGCGACCAAATTTAAAACCTCGTGACGCTCAAAAAGTGCACCGCCTCTATAATTACTATTGGTTAAAAAAATCCGTAAAATTAAAACTCACCAATGCTACACAAAACAGTAACCCTCTCCAACCATTAGAAACAGACCAATAAATACCCAACAAAATTCTAAGAAAATCAGTTCTATCCTTTCACAATGACAAGCCCCTTACTTTCAAGCACAAAAACAAAGTAATAAATCTGTTAACGCTGCGACTCTTCAGACAGATCCCAAATTTTTGCACCCTCATAATTCTATCAAGAATCGGCGCCGCTAAGCGGATCGCCTTTGAACAAAAAAAAAACACAAGTTCGTGCCCGCAAGAAAAGGGGACGAAAAAATGCAGCTGGTCGCTGACCCTTGACCCCAAAATTCTCCTCCCGTGAGAACAAAAAACAGGCTGTCGCTTTCTGCTAACTTAAAGAAATTTTACCCAAATCAAAAGAAATAATTTAGCGACAGTATAATTTAAAAATTACATCTCTAACATGAACATTAAAATTTTACTATTCACTGTAAATTAATAAAATTAATAAGCACTGTAAAATAATACTTAAAAAATCTACACAACAAAACTAACAGTTGTACAGTATAGAATAACAATGCAGTTATGACAAAACAGCAGTATTATCTACTTATATTTAATCATTTATTTATTACATTTATTTACATGTATACTTTTATATTGTATGTTATATGTATGTACATATGGTAAATTCATGTTGTATATAACTATTGCATGTTGTGTTTATTTTTATGATTATATGCCTATATGTTTTATTTTGTAATTCTATTGGCAAATAATAGATGCTTCTCTGTACCACATGTACCATTGTAACCAATGTAAAAACCATTAGCTATGCAAAACATATACTCAAAATACATGAACTCCCGGAGCGGCACTCGTCTTGCCCCTGGGAAGTGTAGCTCCGAATAGAAGAGAGCGTGGGAACACACTTGTTTACCTATGTTAGACATCAGTTACTGTTCTAATTCCGCAGATGGAGCGATAACTCGCTTGACTGTCTAATAGGATCTGAAGAACAATTAAGTTAACATTACCCAAGCTAGGACCTTATAACTGCTTTACCACAGACTGAAAAATTATTTAAGTTTACTGACTCTTGGATAATTTTATCAACACCCCTATGGAATTATATCAGTACCGCTTTAACAATAAGTTTCTGCAAATTAATGAATGAAAGAGAGAACATAATTATCAAAAAAATAACTGTTAAGAAATGTGTTTTCTTTACTTGAATCCAATGTTAAGAAATAGCTAGAGCTAGTTTGAATTTTATTGCTTCAAAATATGAACGCTAAATTTGTATAAAGTGAAAAGACTCAAAGGAAAGAAAAGGAAATGCATTACATATCAGGCCTATTACCCGGCTTATTATTATATTATGCTAGTGCTCTTTGTTATGCACTAAAGCTAACGTGAGAATGTGACGGTTTCTTGAAAGTGATCAGTAGTTCCTAAAAGGCAACCTAAAGGTTTCTATGAGGATAATTTATTTTAAGCAGCGTCTTCATTCAAGCCATTCACACTACTAGATTTGTACGCGGACCCTTTCAGTCACTGGCCATGAAGACTATTTGTTCAATCTTCTTTAATTATGTGACTTTACGGAACAATTTACTCAATTTGGCAGGATACTCGAGAAGACGATCATCCATTTTTTTGTTCTTCTTCATTCCATCTGTCTTGATGTAGAGGACTAATTCTACAAATTACTCCGGCTCAGACAAACTGTGTGCGTTTTGGTACTTGGTAAGTTTTATTCAAATTTTGTGTTCAAGTTTCCGTTTGCTTGTACGTTTATACTGATTATGGGAGCAACTAATTAAAGCGTTGTCTGAATATTTGAAATATTCAAACGTTCCATGTCAAGAACAGCAGTTAGCTGTTTCACAATAGGAATTTATTAAAGATACTTGATTATATTTTTAAAAATAGACTCAGATTAGGTATTTAAGCGTTAAAAAGTAATTTGTTTCCAAATTTCAGATGTGAAACTCTCTTCCAGAACAAAAATTAAATACCTTTGAGTGAAGCAATGTAATTAATTAGGAGCATCGCCTGGCATTCCTTTCGAATATAAATTAACGTGCTTTATGAGCTAATTTCAAATGAAAAAATTCATTGAGTCGCTGAAAATTATACTAATTACTGCCTTCTTCTGCATTTAACAATTGTTATACGAAGATACTTAGTTTAATTCTTTGGAAGCGTTTCTCACTGTCAAGTGGGTTGCATATCATACTGATCGTCCTTCAGGTTACGTTTGATAAAATTTTGCTTTATTTTGGAAAAGTTCTTTTGCAACCTAGGCATTTTGTTAGCACATATATTTATGTACGCATACATGACTCGATGCTGCTGCTGGACTGGCTAAGGTATTATTGCTGTTATTTCAAATTTATCGAATTAAAATTCAGTAATCCAATGTACTGAAATTTGTGATTTCGGTTTATTTCTCTTTGTTTAATGACTCTCAAAGGAAACGGCAAGAATCCCTTGCCCTATTTATTCCTTAAATTTCATTTTACAATACTTTGCTCTAGGGTTACTGGGACTGATTCATTTTTCCATTAAATTTAATTAAATAAAATCCTTCCTACTTGTACTTCCTTTCAAGAGTTATTGATATTTTATGTCCCTTTTAAATTTAGTACCGAAATTTGATTTAACATTGAATTTATAAATAAAGGACACCAAGTTTTGACTATGTACACTTCAGCAAAATAAATTGAAATTCTTTGCCATCCGGTCACGAATCTCCGTTAAGATAATAAATTAAATAGATAATTTAAGCCTTACAAATTTTTTAACGTAAGCTTTCATAGGCCGAAATTCAATTAAAGAGAGAAGGCGTTTGTGGGAGAAGAAGTAAAGAGAAAAATATTCAGTTCGCCGCTGTGACTGCTTTGCAAGAGATTTGAATACTGAATAATCAGTTATCTACCCGCCCTTTTCCAAGTCTTTTGCTCATGCAACAGAATTCGCTGAGAACAACGAGTTCGTAACCAGGAAGCTATCTTATGCCATTCATAAAATCCTCTATTTTGCTCTTAGAAATGCGTCAGCTTTAAATGACTTGCATCTCATTATTCCGTACGATGAGAAGAATTCAAGAGCATTGTAACAAGAGAGCACCCATCTTGGGTAGAATGCGACTAACCTGCTTCTGTGTTGACTCATTCGCAAAGAAATCCAATACTTTGAGCAAGGTGGCACTTCGGACGAGAGCAGTAGAAAATCGATCCCCTAGCAGACGCTCATTCGGTTTTGCTCAGCCTATGGCGCCCGCTAATTTCTTTAACCACGATCACCAGTTGAAAAGAGTCACTGCTAATATTTAAAGATAAAAAATCTAATGTACCTAGACATTTCCTAGCATTTGTTTTCACTCTCAGAAGGATAACACCCCAAAATATCAGAATTGTTACGTCTCTTTTCATAGAATTTTAAACGTTTCTTAAGAAAATAGTGAATTTGAAAGAGATTTCAGAATATTCCTATATGTCTTTTAGTTTCAAAGGACGCCTTCCATTCTTAAAAAAATAATCGAAAATTTGCGGACAAAAATTAAATAAAAGAAAAACAAAATATTGTGATGATTGTTCGATTGTTGTTTCATTTATACACAAAAAATGAAAGTTGTATTTTACATTATAAACTTTTAAACCGTTTTTAAGGTTTTTTAAACTATTTCGTGTCTTTTAATTTCAAACTATAAATTTTATTTCATTATTCTGCATTTAGATATAGATTACAGGATTTAAACTATTTTCATTTTTAACTGGTTTTGTCTGCAGTTTATATCTCACATCCCTGATAGCTAAATTCTACTGATATATTTCTGTGTTCGATATCTGTGATCTAATCCAGTTTACTCCTATACTGATCAAAGTTCACGAAATACATGAAATTTATAAGCATCAGAATAAAAATGTCATTACAAAATCATTTGGAAAACTCTGTTGTTCTCTTTCTGTGCTTGTTCATAGTAAATGAAGGAAAATTACGTATAGAAATCAATAATGAATTACATTAAAATGTCTAAGTGAAAAGCCCGCACAAAATAATTTACATTCTGGCAAGCATTTAATTTGCTTTACTTTTACGTACCCCTTTTTACATAACTTACATTTATTTAAAAACTTCTGTTATTTCAACAATTCAGAAATTGAATTCATTATAACTTTCACTGTCTTCAGTACAGCTTTAACTGTAAAGTGGACATCTTTACTCGAAAATATTTGAAAAGTGGCAGATGTATAATGACATTGTTAGAATATTTTAAAGTCGAGATTTGAGTGAGATACAAGGTATTCACTCGTCTGCTTTCCACACTTCTCAAACGAATTTTAGAGCTTTTAAATATAGCAGATTAAAACAGTCACATAAAGACACATTAATATTACAATTTTTGTGTTTCAAAGGTTTTATTAATTTCAATAACGTTCATTTTAGTAGTTTTCTATTTATGAATATTTTTTTCATTCTTAGCATAAATCGAAAGTTTCTAAATCGTACTGAAAATCTAGGAGGAAAAATGCACGAGGGATAAGAAATATGCAGTAAATACGTAATACTTGTTCGATAATTACTATTAAAATTTTAAAAAACTGACAAAGTAAAAAAAAGTTTTTTGATTATAAAATTTACAAAAATAATGTCATTTGTTTTCTAAATAGATTCCAATTTAAAACTTCAAACCATTTTAAACTATACAGTTACAAAAGTCCCAATATTTAAAGAATTCATTCTCAGAAGTTTATATTATGTTTAAAATGAATTTTCAAAATAGTTTAAGGCAGGTGGTGGAAAAAGTGATGCTATATTCTTTTATCCTGAATTAAGGCCATATACAGACTTTTTTGGATTCATTTCATAAAGAAAAGATGTAATTATCAAAGATGTCGCTGGGCATCTTTTCCCTTGACTGCTTACGTATCAGATTTGTTGCAAATACTTCCCTTCAACTGAAGTGGCAGTAATATCTATTTCTTCTGGTCACGAATTTGGTGTAATGAAGACGGTAACACTTTTTTCATAGTAAATAATGCCATTTTATTACGTAGTTATAATGTCTGTATTTTTCCAAAATTTATGCAATTTAGAAAAATCTATGTTTGTAATTAATAAATTAAATAATTAGGAAATCGTAAATGTACCAGTAACTAATTCCTTGAAAACCATTTTTCGGTAAATAAAAGCACATGGAGTAATTAGTTCTTAGCAGTTAAAGTTAACATAATTAATTTTCATAAAGACATTAAATGAAAAGAGAAAAATATCAAAATGTTAATGCTTACTTCCGTTGCTTAGTATGTTCTTTAAAGAAGAAAAAACATCTAATCATTTCAACAATGAAATCTTTTCTTAGAATGATATATATATATATACATAATTTGATATGAAATAAGTGTTTGACTAGGAAAGACATTATTTTTGCAGTCAAGAGCGGATTGAGGTTAGAAAACACTGAAAATATGTTACGTAGTAGAAGATGCGGAGAACCTTTGAAGAATCACAAAAATCACTTGATAATCCAAACATCTCTTTATTACTTGTTGATTGCCCTATGGCATGGCACATCACAATGGGGCCAATCTGCACCCCATAATTTTGATGATGATGCAGTACATTTTTAACAGCAGCCAAGCAGGAGACGTCCTTTAGTTAGCAAACGTAGACAAAGAATAAAAGGAGGGTAGTTGAATTGCAACGGTATTTATAGTAAAATGTTTCGCTAATCTGATTGGCTAAAACTTAAAGTCAATGAAGAATTCTTAAGCTGACATGATGCGGAAAGTTATTACTAGAAAGGAAGTACCCAAATTAAAAATGATTAATTAAGAGGTTTTTTTAAATTATAATTTTGATTTACATGTTTTTATCTTACATATCCCCCTTCAAAGAAAGCCTTGACGGCAGAAAAGCCTTTTTAGAAGAAAGCATCAAAGCATTAGCGAAACAAGGGGAATACAATGTAAAAAATGATAAACTTTTGATCTAAATATTTTTTAAATAACAAAATCTTCTAGATATCATTTTTAACAATAAATGCAAATTGAAAATCTGAAATTCTGCGAGTTCTTTTTTAATACTGTACGAATGTCCTAATTTGCCAAATACTGTAACGAATGTACCAATTTTTTCAAGAAATAACTGGAGCAGTTTACAGTTCTTAAAATCTCTGCTTGAATATTATAATCATGATCATATTTTGCAATCCTTAGTTTAAAAGTCTTTGATAGAAAATGTTGTTGCCAATATAAAGCCAAAATTATCTTTTATATATTTATGAAATTTCTATTAAAATTAATTATTTAACACTTATAAAATAATCCACTTTTCTTAGTTGTAAAGCAATGTAAAATGGAGCTTAGGACTTAATAAACATAGAAAAGTAACAAAATTCAATACAATAATAAAAAAAACTTTGATAAAAATGGGCAAGTCCTCTACAGTGCAAATCATCATTACAACTTGTTCATGGCTGTGGGATACTTAATTACAATAGAATAAAAAAAAACCTCCGTTCCTTAAAAAAGGTAACTGGCCTTTAGTATTTCATAATTATCAAAGTTTGTATTCCTAACTCATGGCCAGACAAAAAATCCTCAAATTATTTAATTGAAATAAACACAATATATAAAAATTAAAGATACACAGTCCAGTCACATTAATGTGACCACCACGTACTTTCCATGTCAGAGTTAAATAACCAATCACAGAAGGCAGGTGGCAGCACAGTGCAGTTGAGCGTATATAAAGGGTGTGTGAGGGCTTCGGAAAACATTTCAATCGTTGGCGTAATGCAGAAACGAAGCGATTTATCCGACTTCCAAAAGGGCATGATCATTGGCTTTCGGGCCAAGGGTGGAAGCATTTCCGAAACGGCTGAGTTTGTGAACTGTTCGCGTGCCGCCGTGGTAAAAGTGTACCGTGCATGGCAAAATGGGACTGTCCAAAATCAGCGACGTGGCAAATGTGGTGCACCACGGGCCACAGATGACAGAGGCGAACGACGGTTGCGGAGATGCGTTCGGGCAGATAGACGGGCTACCGTTGAGCAACTGACCACCAAAATGAACCAAGGGGCTACCAAAAGTGTCTCCCAAAGTACTATTCAGCGAACATTGCTGCGTCTGGGCCTCCGAAGCAGACGCCTGGTTCGTGCACCTATGCTGACTGCTGTTCATCGACGGCGAAGGCTAGAATTTGCACGCCAGTACAGCAGCTGGACGTCCACTGAGTGGCGACAGGTTGCGTTTTCGGATGAATCGCGTTTTATGCTCCATCGGACAGATGGACGTTGGCGTATAAGGCGTGAAACCTCTGAAAGGAACCACCCTGCAACCATTGCCGGAACGGTCCAAGCTGGAGGCGGGAGCATTATGGTCTGGGGAATGTTTTCCTGGCATTCTCTAGGTTCACTGATCATTGTGGAAGGCACAATGGATCAATACAAGTACGCATCTGTCCTTGCGGACCATGTTCACCCCTACATGCGCATTGTTTTTCCTCAGGATGATGGCATCTTCCAGCAGGACAATGCGAGGTGCCATACAGCTGCCAGTGTACGTGCGTGGTTCGAAGAGCACCAGGATGAGTTTACCGTCCTCCCCTGGCCAGCAAACTCACCTGACTTAAACCCAATCGAGCATCTGTGGGACCATCTCGATCGAGTTGTTCGCGCCATGGATCCTCAACCGCGTAATCTAGCGCAGCTGGCCACGGCATTAGAGTCGGCATGGCTCAACATCCCAGAGAACACCTTCAGGGACCTATGTGACTCTCTTCCTGCACGTCTCGCAGCAGTCCGCTCTGCGAAAGGTGGTTATTCTGGCTTTTGACAGATGGTCACATTAATGTGACTGGACTGTGTATATAAAATTCTACACTGTCTTACAATAATAGTATGGACCATAAAATTTTGTGAATATGAAATGCGAAAATAAACAAACTTTATAATTTTATCTGTTTAGGGAAGGCTTTTAAAGCTTTTCAAATATAAAAATTTTAAATACATCTATTAATTACGTTACAAAATCACAAGAAATTTCAGACTATTATAATGTAATTAATTTTTTATTCGAAGCATCATTTGAAATAATATTACAAAATTATGATTAATAATTTACTTATTTTGTATAAACTGAAAGACCTCACAGTTTTCTCTTAATGCAAGCATTTTCATCTATTAGGCAAATCCGCATTAATGAATAAGTGTATGAATTTTCACCAACGGTAAAAGGGACGCTCCCGGAAGTTATTTATAAAGGCCTCCGTTCCTTGTTTAAAGGCAACTGGCCTTTTTGAACTGCACTATAACATTCCATTTATATAAAATTAACCACAGTCATGTTATATTAAAATAATAATAACAATAATAATATGCGAAAAAAAGTGGAAGTCTTCAGAGTTTATCTGAACATATAATCATCTGTAAATTTTAAAATTAATTAGCATAATTTCATTTGGAATTAAAATTATTATAATTTAATTTGAAGTGAAGGGAATTTTAACTGCATATAATGCTGATCCATAATAAATAGGAAATTTTGTATTCGAGGCAAATTAAACTCCATTTTTATTTCAATTGGCATTTGTGACCACAGTTTACTTGACACTCTAATCATGCCGACTTCCAGAACATTTACGTTTTTGAATGCTAATCGATAGGAATTACAATGTAATGTAGAGGCATCTAAGCAGCACAGGGGGGTTGAAGCTGAAAGTATGCAATTATCCAACAGAGAAGCTCGCCAACAGCAAGGCTTGGTTTAGATTAGAAAAGTTTTAGTTTTCAAAATTTTGAGTTCAGGTTCTGATTCGGCTACGCCATCGGCGTCATGCAAGCCATATGACATAGATCAATCTAGAAATTGGGCAGTTCGAGAAAGTTATTACAAGAGAAGAAGTACCTGAATTAAAATGAGCAATTAAGAGGGATTTTTAAATTATATTTTTTGATTTGCATATTTTGATCTCACATATATCAATTTCCTTCTTATAAAAAGTATTCTTTATACATAAAAAATTAGTATCTCAATATATAAAATTATCTTCTTTCCATTTCAGACCAGCTGTTGGAAAATTGTTTTCTGCTAAAGATAAAAGCTGCTTGTAAATTCTTCAACTCTACTCCATCACATCATTCTTCGATTCCAAGTCATCAAATCAGTCTTCGCCTCCCCCCCATCAAGAGAGTTTTTAATTTAGGTCAATAGGTATGTTATTTAATCACTACATAATTGTTTACAAACTTACTGTTTAATGACAGCTTTAAATGACAGAAGTAATATCCAAATTTCATTTAGCAATTTTCTCAATAACTCGTTAACATAAATATTGCCGGAATGCATGAACATCCGAATTCATGTATTACGATCTTACTTATCATCATATTCGAAAGCAAAAATAGTTCAATATCCTGCCCACTATATTCGCATTACGATCATACATTGCATCCCCATAAGAATAACTATGATAGAAAGAAACGTAATGCCAGTAAATTATAAGTTAATCGAGTCACGGTAAACAGCCTTTTCCTGCAATGAAAAGCACAAAACGTTTTTTTTTTTTTTAAATTCGAGTGCTTTTAGAAAGTATACAGCCATTGCCGTAACTTATACAAAAGGCAAACAATGGAATTTTATATAGTTATTCGCATTGAAAACTAGAATGAAATTTAAACAGATGTAAGGCTCAATTATATATATATATTTATATCTATATAGAGATATAAATATATACGTCTACATATATATAGATATATATTTATATATAGACATAATATATAGCTTTGGCATAATTAGCATATAGGTTTGGCATAAGTTACTTCAGGGAAATTTTTTGTGCTACTTATTGTTCATGTGATATTATATATACAGGTTTAGGCCGACAAACTTGGAAGATGTGTAGGGGGTATAGAGATGATTTGGAATCACATAGAAATGCAGGGTCGCAGCTGCCAGAGTTGCGACCTATGGTGCAAAGAATCAGAGAAAAAGAACAGAAATAGCAACACATTAATGGGACAGAAAACATTTTATTGAAAGGTTCTACAACAACAGGTGTTCGAAATTACGACCAGAAGTCGTCTGGCAGGCCTGAGAGTGGGGCTGCATGGAATTCCTTACTTTCCGGAACATTCCTTAATCTCATCTACTGGAACTGGGTAATTATACTTGGAAAAACTGAGATAAACATATTTTGTTATCTCACGGAGTAGGCAGTTTGGACATCATCTTAAAAGCAGGTTTTCGTCACGACATTAAACTTTAGTCGAGTAGTCAATCCGAATTGCTATCCGTGATTTTGAAAGCTTTAAAAGCAAATTTTTACTTAAAACGTTAATTTTTACTTAAAATTTTTCCTTCAGAGATTAAACGATATTAAAAAAAGTTATACAAGCTCAGATGCTAGCTATTCTCTTTAATTTGGGAAAGTAAAATGACGTCTAGAAATCTGCCTCTTTCGCTATGATGTTAACGACTTCAAGGTTTTAAACGGCATGACTTAGATCAGTGATTCTCAACCTTTTTCTGCCGCGGCACACTTCTAACGATTTCAAAATTTGGCGGCATACAAAGAAAAAGATAAGTTTAAAAGTTGTTTACCTACCTATAATGAACTGTTTGAAATAGTTTATGATAATAATTTTGAATGTGAAATAAAATAATATATACTACAAAAACAGCAGTACGTTTATTAAGAGATTAATTACAAGTTAATAATAAGAATACTTTTAATGAGAAATTTGGGCTTGATGTTTTTTGATAATCTCATTTATATTTGGTCGTAAAAATGACAGTGCTACTCTCATGTCGTCTTCTACATTTAACAGACTCGATCTTTTATTCCCTTTTATGCTGGTTAATACCGAAAATTCTAATTCACACAAATAAGACGTAGAAAATTGTAACAATATTTTTAAAGCTCCTTTTGGCCATCATGGGATAATCTCATCTAATGTTAATCCAAAATGAATTAATTGATGCTTCCGAATATTTTAAAATTTGATCTTGATTATTAGAAAGCGAAATTAGTTCTTCCTGTTCATTCAAAGTTAATTCAAATACATAAGTATTCGTTATCACAAATGGATTACGAACCCCATCAAATTTTCTTATATCTAAATTTAGGAAAAAATTAAAACTTCTCTCTTCTAAGGTTGTCAAATGGTCAATAACAATTTTATGAATAGTTTTATTAAAATCTTTTGGAACTGACTCAAACTTTTCCAAATTGCCTTCCTGAGCTTTATTCTTCCATAAAGTTATTTCTTTTTGGAAGCCCATCAGTTTATCTGTTGAGTTTAATATATTTTCTTTCGGCCCTTGCATATTTGAATTTATGTTATTAAAAATAACAAAACTGTCTAATAAGTAAGCTAATCTCCCATCTGCACCAATCAGAACTTCTCAATTTAAATTATGTACTGAACATGCACCAAAATGCTCCGAATTACGCTCTTCTCCAGAGCACCAAAATTGGCTTGGCTACCACAATTGACGAGCTTATTAATGTCTTAAAAACCGAATTTTGCCAATTCTCATGTGTACTGTGTACTAAGATTAAACCCTTTATAATTTTTACTATAAACATTTCTAAAATTTGGGGGCATACAAAAGTGCCGCGGCACAGTAGTTGAGAATCACTGCCTTAGATAATATAACTGCAGTTATTAGAAAGAGTAGACAATTTCGTCTTTCTACTGTTCCAAATACTACAATTTTCATCCTAAAAAGAGAAAGATTATTTTAAAATCTTTAAATATTACAATAGAGTTTTGTTACTGAAAACAAAATTTGAAATACTAACAATGAATTATTGCATCTGAAACATTCCAAGTATATTAAAATTCTGAACTTTCCACTAAAAGTAATTGGTATGGATGCTTCCATTGAACTACTATAAGGCTTTTATACCGTGAAATGTTGAGTGCTATGAAATGTTTTACTGTTTAACAGATATCGAATTTTTGTCTTGCTTAAATAAAATGTTTCATACAGATTTGCAACAAATGAAAATGAGAAAATGTTATTTATTGGGCGACAATTTGATCATTTTGGTATCATATAATTTTTTTAATGGACTTCATTAAAATTCTTTGGAACTATGAAGGAATTTCAAGATATCATCTAAAACAGAATCTATCTTGAATGACGTTCAGAAATTAAGAAACCTTGTATAGGGAATGTTTTCGTAAACTTATTGCTGCTAAACACTATTCTTTCTTATCAAGACCAGAATATTTTGATTAAAATTTCTAGAGCATATTCTACGTTAGTCTCAAATCACTTTCACTGCTCCTTGACTCTAGTACGAGATATGGGAACTCATGTCCCGATGAACGATATAGTACTTATTTTAGTCGCTAATTTCAGCATTTTACAAATTAAGGAAGGCTGGGTACTTGAGTTTAATAAATTATACTTAGCAATTAAATGCATTTTTCCTATATAATTTTGAAATTTTCAATGCGTCGAAAATATGCATGACTTTTACTTTCCTATTAAATAGGGCAGCACAAAAATAAACGCTGTAGACATAAGTCGCACATTAATGTAGCAGTTAAACCCATACATTTCAGGAAGTTGTATGAAATGCTCTATAACATCTTAGATTTCAGTCTTTAAGATCATTTTATAGCCATTGATTTTATTTTGTTTATAGGTTATGTACGTATAATTTGTTCATATTTCCAAGAATGATAAACAGTAAAGTGATGTTCTGTACTTATGAAGTGAAATATCGTTCAAATTCACAGAACATTTATAGAGAGAATCTAAAATATACATTAACATTTCAAGTAGTTTAAACACAGTAGTGTTTCTCTATGCTTCTTAATACGGGAATTATTTGAAAAATTATTTGTAGCTTGATTATGAAATAATAATACGTTTTGTCGAATTAATAAATAAATGAGAAATATGAAAATGAAAATTAATAATTTAAATCATATTGATTTTTACCGTTATATTTATTCGAAAATAAACATATATATACAGAGAGAGAGTATTGTGTAAAAATGCGAAAATAATCTCAGTTCTCATTTTGTGAGCTCGCGTATTTTTCTTTTACAGGTTGCTTAAAGAATGGGTAGAGGCTTATAGCATCATAAGCAATAATATGTTTATTCATTTAATTTAAACAACATCACCTTTATTTATGATGAAAACTCAACACATAATAGTGGAAAAATTGATGTTTTGTACGAAATTAGCTTTTCCTTAATCTTCACTTCCGACTACTTTAACACTGAAGGAACACATTTTTTTTAATCACCACAGTCGGGCTCCCTTAGTCTCTGATCCAGTATGCTCAGATTACCCGGCCGAAAAAAATAAAAGTTAAAAAGAAAGAATTCATAAATTACAAGAAAATGGAGCATGGGGACGTACCGCAGCTCAAATGCACGCAGACCTTCGGAATCCTTTGCCCTCAAACTTCAGAGAAAACGAAAATGTACTTTACGTCCGAAATGCAGGATACAGATTTAAATTTTTATTTATTACAATTCATTTAATGGTAATGTCTTACTGCACAAAATTTTCAGCATATATGTATATATATATATATATATATATAATTTATTGTGAGTTATTGGTTTATTACTTTGCAGCTTTAGCGCATGTTTGGGGCTTATTAATTACTTTTATATTGAAAGTATAAAAGCTTAATTATATATAAATAATAATCATAATATATTTATATATAATTAAGCGGAAATAAAAAATAATTTAAAAATTAGATCAGAAAAAGAGTAGAACATTTTAAATTAACTTACTTCGTAGAGACATTAAGTTATTTCAGAAGCAGGAGTGATGAAAAATGAGCAACGCCTTCGCTGGCACTCGAACCACGGACCTCTGGAATACGCGCACAGCTTCCTGACCACTACACCACGAAGGCATGCGAAGAAGGCGGAAGAGATACCTTATATTCTCTCCCTTTTAAAGGACGACTGGAGTTTTAGGAGGCTCAGCTGCCAAATACTGGTGGTGAGGAATCATCATTCATCACCTTTTAGTTCGGGCGCCACTGTAGAGCCATTAGGTTATTTTGGAAG
>KK115100.1:1371274-1398459 GCA_000611955.2 Stegodyphus mimosarum | reverse complement strand
AATTCGTATGTATTTCCTTTGAATTCTGAATTCGTATGTATTTCCTTTGAATTCTGAATTCGTCTGTATTTCTTTTGTGTATGTGGTATGTTTTTCCTTGGAAATTTGTTTCCCGGAATTTTTTGAAAGTACAGTACTTTTTTTTATTTCGCACAATGATGGAAAAATATAAGTTTTAGGAAAACATTAAATAGGGCCAGTCTGCAAAACATAAAATTTGTGAGTTTAGAATTGTAAAATAAAAAAAATAACATTAGAAATGTTAATATGCTGTGGTATGAAATGAATTCCAGTGGGAAATCAAAAAAAAGAAAAGCCTTTTATCATGCGTCGTTTGCAGCTAAATACGATAATTTACTTTTATAATTGATTCATTTTTATCTGTAATTTAACCTGAATGCTCCTTTTGTTATGTTTATTATCAGAAAAATATAAAAAAGAACAAAAAAACTTGACTGTTGGAGTTTCTTTAGCATATCAAAAAGTAATTATTGTCAAATAATAGACCTGCTACTAGGATTACAATAATCTCCACTTCTACGTTTAATTTGAGATGTACTTTCTGCCTTACGTGACACTATACTAATGTGCTATGGGAAAACGTGATACTTATCACATAAGATATAATCCCAAATCGTTATCTTGTCAGTGATGATTATCATGGTTTCCCATTTACAGCAGAGTTTAGTAGTTTCCTCTACTGAGGTAAAAGAAGAACATAATTGCTTCCACCTATAAAGAAAAGAACAGGAAATACAGCAGATCACACACAGTAAACTGCAATTAGTTAAATAAAAGAAATACCCGTATCTCAAAAGAAGTTTGGAATTTATAGCGTCAGTGTTAGACTGAATTTATCATAAAAATTCATTTAACCTTGGTATTTACGTGTTTCAGAATCTACATAACCTGGAATCTAAATCAACGAAATCGATATAATCTATGAGATATTTATTGTGGAAGTTTCTATTTAGGAAATGCGATTCAAAAAATTAACATGAGAGTGCTTCTATTTTAAAATGCTATTATTTATGTTTTAAAGTGAAAATTTGATTATTTTAATCTAAGAATTATGATTAACGTACTTTATTTAGAAGAGTTTAATGCGGTTACTAATACTACTACTAAATTTCATTTTTACATTCTCTTTTAGGTTTGTTTAAATTATTACTTGTATTTCAGAACGTTGAAGTGCTTCATTTGTGAATTCAATAGAACTCGGATTGAACGATATTTAATACAAAAATGACAACTACCTATTTTTATTCCGGTTGCGCACGTTAAGTAAACAAGAATATTTCAACATAAATGCGAATTTAAATTTTTGTTAAGGAATATATAAATATACATAGTTGTGTATTACAAGAAGAAACATCGAGTTGCTGAATACATTATAGATAATGAGATGCATGATTTGATTGGTTGATTAATAGTTTCTCCTGACACATCACTGGTATTACATTTTGCTGTACATTTACACTTTTTACATCACTATGGATAAGAGAAATGCGCAATAATCCTGCATGCTATGCTGACAATAGAATATAAAGGGAACCAAAGAGACAGGAACTAGCCAATCAAGCGAGAGTAAAAGAAGTCAACGGCAATATTTAAGTTTTGAGTTATTGACCAACAGCTGTACGTAATACAGATGTCGTTAATTCAGGTTAGTTTTTCCGAGCCTCAGTTATAGCCGCATTACTATGCGCTGCTGTTCGCTCAAAATGTAAGTTCACTTCCGAATTGGATTTTATTAACAAGCATGTTGTTTCAAACATCCTCTTACTGTATTTCGCACTCTGTTAGCATTTCAAATAATTGTTTTTAATTAATTTAATCACTATGCTTATTTACATGATCAGTTCCCCGCACTCTGTCAAATTACCTTCCTGCGCACAAGTAACATTGGGCCAACGAACGTAATAAAGCTATTGCCCTATTCTGCAAAATGCAACCATTTAATAGTATCCAACAATGTTCCAAAGCTTGGCACTGATGTGCCCACGGAGGTGCAGTTTTCTAGTTACTATATGCGGGCTATACCATTTTTTGTCAATGAGGATGTGGATGCCCTATAATTGTTACTGTAACTGTTTCAAACATACAGCTCCCCTCAAGAAGTAGAAAGCACCAGTACTAGGCCACCAAATTACTGTTACCGTCAGATTTACTCTTTCCAGACAGAATCCTCGCTCATATTTTAATTGTGCGGGATATAATACTCTATGATCATTTTACTTCAAAATTTACAATATACCGAGCTTTTAGCTGTACTCTACCTCCATGCTATCAAACTCAAATTTTGCTAAAAAACGACATTTTAAGTTAAATTTTAAGGTAGGGAACAATTACTTTCCTTCTATTATTGGTGTAGATACAGGTTAGTGTAATTTCTTAGAATACTTTAAATTTGTTATATTGATCATTTTGAAAATCTAGCGAATGAAAGTTCAGTAAAACTATTGTCTTTAGAGTTCTTCCTGGCAGGCACTGCATCTGAAATCAAACATACAAGTGTAAAACATTATTACAATTCTAGACAAAGGTTTGTTATTTGACAAGTAATTACATTTGATATGCTAAAAATATTCCAACACACGAATTCCCCGTTCTTTTTTTTTCTGTAGTGCAGTAAAAAAGCAGCATTCGAGTGAAATTAAAATTAAATCTATCATGAAAGTAATTAGTTGTATATAGCTGTGAACGACACATTAAAAGGTTATTCTTCATTTTTGATTTGCAATTCGAAGTAATTTCATTCCATAGAGTTGAAACTGGTCTGGTCTGGTCTGGTCTGGTCTGGTCTGGTCTGGCCGTCTGGTCTGGTCTGGTCTGGCCTGGTCTGGCCTGGCCTGGCCTGGTCTGGTCTGGTCTGGTCTGGTCTGGTCTGGTCTGGTCTGGTCTGGTCTGGTCTGGTCTGGTCTGGTCTGGTTTTTTTCCCCAATTTGTTATGTTCTTATAAATTGTTCTCAAACTTAAGAAGTTCATAAGTGATATAAAATCATTGTTTTAAGAAAATGCAAAACAACTGAAAATCTTATGTCAAATGTAATAAAAGCATTAAACATCACTAACAAGAAAGTTTTGATAATAAAAATCTGTCTTTCGCTTTATTTTATGTACTCTAACTAGAAGCTTATACTCAACTACAATAATTTGGAAATATTGATTCGCTCAATATAGGGTCTAATGTGTCAGTCAACATTAAAAACGTTTAGAATACACAGGCTATTGAAGGAAAGATGCTGTATTTTAAATTCTATCGGGTTACTTTTTTAACTTCTTGCCCTCATTGTGTATAATAATGTATAAAGCATGTGCGCAAATTTCAAATGATTCTATGATGAAATCTCAGAGTTATCATGGTTATCAAGAACATAAATCATAAAAGAATTAATCAAAAGTCACGTTTAAAGTTTTGAGATTACTGTTACATGACATTACACACAAATATTCACTTAAAATGCTCCTGCCTTCTACATCGGCCGTTCATTTTTTTTGCTTTCAAAGATATTTTTCATAGATATTTTTCATAGAAGACCTCGGTGCTCACAATCTACTAACACTTGTATCTAAGTAGCTTAACAGAAATATAAGATGTACAATCACAATAAAATATAATTGGCTACAGAACTGGCTCCTTATTTATCTGAACTGCTAAATCGCCTGCGCACAACAAAGTCGAACCTAGAATATCAATATAATCCATAGAGAGTGGCTAAACAGCAATTATTTACGTACAAAGCTAGTTCAAACATCCGGCATCAATTCGAAACTAACTCTCCTCTTGAACTCTTAAAACGCTGCTCAGATACTGGTTACGAACTCATTTACATTTACAAACACGTCATTAAAATTTACATTCTGGCAGGATACTGAAATCAAAAGGGAAAAGAAAGTTTGTAAGACTAAAAATTTGTTAGAATGAAAAGATTTTTTTACAGCTTCTTTTTTATCACAATATTTAATGTAACCGACCTCATTCGAAGGGCGTTTTTTAAAATGTTCGTCACATTTTTGAATTTATGTGATTTTTTAATGAATTGTACTCAAATATAATTACTGCAAAAGTGATAAAAAATCATTATTTTGAGAAATTTATGCAAAACCTGAAAATTTTAGGTCAGAATTAATCAAAACGTCATCCATCACTTACAAGAAAATATTGATGATAAAAAGCTATGTTTGGCTTTATTTTATATATACTACCTAGAAGCATACATTTAACTACAATAATATGAAAATGTTGATTCACTAGAAATATATATATCAATCAACACTAATTGTATCAATCAATACTAAAAAAGTTTTAAAATACACATGCTATTCAAGAAAAAGTGCTGGAATTTAAATTCTATGGGGTTACGTTTTCAACTTCTTGTCTACATTTTGTATAAAACATGTGTGGAAAATTTCAAATCATTCTATGATGAACCTTTAGAGTTATCATGGTTGTCAAGAACATAAATCATAATAAAAAGAATTAATAAAAAATCATGGTTAAAGTTTTAAGATTACTGTGACATGAAATTATACACAAATATTCATTTAAAGTGCTCCGGCCTTATACATCGGCCCTTCATTTTTTTTCAAAACAATAATTTTTTTTTGAAGGGCTCTCAGGTTTTTCCTATGAATTTTGGTGAAGTGAACGCCTTCGAGAATTGTTAATTCTTGTTACATCGAAATTCTTATACGCTTGGACTATAGAATATCCAGGAGTCATTTTAACGGACTCAAATATTTTAATAAGACCAGAAAATTCATCATTCAATAGAATTACACTGACATTCGCAACAAACATTAAACATTTTAACCCAACAAATGTATTTTCAACTAATAAATTGGCGCTCGAAATTTGTACACAGAAACAGAATTATCGATAGCTCAATGTAAACAAAACAATAAGTTTGAAACGTTGTTACCAAATAAAAAAGAGAAAATACATAATGAAAATACACTGCCAGATTCTCCAAACCTATCAAAGTACTTAAAATTATTTACTTATAAAATGACATAGAAAAAAGTGGAAATTGCACCTTTAATTTGCCCTTTAAACTTTAACATCCGGTGTGGCAGACAGTTACTTCCGGTTTGACTTATCTCAGAAAAACTGGTATATCTCTACTTCTAATCAACGTATCAAGAAACGAAAAGCTGTTTCTGATAGCTAAGAATGTGGCCTTAAAAATATTAAATTAAAATAAGTGAGTTGTTTAGTCGAAATTGGCATTTTGAATGTGGTTGGTTACCATAAAATGCTTATAACAAATAAATGTTCACAAATGTAATTTGCCAACATACAGCAGCATACACAAGAACGTTACATATGAATAGTTCAACCTTGTATCAATGCCAAGCAATCGTATTGGCAATTATCCCATTTTTTTTCTTTCATCACGTGACTAACGTAAATGTAAGCTTGTTTCGCTCTGAAAGACTTTCACGAAAGCACACGTCCTTGAAGCCTCGTATTGCATGTTTTACCACAGTATTTAAACTGAAACCAATCAAATTAAATTATGATCATAGTGCTTTCATATTGATCAAGATGCTAAAACGAGATAAAATATCCTTAAAAGTTTAAATCTTTCCTTTTTTATAAGT
Organism: Stegodyphus mimosarum; assembly: GCA_000611955.2. NCBI lineage: Eukaryota > Metazoa > Arthropoda > Arachnida > Araneae > Eresidae > Stegodyphus > Stegodyphus mimosarum. The sequence goes on along the minus strand of KK115100.1, from coordinate 1,392,852 downwards.
CCTACTAAATTTCATGGAAAATTAACTTGAAGCAAACTAAGACATTTTCAAAAATAGCATTAGAGTTCATTGGTTTCGCTTTTTAGACATGAGCCACTATTAAAATCTGCTTCAAATCCCGGAGAAAGCATAACACATTTTTTACGACGAGTTCGTTCTCCTGCTGGAAACTAAAATGCTTAATAGACTTTGCAGTGGCGCCCGAGCTAAAAGGTGTTGGACGATAATTCGTTACCATCAGTATCTCTGGCCTCCCCAGTCAACTTTAAGTGGAAGACGAGTTAAGCTATTGACACTCTGCTCAGCGTATACCTTCCAAGAACGTCATGCTAGCAATCAGAGGTCTGGAATTCGAATTCGAATTCCAACGACGCACTTAACATTTTTGATGGCCGCCGCTCCAAAATAAAATGCCTGTAGTGTCTACAGATTCTTCGTAATATTTCATAAGTACGAAAGATAGTCTATATATAATAACTATAAATTCTGTAAAAGGAACCATTAAGCATAAAACATTCCATTATTTCCACATAACACCATAATTGGCTAAATAAGTTTCGAGTTTTATTATAATGATGTTAATGTGCTCTAGAAAGTAAAGCATTAATGCAGTGATAAACATTATTCTTCAAAAATCAATGTGCGGCTTACTTCTCTTAATCATCATAAAGAACTACCGATAAATTAGCATAAAAGAATACATTTCTATTTTCAAGAATTTTCCTCACAGTCAACTCAGTTTTAGTTAGAATTTTTTATTGCATAGAGTAAATTAAAAATTCACTCTAGTTTCAGATATTTGCATGTTAGAAATTCCAGGATAATTGATTATCGCATCGCTTTTCCTATGGAAGGGTGAACCATACCTCGAGTGATTATATATCCATCAATCAAATCTGTCAGCGTGATCTTCCCTAAGAATATTTTTTTCAGCCACCATAACAACTTTTCTACACGCTTATGCAGAAATGTTTTCTCTTTACAGGCAGCTTTTTAATTTCCAAATCATTTGTTGAATGTTGTATGAAACAGATATATCTTAATCTTAAGTAGATAGTTCTTCTTTATAAGGGAGTGAGTAATAAGTTCATTTAATAATGTTGCTTAAATTGGGAGATTTTACTTAATAAAGTATTTGATGTTTTCGAATAATTATCTTCTGAAAAATTGATGTTTCTACATGTAGCAGGATTGTCTTTGAAGAAACCTCAAAACCACACAAATCTGTCTTGCTACTAAGATGGGCATAAAATGCAAATATCTTGAAAAGGATCTCATTTTTCCATAGTTGAATTTTTAAAAATTCACTTTTGTCAGTACTGCCTCCCATAGATTTAACCCGCGAGAACACGCACCCATTTTCAAACACGAGAACTCGCGCCGGGTATCTCATACCCTAGTTCATTTCTGCTATTTAAATATCTATTAATACTGCTTATAAGCAAACTTTATGTAATTATATATTACAAAATAATAAATTAAAGAATTTTAGTGAATTTAATAACATACTTACGTATTTAAAGACAATTTTGACAAACTACACACTGATGTTCAACACAGAGGGTTTTTTCACATTTTTGGCACATAAACCTTGATTTTCTGTCCTTATTACATTTTTGACAAACTACATACTGATGTTCAACACAGAGGGTTTTTTCACATTTTTGGCACATAAACCTTGATTTTCTGTCCTTATTACATGGACAAAATACACATCGCTTATAATTTGCTTTGAGTTTTTTGCAGGCGGTTCAATATTAGTGATCTCCAGTTCCTTAGAAGTACTTGGATACGTTGTTTTTCCTTGAGGCTTGCGATTTCTGTGTTGTTCTGAAAGAACCAGTCCTAATGTTTTCAAAAAGGAACGCCTGTTTTTGAACTGTGTGGAAGGATTTTTGATAGACATTGACAAAATCCTGGCATTAATAGCAGTCACATTCAACAATGAAAATAAAATAACCATTGGTCAACGATTTGATATCCTTGCTGTAGTGTATGCTGCAGCCATTTCATCCACAACGTCCACAGCTCCTTTCGTAAGATTATAAAACGTAATGATATCTGGCTTTTTCAATTCCATGGTGGTTTCGTCTATTTTGTCATCAGTATGCATTGTGGACAGCACAACTACATTTTTGTTCTTTTTTGCAGAATACGAAACAATTGTTGTTTCTTTTTGAAATCCAAAGACTGAAGAGTACAACGCCTTTTTCACCAAAAATTCAGGCGGTATTTCCCTTTTATTTTGTCTAAGTGTTCCAACCATTGTAATTTTATTTTTCAAAAGTTCTTGTGCTAGCTCATATCCCGTATACCAGCTGTCAGTTGTCAAGTTGCGTCCAGAATTGAAAAGCGGTGTCATCAACCGCATCACAATGGCTTTCGAACTACAGTCTATTTTGAAGGGTCCATTGGGTTGCTTACCAGCATAAATCTCCATATTCCAGGTATAAAATACTCTAGAATCTACTAGTGCAAATATCTTGATGCCATACTTAGAAGGCTTTTTGGGCATATACTGCCTGAATCTGCACCGCCCCCGAAAAGGTTCGAGTTTTTCATCAATTGTGACGAACTGACGCGAGGACTCGCACGGGTATGGCATACCCTCGACACCTGTTTCTCAAAATCTATTTTTAGAGCAGAACTAGTTTTTGCCCTGCTGAAAGAATGTAACCTTAAATACAGCTACACGAAATTCTGGCCTAATTCGATAAGAAGAAAGTAATAAAACCATTGAATGAAAATCGATCGGGCATGCCATACCCGGTGCGAGTTCTCGCGGGTTAATAATGTTAAAGTAAGAGATAAGATCTTTTCTGACACCAATCAGTATGCCGCCTGCAATTTGACTGTATTTTGGAAGACACGTACAATGTATATCCTGGAAAAGGATAGAACTTTATAGTCCTCAATCAGGTTAGCTTCCATCATTGCAAAAAGAACGATATTATACTTTTGCAAAGATCGCTGACTCTGGATCTTCTTGGACTTAGAAAAATCTCTTGCATTCTATTGTAGAAAGAAGATTACGTTTGATTTACGGAGAATAAGGCAAGCTGCATGCCAAAATTGTAGATCATTTAGCCACAAAGCGTTTCCAGAGTGCACTAGGAGGAAGTGGATCTACGCTGGACCTCAGTTGATGCTTTCCGTCTGTCCACCGGACATGATGGCCATGGTTCCCGCCTGCACCCCTTAAACATTTCAAGCAATCCTATTTGCCCAATTTGTGATTCTGGAGAAGCAATGACAGGACCACCTGCTCCGATGTGGAGCTCTTCGTGGTCTTACTGAATAGCTGAAATACTGAGAGGCAAGAACGCTCTTTAGGTAATGCTTTCGGCATTTTTGTTCTTAGTTCTATGGTTGGTAACCTCTTGTTATAAGATTTTAGTTCTTTGTAACTCTTTGCTTAGCAGTTGAATATATATATATATATAGCGAGATTCAGAGTTGAGAAAAATTTTTAATATTTTCATTTTAGAAATTTACAATGTACCATAAAGAGAGATATTAAATCAATATTATATAAACTTTGAATTGCAAGTACATCTGTTATATGTTATTCTGCTCTGAATTCCGAATAAGTGGTTCTATGGTAACATGACACGGAGTAACATTCTCGTTAACTGGAATAAATGCAAACACTGGATTGCTTTTGATGAAATACTGACTTGTAGTTTACCGGCAAATACTGGGCTGCCAGTCAACTGACAAATTCCAGTAAGCATTGGATTTTTGACATTTCGTACAATGTAATGCCACGATGCATTTCTGCTCCCTAAACAACCCTTAACCGTCGAGTGTAATCCAGTTATTAACCTTCAGTTTCATCACGTATTTCCAATCAAATTCTATAACGACAAGGAATCCTATAATGTTTCAGTATGGGACTATTAGGGGACATTCATCGTATCTAAAAACGTTAAAGGAGACTTACTTTTCACCAATAATAAGGCAGCCACCTTTTGTCAGAAGTTCCATTACCCAAACTGTTTAAAACTTTATGCTCGTTTCATATCTACCAGGTATATCCATGGAATGCAAACCAAATATGAACATGTAAAGCAGAAAATTTTTGGTGAATTAATGGCAAGAGGTCTACCAGGAAAGGAGAACAAGCAACATGTTAGGACAACTGAAATTCTGTGCGTTACATTATTTAGAGTCACAGAAAGAAACAAAATACCTGTACATGTACACAGATACAATATTACAAAGACACAAATAGTATAAACTACTATAAAGACACAAATTTCTAGCAGAAAACGCAGTGATGAAATGTGAACCGGATAATATTTACATAAACATTTCCACATTAATATAGCTGAAAGCATGGCCAAAATAGTAAACACAACCATACACTATTATAACGACACAAATTGACAAATTACAGCAGAGTACACATTCATGAAATAAAGAAATAATATTCATATAACTGTTTCCACGTGAATGCTGTTAAACGCAAGGCATAAAATTACCTATAAATCAATATATTTGGGGGAAAAACAGGTGTACATTCGTTTTAGGTAAACAGTATACATTCACATAAGTATTTTTAGGGATATAAATCATACAATAAAGATTGCAAAGCAACAAACATGCATGTATTATAGAGTAACTGCCGAAATCTTGGAAAATGATGTTAAGTAAGTAAAACAGGGTACAAAACAAAAACTAACACTCTCTACGTAGAGAGGAGAAAGGCAGAATAAACTGAAAATGTACATAGCTGCTAAAAGGAGACTAGTAATTGCTGGAGGAAGGCGGAAACATATGATGATTAACACATGTAAAATATGTGCTACGATTTCTCCTAAAACAGAGCAAATGCTACCAGTTGTGATAAAACTGCCGCTAAGGGAATTTATGCATTTTCAGTATAAGTTTGCATAAATTGAGGTTTTTACACTGGTTATAACAGTACAAGTGGTGCAGAATGGCGTCTTTGGTTTCCTCATATCATTATAAATTATAATATATATACATAAACGATAAAATAAACAGAACATGCAATATATATTTACAACATGAACTTACCGTGCATGTATACATATATCATACAACATGAATATCAAACATACAGTATGACTGATCAAAATTACCTCTACCACCGTTAGGGCTTTAACAGAGCTTAGTAGACCTATTAAACGCTACATTAAATCCTAAAACGGGACCATCCAGGCCCACAACCAGAAGAACAGCCACCATACTGCTTTAAAATAACTAAAAAAAGGTTAACTACTACAGATTTAAACTTCTCTAAATTCTGGTGCGATAACATACAATATAAAAGTGTACATGTTGTTAGAATTTTGTATTTAGATAGCTAATTTTAGTAGAAATATAATTGTTGAATTTCCTCGTGAAATGCAGCGTGAGAAATTTTAAGAGAAAGCTATGACGGAAAAGTAAAAATACAGAAGCACAGGCATTTAATTTTGAATAAACGGATATCTCCTTAATTTGTACTGAAATTGAATAAATTCAATTGACCACTATGTTAGCTACAACCAAAATTATATCCTCTAATTGTTTTCCAGAACTTTCGACAAACAGAAAGTACTAGAAATATATCGTGACTGATTGAAAGCCCAAAAAGCCCGGAGAGAAAGCGTCCGAGTTCAGTTGCTTAGTAACTGTTGTTGCGAGTTGTTTAGTTCCACGTGAACTGAGAAATCGAGTTAGCTTTCTTTTTAGACACACTTCGCATTCTCTTGCAATTAACTTTTTTATTAGTTTGAAACATAACTACTGTTTATACTACGCGATATTGTGAACACTCGTACGAATATCTGTGACGGAAAATTACAGAGATCTGATATATTTCTTTTGATAAAAATAAATTTTATTAATCTATTATCGGACTTGTGCATTCAATCTTTTGCGAACCCGAAAGCCCGCAACAATTTTTGAGGTCAGAAATGGCGCTGAATGCCAGTGACAAGAGAGATGGATGAACAATCAAGGCAGGATGTGGCAGCCTTTGCTGCATTCAAAAAGAAGAGGTAAACGGTTCCCAAAAATCCTCTGAAGAAGAGATGAAAGCTGGTGAAGGAAAGTTAGAAACCGCTCAAGAATCTGTTAAAGAAGAGATGTAAGGAGGTCAAGAAAAAATGAAAAGAGAGATTACCTGTATATAATAGAAACAAACTTGAGGTTATGGAAGGCAGAATTGTCGCTGTTGAAAATAAAGTTGGTCACGCAGAAGAAAGACTTTCTTGTGTAAAAGAGAAATAGAAGTAAAGGTTTCTGCTGTGGAGCAACGAATCAGAGAAGGAGTTTCTGCTGTCGAACAACAGATTGACAACAAGGTTTCTGCTGGCGTCGCCAAAGAAGTTCATACCTTAAAGAAGCGCATAGTGACAGCAGGAAGCAATTCTGATGGATTGAAATTTCTACCCATGCCTGCTCGTCCCTCTCTGAACCTATCCACATATGATGGGAGGACCTCCTCGCAAGTGTATAAGACACAATTTCTACATTGGTGGAAGCGAATGGATGGGATTTCCAAGCTAAGGCTCTCACCTTGCTGCTCCTTTGAAAACAGATCCCTAATGGAGATCCGGAAGCCAGAGGTAGAAACTTCTCAGTGTGAGAGAGCTTTATTCTCAGATCACGGTCATTCTGCTCGACGTTCGCCTGACCAGCTAGCAGGTAAAATTATAAGCCATAGTGCTTACTACGTGATTGCATATTGAAATAAATTGAAGTGCGCTAGTATTAGTATTTCTTGCTACGCACCAGTTAGTTAGAGGCCAAACTCCGCGATTTGCTCTGCGAGCAAAGTTTGATTTAATTTCTATTTAGGTTTAGTTTAAATTTCTTTGATTGTTAAGTTAGGCCCAAGTGTGGTCTTTTAATTTCTGTATCCCTCCCGAGTTGGGGAGTGTGTAAATAATAGTGATTTAATAAAAGAGGATTTTAAATCCCTTTCACGTGCAGTTATTCTCCAGCACAGTATCTACACCAGAACAAAGCTAATTTTTTCAGCTCACTGTTACAGAGCAGGTCTGTAGTTTAGAAGGAGTTACTTCAAAATGTTTGCAAAGAACTTGCACAGAACACTCAGTCCTGACAGGATCATCACATGGAAACGCCGACGCCATATCTAGAACACATGGCCCAGGAAGCTGCCGATATTGTTCCAGGGCCGAAGCAAAATACAAGCTGCAGAATCCGGTCGTACGACAAGTAACAAGTTCTATATCAGCTGATCGAGATCCGTGGATTGGTGATGAAGTCAGGAAAGATCAGTTGGAAGACCTTGACATTAAACCCAGAACTGACTTTCGAAAGTAATGGGGTAATACTTCTCAAGGCAGATTTCGTTTTTTATCTTGAAAGGGTAAAAGAACTCTAGTAGCCCTACAGAGGTCTCTTCCGAGTAATGGAGTTTTTGTACAGAGGTCGAGAGCGTTTCTATTGGAGTAATGCAAAGACGATCAAAAGTGGTGCTAATCTTGCTATGCTCGTGAGAGTCGTAAAGAACAGAAGAAACACCCAGCCGGGGGAAGGATGCCAGGATGACTGTTCCGGTCTACACGTTCCTAGAAAAATTAATGTCTTCTTCTCAGCATGTCAGATACTGCCACTTCGTTGGCCTTTCATTCCCCACCTATATCAAGGGCTGAGTAAGTCTAGATTATCGTGGGCTTGCAAATTGCTCGCAAAATTCGTCTCGCACCCAATACGGATTAATTTTGGAATCGAATGAAAGCAATATGAAATGTTAATCCTCAGGTTCAAGCACGCATTCAAAACCTGCTAAGTTTAATGCCATGTCTAAAACAAATTGCTATTGAAATTCATTGCGGCTGCATCAAAGCCTAATTTTTGGTAGTGAATATAGCTCTCCATATTCAATGACACTCTTCATACAAATTTGAAAATTTAGTCGTTTCCTTTTATCACTATGAGTGGTAAAGGATATTCTGATTATTCCTTCATGGTGTTAGAGTTTTCATCAGCAGGACTGTATCTGTATTGTGGTATTTTCATTTCCACTATACATTTCAAAAACATTAAAATATCTTTATAAGCTTTATTTTTGACTAATTTTTTTGTTTTGTTCTTACTTGAAACTAGAGTAAGAAATAAACAATTGTAACTGAAAGCAAAACAAGAAAAATATTGTGCAGCAGAAATAAGCGATTAAATGAAAGGAATTGATTCCACTTGGTTTAATATGATATCGTTAGAAAATTTGCAGAACTTTTTTTCTTTCTGTAATTAGACACCGTGCTTCCCGTTTTTTTTTTCTAAGAGTTAATTATAGGAGAAAGAAACGTTGTTTCGTATTGAATTTCCGTTCTCAGTAATTCCCCAAAATTTCACACGCCTTTTCCAATGGCAGTACTTGATTGATAGTGTTATTTAAAGAAGTAACAGCTTTAAAACCGTAAAAACACAGTTGATTTTTTTTCTGTTTTATTTATCAGTTTTGGTTAAATATATTTCAATCTCTCACAGCAAAATATGTTTTTGAAATTTTTTAATAACGCAAGTTCGAAGTGTATTATAAATAAACACCTCCTTTCTAGTAGATACCCCAAGCAGGATAATACAAAATGTGAATGTAGACCAAAGTGTGGATATTTATTTTGCTTTTATGCTCTGTAATATGCTCTCTAAAAGTAAAGGATTAGTCGATTGCTCCAAGACATACGTATGCTGTAATCATATCTCTGAGAAAAATTGCTGTATATGCATTTGTGTAGTGCTAAAATGTATGGCATTGAAACATTTACTTAATAAATTATGTATTCAAGCATATTTTTTCTGCGGATTCTCCACGATATTAATGGAATATATGATCTTCCCGAATTGCTAAAATTGTTGAGGATCTTTGTAGCTGAGAACGTTCCAGGCGATCCATCAAATTACGAGAAAACTATTTCAACTCCTCCAGCGGAATGACTGTCGCTTTGGAACTGCTGGAGAAGAGACCTCGCGAAACACTAGCTTATCTCCATGCAGATTCCACTGCAAGCAGTAATGAATCCAGATCGAGAATGGGTACCGGCTGTTTTATATCCCTAATTCTCTGACTTAAAAGCGAGCCATTCAAACATGAGTTCTGTGATACAGAACATTACTGTCCAATAAAAGAAACCGATCGTCGATGGCTCTATCACGCAGTAAGACCAAGTTTCAAGGATGTCATCTTTCTGTCTATATCCATCTAAACGTAATTCTTCCCAAACTATGAGCCCTCCTCTTAGATCTTTTGAGCTTTCGCGCAAAAATTGGCATTTTATCTTGTTGTCTCTGTGTATGAAGGTACACGGATCAAACCGCTCCGAGCAGAATCTTCACTCATACATGAAAAGAACTTGATGGCCTTTTGCACTACCTCAACAGCGTTATTTGTCCGTTCAGTTCCCCTATAACCTGCTATGTGTTATAGTTCAGGGAACACAATTTACATATTTATCCGCATACAAACATTAGTGATGGTGGCGATTTCGTAGAGATTTTGTCCCATACATTTTATCCCCATTTCTTATGTTTCGGCAACATTTGATCATCCTTTGCAGGTAAGGCGTTTTTCCAACTCGATGGGTTGTTATGAAAAAAAAAATCTGATGTATACACCGCCTGACATCCTTGTATGAAATAAAAAATATACGAATTTTTTTTTGACATTCTGTCGCTCGGTTCACTTAGCAGCGTTATATCTCATTCATTTTATAGCTCAGAATGCACAAAAAAATAATATCATCTGAAGAATTAACCAATCGTTGCCACATATTCTATTGAAATACTATAATAAATCTAAAATTATGTATAAAAGAAATTAAACAAACAAACAGAAAAAAAGAGTTCTTGAGAGGCGATTCAGTATTTTCCATTCAATTAACTCATTTCTAACTTCGTGACAAGGCAAAAATACATAAAAACTCAAAATATCATATATAAAAATTACGAAGTAAATCTTAAGCACTTACTTCCTCGAATAAATTCCAGAGTGATTTAATTCGCAATAATAAAAGAAAGCGTTATCCTTATTGTTGCGAAGCTTAGTTTCTCTACTTTGGCAACAAATCCACTATTCTCAAAGCTTTCCAATGTAAACACATACGGTTGCTATGGGAAAAATAATTAGGCTTAGCTGCAGTTAAACAACTTTTAAATTGTTCATAATTCTACAAATCTTGTATATAAATTTACTAAAAGCATAAAATTCTTATTACAAAGATAAGAACAACATAATTCAATGATTTTTAAACCACAAAATGCACAATTTACCAATATATAAGAATAAAAAAGACAGCTCACAAAGCCGAGTAACAGAGTGGATATATATATATATATATATATGCAGCCGACTGCAACACAAAAAGGAGGGGCACAGCTATATGTTATAGAAGTCATACATACACATTTCAACGATTTGAGGCTACTCTTGTTTGAGTTATGTGGGATACATACATACGTACGTACGCACAGACACCCAAAAAAATCTCTTCAGATTCCATTTTAAATCAATTTTATATATTTTTTGGGGGGAAAGATCCTTTTTTCTGTCCTTAAGGTCAGGGATCACGCAAAAACATCGTTAAGATGCGTTCGATAGCTGTCAAAATGGATATTTTCGTCGAAATATGATACCCGAAATTTTTTGTGATAACAATACTTCCTTTTTACTTCGTACAAGGAAGTAAAAATTACCAAACGGTTGTGTTGTTCCATGTACGGGATGTTGATTTAATTTTCTACGAGTATATATAGCAGTTTTGAATTTGCTCGAAGTCGTGAACATACAGTTTGGGATCCGCCAAAGCGGCTGCCTTCGTGATTCGCGTGTTTACAGATGAGCAGTTATTCGCCAAATCATTCAATCTTGCAAATTATGACAGTGAAATAAAGCTCTACAACCTTTTTTGGGAAAAAAATGTGGCAAAATCTTCCAAGAGCTACCTGGATGTTCTAAGCCTAACTGCCCACGTAGGTTTACATCAGAATTAGCTGTCTTTACAGCAGAGAAGTTAAACGCATTACATCGCCCTTAAAATGTACGCATTATATTGCCCTTATGATGTTAAGTCTTACGTGAACGGTTGCTTTGAAATACTAAAATTTCAGCACGCTCATTGAATGTATATACACTCACGTTTGTGAAAATTGCAACACCATGAAGGACTTACGCGAGTGAGCTGAAATTTTCAGGAAATGCAAAGTAGCGCATGATATGCAAATGATTAGAATTGCAAATCCGTAGCGCATGCGTATGCTGAGCAGCGCCCTCTGAACGGCTGATGGATCCGAATAAATAGACGGCTGTAGCGAGGCGTGTATGGTTATCGGTGGTTATCTGCTAGTGGTAAACGTTAACTCAATCTGTACTTATGCCTCGTCGACGAAAGAGAGCGAGATTTGAACAACTTACAGAGTTTCAACGAGGGAGAATCATCGGCCTTCGTGAAGCTGGATTGTCGTATCGTGCAGTAGCCTCTCGTGTGCAGCGTAACAGCAGCACAGTGATGCGCGTTTGGAAGCAGTGGACGGACGAGTGTCGGACAACTCGGAAATCCGGGAGTGGACCCCGAAATGTGACGTCAGCTCGCGATGATAGACACCTGGTCCGCATGGCGCGGACGGACCGTACAGCTTCCTCTAGACAATTGGCAGCACTGTGGTCAATAGCTACAGGTGTTTCATTGTGTGCTTCATCAATTCGTAGACGTCTGCTGCAGTGTGGACTGCGCGCACGGACTCCTTTATACAGGATCCCCCTAACGCACGACCATCGCCGCCTGCGGCTACAATGGGCCAATCAGCATAGAGACTGGCGTGCTGATTGGCAGCATGTCGTGTTTTCTGACGAATCCCGCTTTAATTTGTGGTACCATGATGGCCGCATTCGTGTCAGACGCTATGCCGGTGAACGCCACCTTCCGGAGTGCATTATCGAACGCCACAGTGGACGAACACCCGGAGTTATGGTCTGGGGCGCCATAGCATATCATAGACGATCTCAATTGCTACGAATTGTGGGCAATCTGAACAGCAACCGGTATATCCGTGAAGTTCTACAGCCCGAAGCTGTTCCCTTCCTTCAAAGCTTGCCAGGCGCTGTATTTCAACAGGACAATGCCCGCCCTCATACTGCTCGGATTGTTAAATCCTTCTTTGCAGCGCAGCAGGTACAGCTTCTTCCTTGGCCTGCGTGTTCCCCGGATATGTCGCCAATTGAACATGTGTGGGATGTCATTGGTCGGCGTCTTGCTCGTGATCCTCGTCCTGTTGCGTCTGCAGACGAACTTTGGGTACGCGTACAAACGATATGGAATGCTCTTCCTCAGTCAGACATTCAAACTTTGTTTGACTCCATGCCACGTCGTGAAGCAGCACTTATTGCGGCGCGTGGTGGCCACACAAAATACTGATTCTGATCTCTTGTTCTTGTTTGTTTGCTTTGAACATTTAATCATTTATTTGTACCACTACCACTCAACTGTGTATTAAATTGCATTCAATTATGACGATTCCTTCTTGGTGTTGCAATTTTCACAAACGTGAGTGTACTAGAATCCAGCAACACGCATCAAAAGAGTTTTATCTATTCAAAATATTACACTTATGATCGCATTTGTAATATTGAATTCAGCTGAAATTACTCTTCAAGGTCTGGATATATGCCAAAATTGTTCCTTTTAACGGCTAGTTGAATTGCACCTTAAGTTGTACACTGCGAAAAAACAAAAAAAAAAACAAAAAAAAAAAAAAAAAAAGACTGTCCTATAGCTCCCATTCTACTCAGCCGATTGACATTGACGAAATTTTTATTTCGTTTTTGATGTTTCGAAAGCGTAACTTAGGATATATATTTGATTTATATATAACATTGTTCTAACATAGGTATTTTGACTGAAAATCGGACTTTTTCTGAAATAACGTACTATTTTTTTTCCATATTTCAATTCTACAATTAAAATTATGCCTAGATACTAAATTTTGTGATTTTTGGTGAGAAATTAAAAAATTAATCTTGGCGCATTTTTTTTCAGTTTGCGTCATGACTAATTCAACTGGCGAACTTCTCAATTTACAGCAACCTATTTTCCTTTCCTTTATTTCATTGTACACTAGTGTGAAAAAAAGTCATCGTTCTTACTTTCAAATAATTTTAACGAAGTGCGTAAACCACATTTTGCGTTATTATCGCTTATAACGGACATTCCAAATTTCTAAACGCGCGAATATGTAAATTCCCGTATATTTTAGGAAATTTTGAATAAAAAACTCTTAATTTTTTGTAGGTATGCTCAGAAATACATCTACTTTAAAATGATGTTAAACATTTTATAGGTTATAGTTCAAAATTTGTTTTGAAAAATGTTTTGTATAAATGATAAAAAAGGGGGAATTTTATTCGGTATGAACCTAAATTTCGAAATGTGAAAGGAAGAATTAAGTAAGTTTAATAAAAAAAGAAAATTTAACAAATGTATACAAAATTCAAATAACATAGCGGAGCTAAACTTTGGAGGGCTGATTTCTTAAAAAGGACTTGTGCGATTTTTACGAAACTTGGCAGTTGGCCGTAATTTGAGTCGTAGAAACGAAATATTTAAAAATTTGATATGTCATTAAAACAAGTCCCATTTTATGTCAAAATACTTATGTTAGGACAATGCTATATATAAATGTAATATATACCCTAAGTCTTTTTTTCGAGACATGAAAAACGCAAGTTGAATTCCGTCAATCGGCCCACTAGAACGGGAGAAATAGATCTGTCCCAATTTCTTTTTTTCCACAGTTACACAGTTTTTACAGGCATCTTGGCAACATGTTGACTAACAAAGATATACGAGTTTGAGTTGCTTAAAAACTTGGAGGAACTCAGACGTCAGTTGAATTTAATTATTGCGTAGCATTTTGGCTTTTTGCTTTTACATTACTCTCAGAACCGTAATTATATGCAGTGGAATTTTTTCACGAAATTTTCTGAAACAAGTATTCTGCATTTTGACGCAGACAAAGTATTTAACTGGGATTCCAAACTAATTTTCAAAGTTATCCTTCTTCATTGTCTGGGTGAGGTCATTTGAGGTCTTTATTTGAAACCCTAAGTGCCTTAACAGTCTTTTAGCTCTATTGTTTAATACTTACTCCGTTCCTGTTAGAAACTCAGCACAGTTAATTACTATGCGCATCGAATTTATATTTTATAAGTGACTAGTAGAATAGCTATCACAGTTACATTATGAAAAGAAGGCGGTAGAACAAAGATTTTCTCACGGAAAACTTCCTTTTGAGTTTGTCACATTGACGCACTTCATGACGAATTGGTGATACTCGTTTTTTCATTTTAACTTCTAAGTAAAACACTCGCGCGATTTCTTCAGTCTCTGAAAGATGTTCAGTTATTTTTCTTTAGTTCATAACTTTCTGATAATTTATTGCCTATGTTTCGATAATAACTAAAATTTTCATCATTGGTAAAGTATAATCGAGTGTAAAACTTAAAATGAAATACAATTAAATAACAAAAAAAAGAAAACCTTTCATATTTTACATTACGCCCAAAGCGGCGTTTTTTGAACGTTTTGTGGTTTATCTTAATTTAAATACTAGAAAGGCTGGCGGTCATACGAAATGACCGCTGTTCTAGATATTATAAATTGTAATTAAAATGATTTGTGCAAAGGTGTTTGCTAATTCAAACTGAATTACCAATGGCAGGCGGCGAGACGCCCCTTTGCTTACTGCCCCACGGGGTTTCCCCCTTCTACTTGCTTAATCCCTCAAAATATAGTACAATGAAGGAAACTACCGGCGGTACATTTCTTAAGAGCAACCGCTAGCTCAATTTTCGTACACAACATTTCTTGTGTAGATCTTTCCATCATTTTTAAGCTCGTGATTGCTAATGCAAGCAAATGTTCACGTCCCCCCTGACACGCTCAATTTGCGTTCAGCTGAAAATTCAGTTGAAAATACAATGTCGGAATATAAATCGGGCAAAATTTTAAACTCTTTACGCGAAAGGATATTTAGCATAGGAGTTTCGATAAACCTACCTGATGAGATGGACTACGCACAAATCGTTAGTTGATTTCGTCTCCTTTAATTTCTCAACGTTTGCAAGTTTCTAGGTAATTCATATGTAAATAGAGTTAAATGCAACAATTGTATCAATTAAAAATATTTAATGTTCTTTAATACCATGATAATTTAATTAAAACAATGATAACTGCATGTATGGTATCAGTGTATATGGACTATTTGATTGCCGTAGCAATTTCACCCCACTGGCTAGTACAGTTACGCAAGCAACCAATAAACTATCCGCGACATACAAACACCCTCCGCATATAATAAAGATTATGTTCTTCGCAGTTATACCATAAAATTCAGTTCAACAACAATATCGGAAACGAATTTC
This sequence comes from Stegodyphus mimosarum, assembly GCA_000611955.2. NCBI lineage: Eukaryota > Metazoa > Arthropoda > Arachnida > Araneae > Eresidae > Stegodyphus > Stegodyphus mimosarum. The sequence continues at coordinate 1,377,452 of KK115100.1, read as the reverse complement.
AAAATGAGCATATCTTTAGAATTTCCGATACACAGCCTTGCGCGCTGGATACAAAAATGTGTTTTTTTATACAGTGATGCCATTGCTCGTTTTTAAATCGTTGAGTTTGTTAATCAAAATTTCGTTAAAGTTTTAGAAAATATGAAATAGATAATAAAACAAACTCCAAATTTCAAATTTGGACTTCCAGATGCCCATATTCAAGTGGAAACGTACGTTATTCAAAATTGAATGTCTCTGGGTGCTTTTATTTTATCACAGTAAGAGAAACATACACACATTCATGCAGATTCTTAATTATTATTTTTAACTTATTATTCTTAATTTTATTATTATTTTAATTATTATTTATTTATTTAGATTTTTGTTTTTAACTAAAATGTGTTTGATAATTAATGATCTAAAAGGAAAAATAATATATTATATAGTTTAAAGGGAATAACAGAATAAATAATTATGTTTCCTGAATTCATCTGTAATTTTATATCTCGAATAATAAGAGCTTGGGGCTTAAATAAAGACAGTAGCTCATACGTTTGAGTATGAAATTAAATCCATAGATTTCATTATTTAGGCGTCTTATTAAATTATCTTTTAAAATTTATGTGTTTTATTTCATTATCATTATGACTTTAAAATTTACCATGAGCGTCCCACGCTTTAGTTTTCGCGATATGAGAAGGTGGATGAGTAGGTGAGAAGATATGAGTAGATGAGTTCTGTAAATAAAATTGTTTAATCTATTACTCTCATTAAACTATTTATAATTACTTTTCTCCTTTTGGCAATTATCATATCCATTTTAAATCAATGCTTATTGTACAAAATCTCCTTTTCTAGTTGCATTTTATTTATTATCTAGTTTACCTTTTTCTCATCAGCCATATCACAATGCAAATTAGATTCAAATTAAACAGAAATTAAAATTTTAATTTAGGTCAGAGCTGTGAGAATTCACCAGAAACTTTTCATGGGGAGATGCCCACGTATATACAGCTTTGCATTTTGATGAGTATATTGCTAGAGCTACGGTTTCGAATCCGTGATAGAAGCAGTTCGGTTAGTGAGGGCTGAACATTACCTCCTTTAGCACGTGTTTAAATATCTGCTTTTCTAAGTCCTGAAAATCAGCAATCTCTGAATTTTATTAACTTTTAATTGCGTGGCAACATGCAGCTTCTAATAACTCTTTTAAGAATACTATACCTCTTCTTTGTCTTCTGGAAACTTCCATTATGTGTTCGTCTAAATAACAAAGGGCAATAACTTGAGTTAAATGATAAGGCATTTTCTACCACCTTGCAGCATACCTTCGTGGTGTAACGGTATCACATTCGGCGCGTATTCTGGAAGTCCAGGGTCAATGCCCGGCAAGAGAACAGCATATTTTTCAGCTCTTCTGCTTAAAAAAATCTAATGTCTCTACATAGGTTTAATCTTACACGAAAAGACATCTTAATTTAGATACCAATACCGAACACGCTTGCAGACTACCTAAATCCCAATGGTCGAGAACTCATATACAGCTATTTTCTGGACGTCAAAATATAGAGGCGTCTTGAAGAGGGTAAGGAATGAAATCTTAAGACTATACAAAAGCTGAAATAGTTTCGAAATTAAATGAACGTTTTCATTTAATGGAAAATGTCATAAAAATAAAGGATATCGAATTAGATATGCCGCTAATGTAACAAATGAAAAAAATGCAAAATTAATTTTATTCCATCTCTGAAAATGAAATGAAAGTAGAAAGTATCGTTTCCGTAATTTCAGATTAAGTGCGGTATTTCTCCAAATATTTTTTGTCATAAATACAAATTCGCGAGCGCAAACAGTTATCAAAAGAGTTTCCTGTACATTTAACTTTACATAAAAATATGTTCTAATTTCCAATGAATATAATCCTTCGTTCTGTGGAAAATAAATGGTATAGAAAAGGGTGTTCTGTATTTGAACATTTACCTCTACGAAGCATTAGTCTCTACTTACATCTTCTACTTAGGAACGAATTATTATAATTCCGGCAATTAATGTGGAACCCATATTCTGAAGCTTAGCCTAGAATTTCAATAAATGTTTCAGGCCCACCAGTGGCCGAGCGATAAAATCATTGAGCACTGGTAGTTCGGTCTGAGGTTTGAAATCGCGAACGGGCGGACATGATGAAATGGAAATGAACGATGACATTATTTAACCGTGTATATTTCTCCAGAGCGTCATTATCAAGTTCTGAAATGGAGAAACATGAATATCTGAGAATCTGATGAAAACAATGAATCGGCTACTGTAATCTCTACATATTAAATATGTATCTCTTTACATTAAATTTATATTTCTATACATCATTCCACATATTATCGTTAACTACACAAACATTATACATACATGAAAGTTAAACATTCCATATTCTTAGACGAAACATTAATGTTGTAAGGTACGTGATTTTTCTCTATTTTAATTTGTGACCAAACCTCAATAAGACTAAACGCTTTGTTTTAAAATTACTACAGAGACATAAGAAGGGTGGAAATAACTCTTTATTTTAAACTAAAATAGATAAACAGAAAATACACCTGGTGCTTACATATCAGTCAGCATTGATAACGAGAACTCACATATAAAACTGAATCCTGATATCTAAAACCCTACGGCTACACAGAATAAAGCAAACGTGAATTTGGTTCTAAGACTTTTTACTGGCTTGAAATTGCTGTAGGCAAGTATAATGCATGTCCGAAGATAGGAACTCTTATATTAGAATAGCAATCCTAGTAACGTGGTCTTCAATAGGCAGAACACGCTCTGCATAAAAAACATCTCAAAACCTGACTTATATACAAGCGAATTAACCTTCATTTTGACGAGAAAATGAAAGAGAATAGTGACAGTAAAAATTTTTAACGTAAAATTACTGATTAAATAAATTCTATAACCTCCATAAATTTAATATCGTCTTATTTAGACAGTATCACATATGTCAGACATGCAGCAACTGTCAGAAAATAGCCCACGTTAGAAATGGTTAAAGCCGAACACATCGCAGACGAAAACGTCGCGGAAGGCGAAAACGCAAGGCGAAAAACGTCGTCGTACAAAACATCGTAAGGGGAAGAAAACAAAGCGAAAACACCGCAGTTCTATAACATGGTGGTACAAAATATCGTTGCCAAAAATACAGCGCAGACGAAAATATCGTGGTAAAATACAAAGCACTTGCCAATCATCGTATGATGATAACATCGCAGACATACGCTTTCCAGGCTTTATAAGATGTAGATGCATATTCGCTTAGTGATTTGTGACTTTTAATTTTGCGATCGAAAAGTAAGAAGGAGACTTGAGCATTTAAAAACTGGAAACGAGTTGAAAATTAATGCAAATTATAGCGCTTAATTTTAAACTTACACAGTTAACTAAAAAAAGGTCATTATTAAATTAATGTTTTTACTTCTTTGTAGGAAGCAAAAAAGATTGTAATCATGATCATTTTCGGGTATCATATTTCAACGAAAATATCCATTTTGACCGCTAACAAATGCGATTTAACGATGTTTTTGGGTGATATCTGTACGTGAGAAAGAGTAAAGGGCTCTTTTTCCCAAAACGGATTGCAAAAAGGATTGAAAATGATTTCAAAAGAGACTTTTTTCCTGACGTCTCTATGTACGTACGTACGTATAAGTACGCATGTATATAAACTCAAAATCGAGTAGCCTTAGAACATCTAAATTTTGTTTATAGGACTGCTAAAGCATGTACTTGCGCACCTCCTTTTTCGGTTGCAATCTGCCGCACCAAAATATATATATATATATATATATACTCACTTCCAAAAGTTAAGCACGAAGATGTAAAATGCAAAAAAATCAACAAATACTGGTTTGGTTGACAAAAAAATTCGGAAGGAAAGTAGCATATATATTTATGCATAAAACAAAATCAATAATTATATACAGAAATGAAAATAATATTAAATTTTTGTAAGTTATCAGATAATGACATACTGGAGACTTAAACAGAATTATGTATAAAATGAAACTAAACAGCATAAAATGAAAAAAAGGACATTAATAGGGTATATGATCCCCCTCCCATCTGTATACAAAGTTTACACCTTGTGACCAAGCTTTCAATTAGATGGTCAACCAACGAATTAAGCAATCGCCATGCTTCTTGTAGAGCAGTTTCCATCTCAATAAAAGTGGCTGGAGGTGTGAAACGTGAAGATACAGCACGGCAGAGAGCATCCCAAAGATTTTCAATGGGATTAAGGTCGGGCGAATATGCTGGCCACGCCATACGCGCGATCTCTTCACTCTCCAGGTAGTCATCGACGATGTCAACTCTATGGGGACGTGCGTTATCGTCCATTAAAACAAAAGTAAGACTGCTGCAGCGTACAATCTCACAATGGGTTCTAGGACTTCATCTCGATAGCGGACAGCCGTCAAAGAACCCCGTTTAAAGATGTGCAGGTCGGTGCGGTATCCTAATGAAATCCCAGCCCACACCATAATGCCTCCTCCTCGGAATGCGTGATGTTCGCTGATGTTTTGGGACAGATTGCGTGTTCGTTGTTCACGCCATATCCTTATACTCTTGTCATCTGGCTCCGGAGCAAATTTTGACTTAGTAAACATGACATTGCCCCAGTCAGACACATTCCAACTGACATGTTCCCGGCCCCACTGTAATCGTGCCCCTCTTGATTGGACGGATAGAGGAACACAAACTCGAGGTACCCGGGCGTACAGTCCACTCATATGTAATCTTCGGCGTACAGCAGCTGTAGATATCGCCTTACCAATGGACGCTGTAACCGTAGATGTCACATGTTTGGAGGTCGCTCTGCGATTCCGATTAACTACAGTAGCAATATATCGAACTTCCGAGGGTGTTGTAAGCCTTGAGTGACTGGCTACGGGCCTTCGAACAACTGTCTGTGTGGTTTGGAATTGTTTCCATAAACGAGAAATTATAGAATGATGAACGCCGAAGAAAAGAGCAACATCTGTGATTAAGTGTCCTGCTCCAATGCGTCCCAAAGCACGCCAGCGCTCAGAATCTTCCATTCGTCTCCTGGAAGTCATAGAAACACGTATGTCCTGAAAACAAATTGTACGAAAGTTTTAAACACCTTCTGTCAGCACTTACAATCAACTTCTGTAAACCTTCATAAAGCTGGCTTCTTATAAGACTGCCTTTTTGCATATTTCTTGACATGAAAGCGCGATTGGCTGTTACCTAACATATTTGCATACTTCCATCTACCTCTGCAGCGAATTGCATCCCCTTTATTTTGATTGGCTTCCGGAAATTAGCATTTTCCTCTCTGTGCTGAACTTTTGGAAGTAGTGTATATATCCACTCTGTTATTCCGCTGATTGTTCTGAGGATTTATTCTTACATGCTGGTAAATTGAGCATTTTTTGCTTTAGAAATGATTAAATTAAGTTATCCTTAACTTCCGGTTAAGGTTCTTATGCCTCTAGTTAATCTGCATGCAGTATTAGTACAATTATCAACAATTTAAATATAAGACTAATTTCCTTTGACCATAGCAGCCATATTTGTTTACATTATAAACTTAGCATCATAGTGAATTAAGTTTTACATTATATTCAGTGTCCTTTTGCCGAGTGGGACCCAAAACGAAACTTTTAGTTTTGTGCACCGAAAAATCTGCCTTCGTTCCTGTTTGCCGAATTGTTTGTTTTTGCATAGAAACTGTAATTTCATTTGTTAAAAATTGTTTTTATAATTGTTTTAACTGTATTTGGTCACTTCTGTTTCTCTATCTCCTTCAATATGCAATGAAGTTATTTTGTGGTTTTATGTGTTTCTGCCTTGTTGCGAAGTGAGAGCTGAATGAATTGAATGAGAAATGTATCTTTAATGAAATTCGGGGAAATAAGTTAAATGAAATTCAGGGGACAATGTGTGTAGTTTAATATTTCGTACAAGTATGTCATGTGGTATACACATCACATTTTTTGATAAAGTTTTACTGTTAATTTTTCGTGAAAAATATAGTCCAACAAAAATTTGAAAAAGGAAGTTCTTTACGCGAATATGTATTTACTACTCTTAAAGCTTCTAAAATGCATGTCTGCGATTTTATCGCCATGCGATGATTTGTAGGTGCTTTATTTTTTAACACGATATTTTCGGCGTTGAT
>KK115100.1:1305056-1361825 GCA_000611955.2 Stegodyphus mimosarum | reverse complement strand
CGATCTCTTTCGATAATCTTTACCTATAAGCCATATTAAACTTTCAGAAAGCTTATTCGGGCGATCGTTTAAATCTGAGTTCTTTCAGATTTTTTTTCCTTTTCTTTTATTTACATTGCAACAAGAACTAAACTAAACTAAACTCAGTGGCGCAGAAACCGTAATGGGGTACGGCTTGCAGTGCCTTTTTTCTGCTTTCTTGACGTTTCTTGTCGCAGGACCCCCGGTGTTTAGTCCCCAAGCGAACTTGGCGCGCATTTTATCGACCCACTTAAGAGATGAAAGGCTGAGTCAACCTTGCCCAGCCCGGGGTTCGAACAATGGACCCCGGACCTGTAGTGCAGCTGCGCAACACGCTAGCCACTTCGACATCGGGCGGTACATGATAACAAAGCATTGCTTAGATTTTCTCCGTCATTTAAGTCATTTCTGTTTCGCTAGAAACGGTACACAATTTGGAAGTTATACTTTCTACGAATTCCTTTACATTTCTCAAACATTGCACAAACCTTTTTATGGATACAGAAACATAGTATTTAGAAACTGAAACGAAAAAAAGGAAACTTACTTCAGTGTATAGTAATGTTAAATTTGATACCAAATAGTTAGTGGGGCAATATTAACACTCTTCGTTTCAAGCCAGCAGTTAACAGCCGCTAATCGCTGTTTATTGATGGCTCCTGTTGAAAGTGTATTAGCAAAATTCACAAGATTATGCTCTATATTGTTACAAATACACTGACGACACAAAGCAATTTCCATATTTTTTAAGGAACACGTCTGGACGACGTAGAGGGCTTGTGATTAATTGGGAATGGTACTGAACTGCTGCTGGAGAAAGAATTGTCTTGCACTTACTTTTGTGACTGATTGGAAAGGCTGCTGATCTAAGCGAATTTGATAGAGGACAAATTGTAATGGCTCGAAGACTCGGAACGAGTAGCTCCCAAACGGCAGAAATGGTAGATTCCCACTTTTAGTATTTACGCAAATTGTAAAATGGCCAGCAGTAGAAGCCAAGTTGTTGGACGTCCAGGCGTCACCAAAGAAAATGGACGTCAGAGACTGTTCCGCTTGATACAACAAATTCCAGCGACAGACAATGGCTTAGTTGACAGTTCAGTGAATCTGTGGTACAAGTGCAAGTGTTTCGGAACACACAGTTCGACGAACACTATTAGATACGGGAGTTCGCATCAGACGCCCCACTCGTGTGCCTCTGTTGATCAAGCGTCATTTTCAACTACGCCTTGAAACACTGAACATCGATACTGAACCATGCATATATGGAAAACAGCTGATTGGTCACATGAATCAAGATTTGTTATTCATCACGTCGATGGTCGCGTCAGGGTAGCCGTATTTCAGGCAAACTGTTGCTCTTTCTTTTACTGCACCTTTACATGGCGCCTGTCTTCCAAGCTGGACATATAATCTTCAAGACATAACTTGCACCACAGATAGTAAGACAACGCCCCATGTCTAAAGACTCTAACTGTGTTGGAGTGCTTCGAGGAACACAAGGATGAATTCAAATTAATATTCTGGTCAACAAATTCAACGAATCTTAACCCGAAAGATATGGTTCCCAGTCATCTACCAAGAACTTGTGGCATCCGTGTCGAAGTAAGTTGCAGGTGTTCTGCAGTAGAAAGGTCGCGCAAAGCGTTATTGAGTAGGTAGTCATAATGTTTTGGATCTTCAGTGCATTTATAAATATTTGAATGTATTTGGTGGTAATTCGTTTTTTTCTGTATTCTTGAAGTATTTTATATTTATTTATTTATTGCTTATATTGTATTTATTGCAATTTGTGGCCATATGTCTTGTTATTAAATGTTTGTTGCAGAGGATTGTAGATCTTTTAATTCTGAATGCAACTGCTTCAGAATTGTAAAAATAGCTCAAACAGATATCGAGATATAGTCAATTTCGTTCCTATGGGGTCTTTTCGACAATTTTGGTTGCCAAGTTTGTGACGTCTGGTGATTGTCTAACTTGACGACTTTCTGGAATATTCGCAAAAACACATTTTCGAAGCCCTAAGACCGATTCTTCCAGAATTGTCAAGAGCTCATGCTCCAGAATATAATTATGGATCGGAGGACTAGGGAGTTCCGTTGTTAGTTGTTCCGTTGTTGTCCGACTTAGGTGTTCCTGAACTACAAGTTAGTGTTTACCCTGAGAGTGATCTGAGGAACTCTACAATTTATTTCTTATGGTAAGATGGAACTGCTGAATATATGCGTGTTCTTTGAATTAGTTTCCATTGTTATTGTGGTGTATGTATTATTCATTTTCCTAATAATTGCTCCTTCTTCCTTATCTGGACTCAGTATTCAAATTAACTTCAAAGATCCCGTAAATCGGAACAATATTAAGCATTTTAAGATAATAATGAATATTGTTTCCAATTTTGTATTATGTAAAATGAAAAGTCTTAGAAACGTTGCCGAAAAAATAAGATTACAGAGGCAAGTCTAATTAACATTGAGATAAATGGCTCTCTTTCTAAATTCGTGAGAAATCGCCAAGCTGGCAAAAAAGACTAATTTTTGTTGCCAAAGACATCTCCAAAAGTCGACAAAGTTGGCCACCATTTGGTGATATTTTGGTCTGGCCCAATGTAACTGTAGTTCGTACGGTTAACGTGTAAATGCGATTGATCTCTTTATGTAAATGTTAAGTTTATCCAGCTCTGAGATATAATTTTATGCACGTAAATTTGTAAATATATACATTTATTTTTTCATTTAATATTTATCTGTTGTGTGTTATTTATTGAAATTATTATTTTAGTAATTTATTGATTTTCTCTAGTTGTAAGTATGGCTGCCTGTCTAGGGATTGCACTGTCTGAAATGTGCAGTACTTGGAAAAGGGGTGATTTTAGGAATATTACAAAATGTAACTTGAAAAATCTGAGGAGGTGAAGTTCTGCCGGAAAGATAAGATTACAGGGGCATGTCTACTTAGCAATCGCGGAAATAGTTATCTCGCTAAACTGGTGAGATATCGCCAAGCTGACGATACTTTTGCGACTATTTTTTAACCAAATTTGGCAAGAAATCGCCTAATGTCACCAAACCTGCTAATTATTTGGTAGCATTTAGGTCCGTTTCCTGTGTTGACACCGGCGGTGGGTAGTTGCACTCTTTTGAAGGTGGAAAGAATTCGATTTTTGGAACCTACCATTTTATTGGAGACGACGCAAAATTCGATCTGGATCTCCGGAGAGTGCGTCCAGCTGCCGAGGCAATGATAAGCTACATTATAGCCTCTCCTGTCTCAGTCCGACATCGGCCTCCTCGTGGCCCCCGCCGGTAACCAGGTTCGCCTTGGCTAATGATGTCGGACATCATTCCTGATGGTCGACTGGTAGGAATTTCCGGAACTGACCATTTTATGGAAGGAGATCTAGGGCTCTGTCCAGCAAACTGGCTAGACTAATGTCTAGACAGCCTCGGCTTCTGGGGTAAATGTACAGTCTTCACAGGACTAGAAACATCGTTTATTCGGTGGTGGTTTCAGGCTTGGCAGGGACAGTACTGGTGCTGTCTTTTCTGCCCCTTGGTTGTGGGGACGTTACATGGTCAGATAACGCAGGTTTTCGGAGGATGATAGCTTCCCTTGGAAAAACACTTGGGAACGAACGTTGTCGGAGAGGTAACATGCACGTGCGTTAACTTTGTATATACACAGCGTTGATTTATTTCCCAGACTTGAGATATTCGAAATCCCCCTCTGTTGACCGAGGGGAATGATGCCCTCTCGTACGGCCTCTGGAGGTTAGGGTGTTTTAACCCTGTATGACGGCAGATATAAGCTCGCTGGGTCTGGAATCCCCTTCTTCCGGGGCACTGTGGCATTGTCTCCTTAGGACGGAAGTCATCCCCCTGGCTGAGTTGCATTGGTACTGTAATTGAATAGCTGTAATTGATCTCTGCATGTAACTGTAACCGTATCCGGCCCGTAAGTGCAACTTTAACCCTATATGCCTTCCAACGATTTCGACAAAGGAAGGTACTGGAAACTGATCGGCAACCAGGGGAAAAATATGTAAGGCCGAAAAGAGTATCAGTCGCCAGTTTTCAGTTCAGAGTGGACTTAGGAGTATTGAGATATCTCAGCAGGCTTCGCTCTTTAGACGCACTTTTTACTGCGTTGTGTTTAATGTTCTTTGTACTCTGGACTGTAACTTTGCTTGCACTCTGCGATACTGAGAAGTATTTTCGTGGAAAAATATAGAATTGTAAAATATTTCTTTTGGTGAAATAAATTTAATCAAGCTATCGTCGGTTCTGCGTGCATTCAATCCATTACCTGTACGCACATAAAATATACTAGTTATTTCACTCTACATAATATATTATTTTTATTTTCGAAACGAAGAATTATTCATGTTGTTTTATATTCTTCCGATTCTTATTTCCTGTTTATCTATGGGATCCTTGGGGATCATTACATCTTGCTTCCTCTTGAAAGATTACTGTCATTCCCTTCAATAATCCTTACTCAAACTAAAATAACATCACAAACATATACCTGCAGGTTTTCAAATCCCGGAATTCATGCTCGTCTGGTTATCAACAGCGCTCACTTAAGCGGTTTGGGATTTACAGTTTTTCTTTCGTGGTAGCTTTTTTTCGATTCATCGCTATCAGATAATCTTTTAAAAATGGGTTTAATATTTTAGATCCAAAAGGTGAAAAATGAAAATAACTCCAAATCTGATTTTTTTTGTCCCAGTTTTGATTATTATCTTTCTCTAAACTTAAGAAAAATTATTATTTAAAATATTTTTTGTGTGTTTACAGCACTTTGTTTCTAACATTTTTAATCATAACCTGTTCTTCAAGTATGTCCTATGTGTAAAGTAGCACACGATATCTCCTTTTCTTAATAATGTTTTAGTTTTTTCATTTACATTTTGTTTTTGTTTATTATGTGTTGTTCTCATATTTTCAACCAAAAATTTACACGAAATATAAAAAATTAGAAAGTAGCGAGTTTGGAATGCTTTTTCCTTAATGAAAAAGTGCTGCTTGGAAAGCTGTTTTTAATATTTTTAAAACTGTTCGTATTTTTAATAATGAAGATAAATTCTAATAACAGAAAAATGTGTATTATCTTTTGTTTTTTTTTCGGAAAAACAAAATAATTTTTCTGGAAGCTTGCCAGCACTTTTTATTACTATTAGGGGAATAAAACGTTAGCTAAATATATTTTTAAAACTCTCTGTTTAGAGGCATGAAATAAAAGTTTTCATTCTCATAATCCGTCTGTAAGTTATTTTTAAAACATTAATGTGAAATCAAAAGGAAGGTAAATATTTTGTTCTGTTTTAGATCATATGTTAATGATATATGTATGTTATATTATTTTTAATTTCTAGACTTTTGAAAATTAAAACAAAAATTCTTGTCATTATGTAATTATTAAATAGATTTTAATATTTCGTTTGCTTTAACTTCAGAAACATACATATAAAAACATATAACTCTGGTATTATAAAACGAAAAACCTAATAAAGGTTATGAGAGTCCATAGCAATGTGACAACACCGAGCCATTTATAGTTGCTACTGTGAAAGACCGAAATTGGAGAATGTCAACATTCACCAAATACGTCGGTGAAAGATCGAATATAACATTGCATTCTTGTACATTCGGACCCTCACCGGTGTATGTCGACAATCACAGATATGCTGTGGTGTAGGTCGAAAAGAAGAGGCGACTGGCTGTTTTCCATAAATGCAGTTGTAAAAGCAAGGGCGTCTTGCGCAATTCAAAGTCTCGTAATAGTTCAAGTTGTTGCAATGAATCAGATTTGAATCAAATAACTTAGTAAGTTTTTTATTACTATTATTTTATTTTCTCATTTACTACGTATTGTATAATTAAGTAAGTTTTTTAACTTCTATTATTTTCCTTTCTCATTTTGAATGTATTTGTGTATTTTTTTGCGACTGAATGACGGAGAAGAAAATATAATATTCTCATATGTTCAACATTCACCATTAGTACATGGTGAATGTCGACATTCACTGGTGTAAGTCAGAAATAAGAGTATTTGGAAAATATTTCGGACGTACACCAAGCGACTATGCGAATGTTGACATTCACCGGTGAAAGTCGACATTCTCCAGATTTCGGTGTTTCACCGTAACATAGTCACCAAATTATGAACAGATGTATACCTTCCGCAGAAGGTGTAAACCTGAAAGCCCTAATTATAAATTTCGATTTCGTTTTCAAATATATGTCCTGTGCCAATTGAACGAACAGCTGGCGCACGTTCTTCGTATGCATTATGTTCATCGCAGAATTTCGAATTGTATGCCATTGCAAAGTATAGGCATTTTTATTTCAAACGAATTAGGTTCAACCACTGTATTCTAAAAATTATATTTTTAATGGCTTTTAGAGTAATGTTGACAAAATGAAGAACAATTATATAAATTATTCTTCTGGGATCGATTAGAGAAAACTAATGATTGCAGAAAAAAATGCATCGTACATTAATATACAAGGTTTTCCCGAATTCGACAGACAAATTCAGAGGGATGATGGTAATCATCAAGAGGATAAAGAATTACCGTAGAACATAGGATTGCAAACCGCATTTAGTGGGTGAAAGTTGTAAAAATAAATGTTGGAAGGACAGTGAGCCTGACAAAGAAAGTGGCTAAAGAAATGCGAGTATTGCGAGCACTGCTGTCGAAAAGTGAATAACTCAGGTTTTCCGAGAGGATGGGCACCTCTAGGTCAACACTTGGGCACGGAAGGTGTCTGACATGCGACATGTACATGCACAGACTTTGTATGTATGCAAGTTTGCAATGCGTATGGAATTTGTCGAGCATTTGTCATGCATTTGTCGAGCCATCTCGTGGAAAGTACAGCACAAGTTCGGTATGAGCATCTGGTAAAGGTTTCTCAGAAATCGTTTGTGGAGACCGTACCTTCTGCCGGAACACTTCAATGGCACAAATTACCTACTTCACGCTCTCACGTATTTCCTACAGGTAACACCAACCACTGTGGGCCAGAATATGTGGTTCATACATGATGATGCACAAGCACATTTTACGTTGCGAGTGCGTAACCTCCTCGATGCTACATGTCACAAGAGTTGGATTGTACACAGTGGACCTGTTGCTTGAATTCCGTGCTCCCCGGACCTCAATTCCTTGGATTTCTTCTTCTGAGCCCACCTAAAATCGGTTGTATATAAGACGCCTGTGGATACACTGGTGAACCTGACAGCACGGATCGCCAGCACACTTGGTATGTTTGAACATTGGCAATCCTTCGTTAATCGGTGTCGGCTATGCACACTAACTTTTCCGGTCCTAACTTCGAAAATTCCTATAAAACTATCTCGTCGACTTCTTTTTGATGTTGACATGTGATGCGCTATAATCCTGCTTTAAGTCAAATAAAATATTTTTCTACTTATTATTGGCTCTTTTTGTTCCATTCCATGTTACTCACTTCATAAATATTTTTGCAATTTTCTCAAACCTAAACGTGGTTTTCGAACCCAGGTTGTATGGCACTTTTTCATCCTCTTAATGCCTACTATCACCCCTCTGAATTTCTCGGTCGAATTCGGAATGTATATATGTGTATATATTACCGGGAAAGACCGAAATCTGAGAATGTCGATATTCTGAGAATGTCGAACATCAATACATACCAAATACGTCGGTTGAAAGACTGAATATTTGGTTACATTCGTATACTCTCAGACCATCACCGGTGTATGTAGACAAGCACAGATATGATCTGGTGAAGGTCGAAACAAGAGGCCCAAAGGACAGAAGTATTCCGGGACTAAATGCAGTTGTAATAGTAACGGACTCTTGTGCAATTTTAAGTATCACAACAGTTCACGTTTTTGTAATAAATAGGATTGTGTAATGCCAATCACGTAATTAAGTACAATTATTAGTGTTGTTACTTTCTTTTATCATTTATAATGTACTGTTGGTCTTAAGTTCAATAACAGAATCGATTATTTTTGAAAGGACAAGCGTCCATATTTTGTCGATTTTGAGATTTTTAACGTTTTCTCATTCTACAAATATAGACTCATTGTTGAAGTGGAACAAGTCCAGCCTGTAAGTCCTTTCTCCACTTAACACATAGCGGAGCGTAGTGGCGTATCGCAAGTGAAGCCTTTCGTTGTTGTTGAAACCTAATGTTTTCTCTTATCGGGCAGTCTTCGTAAACACTGCATTATTCTTTTGCCTAGGTTTCTTCATTTTTACATGACTATATAAAAATGAAGAAAAAGAAAGAAACGTCCCGGCATAAAAATGAAGAAAAAGAAGAAAAAAAGGCCCGGCGTCAGGAAAAGAAACTTATTTTTTGCGGGTGGTTGCGCTGTCAAAAGCGAAATCATACAGTTTTCAAGTTAACTATTTTTAACGTTTAACCTTTATTAGAATTAAAATTGGAATTTCTACAAGGAAATAATCAATTTGGACAACGGGCAAGAAGGCAAATTATTCTGTGCACACAACGAAAAGTTTAGTTTTTGTACTACTCAAACTGAACTGGGTACAAAAACACTAAATTGGGTGCAGAAACTGACTGAATTCATTATTCTGCTTAGAGTTTCAAATGTAAACAAACGCCGGCCTCATTAGACTTAATAGCACTTAAGCAACTTTTAAATTGTTGATAATTCTACAGCTATTGCATGCAGATTAAATAAAGTTATCAGAACATAATAACAACATAATTCAATAACTTTTAACTAAAAAATACACTATTTACCTAATTATAAGAATAAAAAACTGAGCTCATCGCGCACCTAGCCGGGTAACAGAGTGAGTACACCTGTATGTACACATACATACATATATATATATATATATATATATATTATATACGTTATAATATTGTATACGTTGTAATATTATAATTGTGTGTGTATAATATATACGTTATATATATTATACACACACAATAATATATATATATTATTGTGTGTGTGTGATATAACAAAATACGATAGTCGGTTAAAAAAAATAATTGGGGACCTCAAAATTAACATTCTAAATTTGGTGCTCTCCCCTTGAGTTCATCTGTTTTATGTAACGCTACTGGAAACGGGCAACTAAAACTAATATTAACCAATCATAGCTTGCCTCTAGAATTACATCAAACTTAGTATAAATACCGATGGAGAGTTAATTACGTCATTATTCTGTTGCATTCCTTTCACTAGCTTCCGCCTTTGCTAACATATCTTCTATGCTCTGATAAAATGATGTCGTCCCCTATAACCTGCGTAAATTTTGTATATAAGAAATTATCGTGAATGCTATGATTAAAAAGTATATTGTCTATAAGGAATTATTTTAGTGTGCCAGGAAATCTGCGAGTAAAGATGGTAATTGGCTGAATTTAGTTTGGTACAAATTCTTTCCTCTCACCGTATCACTCAGCCATTGCGAGTGCTTCGAAATCCAATTGGCGAAACGTCCGCACTTTAGCGAGGACGGAGAAAAAGAAAACACACTTGATACTTTGAACTAAAATATATCGGGTTTTCGGCTGGATAGGATTAGTAGTGCATATTATACCGGCTTTCAAATATGTGATGTTTTCGTAGCACAATGGCGATGTCTGAGTTGTATGGAGAGAGGAAAGTGTTGATACCAAACTAAATTCAGCCAGTCATCATCTTTACTTGCAGATTTCCAGGCACACTCGAATAATTCCTTGTAGACAATATACTCTTTAATCATAGTAATTACGATAATTTCTTATATACAATTTGCACAGATTAATGGTGGCGACATCATTTTATCAGAGCATATAAGATACGTTAGCAATGTCGGAAACTAGAAAAAGGAATGCAGCACAATAATGACTTAACTCTCCAGCGGTATTTTTACTAAGTTTGATGTAATTGTAGAGGCAAGCTATGATTGGTTAATATTAGTTTTAGTTTCCCTTTTCCAGTAGCGTTACATAACATAGAAAGATCTCGAAGTTCGGAGAACAGATGAATTTAGGGGGACAGCACCAAATTTGGAATGTTCATTTCAAGGTCGCCAATTATTTTTTAAATCAGCTATCATATTTTGTTGCATCTTACACACACACACACACACACACATATATATTTATATATATATATATGGCCGATTGCAATCAAGAAGGGAGGGGCTCAAATATGTATTATGAACAACGCATATACAAAATTTCAACTTTCGGCGGCCACTAGATTTTTATTTATGCGAGGTAATGCGTACTTACGTACGTTTATACAGACATCATGAAAAACTCTCTTCTGAGTCCATTTTAAATATATTTTATAATCCGTTTTGTAAGAAAGTGTCCTTTATTCAGTCTGCACGTGGAGATGTTACAGAGAAAAATTGTACAACTGGATTCGAGAGCGGTCAAAATTGATATTTTCGTAGAAATATGGTAGTCGAAATTATTCGCGATCACAGTACTTTCCTTTACTTCGTAGAAGGGAGTAAAAAAAGATTATCCTGTCGAAGGAAAAAATTGTAAAGAAAATTAAAATTGCCACTAGACAATTAGGTGTGAGGAACATAATTATGTTAATGTTAGACCACTGTTGTGTTAATATCAAAATCCGACAGTTATCGGATCGTTTTGCTTCTGGTTAATCAAATGTATTCCTTTCGTGACAAGTTTTGAATTCATGTGTGATTAATTTGCATTTTAGATCCTCCTTTGTTTCTCTTTTACCATCCAGAGGAAGCACTTCACCGTTATATAAATTGTTAGCAACATTTTCATTGCTTCCCCTCCGTGAAATAACCTATATTTTCAGTTTAATTTTTGTTAATTATCAAAGTATTATTTTGTAGCTTTTAATTTCTAACTAAATAAAGCAAAAAAATTAAGCAAAGGAATTGGTATTGTGTCATTAAATGATCTTTGTGAAAGAGTTCTATTACGCAAAAGTATTCAGAAGTCATCACACAACTAAAATTCACATAAAACTAAAAGATTTCAGAGAAAATTATTAAAACAATTCTTTACAGTAAAATAAAACGCTTGAGAAAATTTATAATAGTTAATAATAGAAGTTTAAATTAAAGTTAACCTTTAAATAAATATTTTAATCCTTTTCTTCATTAGAGTTTTCTTAACTAAATGAAACAAATTTTATGATTCAAAGATTTAAATTGAATGGAAAGAATCTCCTGTACCAGTTGGTAAATAGAGAATTCTTTGGCTGTCTTTATTGAAATTAAAGTTAATATTTTACGAGTTTATTTTATTTTATATCTTTTCCTTTATTTTAAATGTTACTATTATTTATTAAAACGTAATTAAAACATTTATTGTATATTGGGAGCTTAAATCAGGTGATATTACAAATTACCTAACATATAAAATTACAAATCCATTATTTATCTATTATTTCCTTTTTTATGCGTTACGATTTTTATTTACAGTCATGTTACAATTTCTAAAGAATGCTGGTCGTAACACAACTAATTAAGCTATGGAAGGTAAACAATTTATTTATAAGCAATTCGTCATTAAATTTAACCTGCAAACAAAGGAGCGTGCTTTAAAAACATTCCATACCAATCCATACGGCTAAATACACTCTGCAAAGAAATTAAGAGAACTTTCATATTTGATCCGCGATCTCCAGAACTACTGGACAGATTTTAATAAAATTTGGTGTGAACGTAGGTTGATTTAATACAAAAAAAATAAACATTCAACAGTTATAATAGACACACATGTCCGTGTGTAACACTCATGGGAGTCTGAAGGTATGAAACAGCTGTTGCAGAAGGCTCAAAAGAAATGGGCTAATAGGGGATAAGGTCTCCTCTTACAACCATACAGGCCTCGCAGCGTAATGTCATACTGGATATAAAGCAGTTTATCAGTGTCTGTAGCAAATGATCCCACTCATTAAGCAACGCTATTTTCAGTTACTGAATGGTTCTCGGAGGGGGCTTGCGAGTTGCAATTGCCCTTCCCAGAGCGTCCCAGACATGCTCTATAAGGTGACGTCTGAACACCTGTTTGGCCAATCCATTCGGCGAATATCCTTACTCTCGAGAAATTCGTCGAGCAGAACTCTATGTGGTCTCGCGTTATCGTCCTGTTAGTTGAACTCGGGGCCCACTGCACCCCGAAAAAGGCGAACATAGCACATCAAGACCTCATCCCTAGTGACCAGTCACAGAGCCTCTGTCAAAGACGTGGAAAGGTGTGTGGCCATCCAACATGATGCCTGCCCAGACCATTACACCGCCACCGCCATAACTGTAGATTTCGTGGACATTTAAGGGCAGTTAGCGGGTCCCTGGCTTTTTCCATAAGAACGTGCCGCGAGAATTGGTGTTTAGGCTTAAACGGGACTCGACGGTGAACAAAACGGCCGCCCATTGCTCCGTACTCCAATCACTATGCTGCCTGCACCATGCTAATCGGACTCTCCTGTTCGTACACGTTAGCGGGAAGCAAACAGCGGGTCTTCTGTCAAACAACCCTCTCTTATTCAGGCTTTTGGAAATATTCACCTTTATTACACGAGTTCCTGTGGCTGCATACAGGTCCCGAGAGAGCTTAGAAGCTTGAGCCCCTTTGTTACGCCTCGCTAAAATGGACAAATAGCCAACGTCTCCGGCCGTCGTGGCTCTTGGACGACCTTGCCCAGGTTTTCTCTCGATGGATCCAGTATTCTGGAAATATTTCCATAGGTTACAAACGACGCTGGGCGTTAAATTTAACTCTTTGCATATCTGGACTTGCGATTGGCCTGCCTCTAGCCTCCCCACAATTCGCCACCTCATTCCATCATCTAAACGTTGGTGGTTACTCATTTTTACTTTTCCCATATGAATTTAATCGATTGCTGCAAGACAATACCAAGAAATTCTCCGAGGTGTGCTAGAGAACGCAATTCGTCTTACCCTCCGTGCGCTTATAAAGCCTGTTTTTCAACTGGATCTGCTACACCCACGTGTACGCTTACGTATTTGCAGTACAAAATTTGTATTTTTATCCACAAGCAGTGGTTTTTCCTTCAGTTCATTTCTTTTCATGCAATTCGATAAAATGTGCAAATTCTCTTAATTCATTTCACCACTGTATTTCATAAGTTGTGAAGCATTTATGAGTCTTTGATTAAGACACTCAACGATTTCAAAGCGAGCAACGGTAACAATGTACCGATTCTGTGTACGGGAAAAAATATTTCCAGCGCGCGAGACTGTGTATCGGAAATTCTAAAGACATTGTTTTTTTAAAATTATTTTGTGATATTGCTGTTGAATTGAATTTTATGGTTTAAGCCCGAAGAACATTATTTAATAAATAAAGATAGCACATAAAACATTAAAAAAAGCTCCTTTGGGCGTAATATAAAATCTGAAAGCTTTCAGATTTTTTTACCCCAAAGGAGTGTTAGGTCAGAAGGGCTATTAATTTCATTTTGGCATTTTACGTCTATTCACTGTAAATGTCCGCATCACTTTTCAAATTGTTGATACCAAATATTATCGCCCTGTATTATATTTAAAGAAATTAAATAATGAATAATCTGCATAGATGTATATATATTTCTCGCATTGTGATAAAACAACGGTACCTGGAGCCATCCAATTTTGAATAACGTAATCCTCCTCCGAATTTGGGCCAAAATATGAAATCGATAATAAAATAAATTCCAATTTGGGCCTCCTGAATTGGAATGATTTCAAAGCGAGCAAGAGCAAAACTGTACGAAAAAGAAAATTATCTCCAGCGCGCGAGACTGTGCATCGGATATTTTAAAGATATTCTCATTTCAGAATTATTTTGCGATATTGCTATTGAATTGAATTTTGTGGTTTAAATGCAAAGAACACGATATTTAATATATAAAAGCAACGCAGAAAATGTTAAAAAAACGCCCGTTTTGGCGTAATGTAAAATCTAAAAACCTTTCAGATTTTTTTAAATATTTTATCTCTTAATTTCTTTTTTATTTGTCATGATTTTTATTTACTATTGTGTTACATTTTCAAAATAATACTGGTCGTAGCACTACTAATTAAGCTATGGAGTATAAACAAGTTATCTATAAGCAATTCGCTATTAAATTTAATTTGCAAACAGAAGAGCGCGATTTATCAACATTCGGTACCAATCCAATTAGGCTATCTATATTGTTACTAGCATTGTGTACATGTATAAATAGTTTTAGTTAATTATATGTAAAATTGCAATTATCTCTTTAATAATGTAACATGACAGTCCTCAACAGTGGGAAGTTTGGTCATTAAATAAAGGCACAGAGGCAAGTCCATTTAAAACTGAGGTAAATAGCTATCTCGTCAATGGCGTCAGGCTGGCTATGGTTTCATCCTCAAATTTCGCAACCATTTGCTGATGTTTTGTTCTGATTGCTGCATAACTGTGATTGGCCTGATCCCTACATGTATCTGTAACTGTGTCCAGCCCTTTATGTACTAACTGTGTAAGCTTTCCAGCAATTTCGAGAAATGGAAGGTGCTGGATATTTCTCGGTACACTGGAGAAAACTATATAAGATTGGAGACAGCATGAGCTCCAAGTTTTGTTTAGAGTTCTGTTCGGCGTATTAACATATCCATCAGCTTCAGTTTGCATTTATGTTATTGAGAAATTTGGAGTGTGTTACCATTGAAAGTGCTCTCTTATACTGAGAAGAACAGCATGAGCACTTTTGTCTGACGTTCCAAAACTGTAAACTATTTCTTTCAAAAAATAAATCTTGTCAAGTTATTACCGATTCTGTGTGCATTCAATCCATCATGAACTCGTACGCACGTAACAATATATGTAGTTAATCTTCAGTGCGGATTTTTTTAGCCAATAAGAATAGCATATAAAGGTGATGTATAAGAACATGCATCATTATTATTATTACATATTCTTTTGTAAGAAGATTATAGTTACGCAAGCTAATATATATTAGAAGAATAAAACAGCATATTCAGCAGTTATTTTATTCCTCTACCTTATTTTATTTTTTGTTCCAGAAAATTAAACAGCCCTTTGAATTTTACTACTGCATTATAAGAAGCAGTTTTATTTTTGTAAGCTTTTATTTAGTTCACTCATGTTGCTTTACTGTGGGGAGAATTTTATATGTTTACCAGCAGTCAAGCGTTAAAGTCTCTGAATACCGGTAGTTCGGACCAGCGTTCAAAATCCCGGCCAACGGCTGCATGGAGGTTTTCGTGAGTTTTTTCATTGTGTAATAGATTGTAAGGTTCTACTGTCTATCTCTTGTGTTGAATCTTGAGAAATAGTGGTTGCACCGAAAAAGGGTTAAAACTGCTCTTTATTAA
Source organism: Stegodyphus mimosarum (assembly GCA_000611955.2). Classification (NCBI taxonomy): domain Eukaryota; kingdom Metazoa; phylum Arthropoda; class Arachnida; order Araneae; family Eresidae; genus Stegodyphus; species Stegodyphus mimosarum. The sequence continues at coordinate 1,346,482 of KK115100.1, read as the reverse complement.
ACTCTTTAAATTATTTACAATGCGTCACTTTGACTCTAACATAATACGCCTCTTCGTGGGCGGTAACTGAAGCAGTAGAATCAAAACTCAAGAATTCAAAATATTGACAAGTAGTAGAACTAAACTACAAGGCTCATACAATCCTGTATCCTACAGCGCGTAGATGAGTCTAGTGCCAGCAAGATAATAGCTATTAAGCCACGTCTAACCAGCGATAAGTGCTAAACGGAAGCTTGCGTATAAGCACGCACAGAGATTTCCCAGACTCTCTCTCTTCCTTTGCCTACTGGAACGTCGATATTTAAACTTTTTTCCCACTGGTAGAATTTGCATTTATTACGCGCGCAAACAAATTTAAATATTCTGGCTGTGACAATTAGGGGAATGAAGACTTATAGGAAAGTAACTTAAAATTAAATTTAACGGGTTATATAAAACAAATATAAATCCCTACAAGGTATAGGAGTCAGTTTACTTTAGAACGTCCTCCACGAAGTCGTCCTTTCTTACTATATCCTACCATCCGGGGTCAAGGTAGAGAACTCTGCGAAGCTACTGGCTAGAATCTGTACCTATGCAGTATCGGCCACGGGTTTGTACAAAGTACGAATCCAGTGGTTCTGAAGGTCTCGGAAAGGTCACTGATTGTCCGGCCTGCGGGTCTGACACGTCCTAGTAGATGGCTCTAGTAGTCGGGGGTAGCGCCCCAGGTTTGCTGGGTATTGTCCCTCTGAGACGGGCAGCTCGAGACACTGGTGGGTAGGAAATTGACGACCAGTGGAGCGCTGGGGATCTTAGTTACTCCAGGTGCTTTGCCACCAATATATCCGAAGTTCTGGGATAGCGGTTGAACCCCTGGGCTTACTTCGGCGAGGGGTGAGGACCTTTAGTGCTCCTAAATTGACGGAAAGGGGAACGCCTATAGCTCACTATATCCTACTGATTGTATTATTAAAATCTTAAAATTCACAGTTTTAAATGTATAAAAATAATGTCTTAGCGGTTTTTTAAACTAAAATGTTTAGAGCTTAGGATTCCATTTTAAATTGCTGTACAAATCATTGCCATCCACAGCTTCAAAACAAAGAACAATTTAATTGAATATTTTGATATTTTCGAGTATTTTCAAATATTAAGTTGGCAATTTTTTGTTGTTGTTGTTTTTAATTGTTCGCATAAACTTTGTGAATATACAAACATATGCCAAAAGAGTACAAACATTAACCAAATATTTTCAATATGTTTTACAGCTCCAAGCATAAGATATTTTGCAGGTGAAGTTACTTGGAGCCAATCCGGATAACGTACCACTTTACATCCTAAATATAAATACTATAGCGGATATAAAAAACAGGACAGCCCTTAGCATTGTGCCAACGTGAACACTGCTTAAATGACTGCTGATCCAGCATACACGATTTTTATTCAAAACGCAAAAAAGCAAAATTTTTTTCGCTATACGCAAAATTTTACGAAAAAAAATTACACAAAAAAATACGCAAAACAATACGAAAAAAAAAGCAAAAACGCAAATTTTTTTTGCAATACGCAAAATTTTTTCACGAAAAAAAGCAAAAAAATACGCAAAAAACGCAAAATTTTACGAAAAAAAGCAAAAAAATAACAAAATAACGCAAACACGCAAAACTTGTTTCTCAATACGCAAAATTTTACGAAACAAAAAGCGAAAAACAATGCACAAAAATTTTTCACTTCACCTTTTCTGATGAGAGATCTATATGTTCTAGAAGGTTGAAGAGATATTAGGTATTTTTCTGAAAGCAGGAGATGTGATAAATGAGCAATGCACTCTCGCGGACTCGAACCTCGGACCTCTCGAATACGCGCCAAATGTTTGACAATTACACCACGAAGCCGTGGTAAGAATGCGGGAAAAATACTTTATAAGGTTATACCAGACAGCAAAGCGCAGAAACGTGCAATAAGGCTTTCCCAAACCAATTCCTATTTATTTTCTTGAGCAAGAAACTGTCGATCTGAACTGTCCAAAATTTTGCATTTATTGCACAAATTGATAAGAAGTTTATTTTTTATTACAATAGATCAAAATGGCGAATTTTCAATGAAAGAAAGATTGGTAAAAAAAGTGAATCGTAACACTGGTATAAGTATTAAAATATCTTCTTTTACAGGTATTTTTATTAGTGATTCTAGTATAAACTATCATTAATGCTATCATTTGATTCAGATCACTTCCTTCCAAAACAATAACTCAGTTTGAATTCACGGTATTGATTACAACAACCAATCATTAGCGTCTTGAGCAAATAGATATATAAGATCACACAACGGATATCGAGCCTTCAGTAATTCCAGGCGCGGGCATCTAAACTAATCAGATTAAGCCATCAAGGCATACTAGTGTAAAATATTTAGATTCCTTGCTCAGTTACACGTGTTTCTAATTGTTTCCGTGTTATCCTTAACATTACTTCCGCATTTCTCAGTCTAAAACCATCACTACGTATTGTGTGCGAGACTTTCAAAATAAATTCCATGCTCATGTTAAGATTCAGTGCATTTAAAAGGAATACTACTAAATTCTTTGTAAATCAGCTTTCTTATTTTGGGTCTTCATTCGTATCACTGTTTAAATCATGGTTTGCTATTACAAGCATTCATTTATTTAGTTCACGCATTTTGTTTCATTGTAGTTGGAATTTTGGTATCCATTTTTTTCCTTATAAACTATCGAGATCAGTGTGTTTAATTTACAAGGATTTTTCTCCCTGCTTCCTGCTTGCCTTTGTGTTATAATGGTTAGCACACTCAGCGCGTATTCTGAAGGTCCAGGTTCAAGACACGGGGAATGGCACTGCCCATTTTTTATGTCTCTTGCTTTCTAATAAAAATTTAAAACATACATACATACATACATACATACATATATATATATATATATATATATATATTAACACACTGATTATATGAATTAATTAGACAAATTACTAAGCTATTTATCACATGCCTTTGGTGACTTATATATTCCTACATTTTGACAAATTATATGGCATTTAAAAGGTCTTAGCCTTAATCTTAAATTTACGGTTTGAGACTGTTGATATTTTAACGAAATATTGATTTGAAAACAATTATAAAGGTACTAATTAGGTAAATATATAAGCTTGTTTTTATACTAAAAGAGGAAACTTGTTACTAATAACACTAATGCTGTCATAATCGCAAAAACCTTGAAAGAAAGATTAAAAACTTTTACACGTAGCATAGAGCAGTTACATAAGTACAGAGGCTGTTCGCCCATTTTTTAGACGATTTTGGTAAGCGGAAATAAAAAATCGTTTGCTGCAAAAGAAGTAATTGCAACTGTACTATGTTTTTAAGAGTCAAAATTATCGTCTGTGGCTTGAAAGTTTTGTTTTTATACAAAATGGAAAATTTAACAAAGCAGTAGTTAGAAGGCTACATTTACGGTCTTTCCGAAGTCTTTCCGAAGAGAAATATGCATACTCCGTTATCCAAAAACGATGTCAGAGCCGTGGTTTTGTGATATCTAAAGCGTCGATAGGTAATATCATCAACAAGAAAGGAAAAAAACGTCAAATTGGAGCTTCGAGTGGGACAAAAATTCCAAATAAGTATCCACGGAAAAAACGAACATCTTCGACTATTGCAAAGGTACGTTGTTTAATGTTAAAAGAAAATCCCCCTAGTCAAAGGACAGTTGAAAAATCATTAAAATGCTCGGCGTCCACTGTAAACAAAATGATAAACGTTGATTTAAATCTTAAGAAAGCCAAAAAAACGCAACGTGCATCGTCTTCTTCCAAAGCACATCGCTCAACGCAGGACACGCTGCAGAATTCGATATGAGAAACACTTATCCAAAGAAAAATGGAAAACAATTGTCACAATAGATGAAGCATGGTGTATTTAAATGATTGTAACAAAAAAAGAGCCATTTATTGTTATAAAAGGGGAGAAAAAGATTTAAGTACACGGTTCAATAAATAGAAAGAAAGTTTTTCTAAGGGATTCATGATTGTTGCTGGTTTTTCTTATAATGGCAAGTTAAAAATAAAGAGAGTGCAAAGAAATGTCAAGATTAACTCCAAATACTATCAGGAACATATTTTATCGCCAATTTTTCTGAATGAAATACCACCGCTTTAACCACAGTGTCATCCAACTGTGAGACTCCATCGGGACGAAACTAGCTGTCACACATCAAAATCCACTGTAAATTTCCTAAAAGAAATGGAACAAAAAACTGGTATCGAGGCCATACCCTTCACTGATATCCCTACTAAATCTTCCGATGTGTCAACTATGGATTTTTGTGCTTTCGGACTTTTAAAAACTGCATTATCCAAACGTTGTCCCAAAATCCTAACAAGACTCTTGAAAGCTGTCGGGACGAATGGGATAGAATACCTCTTCTGACACTTCAAAAGGCATTATTATCCTGGAAATTGCGGTATGGAAACATAGTTCAGAATAAGGGATGTCAAATAGAACATTTAAAACACAAGAATTTTATGTAATTTAGTTTTGTGAATACAATATACATCGTCTAAAAATGTGCGAATAGCCTGTGTATAAACCTTCATTCTCAAAATAAGTACCGGATTAGTTCGTACAGTTATTAGGTTTCTGCCAAATGTGCTAAAGTTACACCCCGAAGGCATGCTGGAAAGAGGAAGAAAATAACCTTACATAGTCCCCCTTTCAAAGGGCGGCTGGGGATTAGGGAACTCAATCACGAAATCCTGGTGGTTACGAATAATTGTCCACCACTTTGTAGTTTGTGCGCCACTCTAGAGTAATTATGTTATTTTGAAGCAGGAGACATGAAAAATGAAAATTGCGGCTTTGCTGGGACCTCGAACCTGGACTTCTCGAATACGCGCTGAGTTTGCTACCATTACACCGTGAGGGCATGCTGAAGGAGGCAGAAAATACCTAGTAAGTTATAATTTAATTTTATTTTGCCTTTATGAACTGAATATTTGTTACTGTACTTTTGAGAATTTATACCGCTAACCAGCAGAAGAAAAAGGAACTGCATGATTGTGATTTTCAAGACAAATTATTTTAATTATAATTTTATGGAAAATAACATTTTTCTACTTATTATTTGCAATGGAATAAATCGCATGTAATTCTGCCCAGAAGCATTTAAAAAGTCAGCTAAAATTAGGTTTATAATTTTATGAAAGGCATTTATCAAATACTTGTTAGCAATAAGTTACGAAAGAAATAAATTGTTCCACTGAATAAATTTTCTGATGATTAAAATAACCAGTAAAATATTAATTCTTCCCCAGTTGAAGCTCCGTCATATTCCTGCCAATATCTGTATCTTAGAGCATTTGCAATATCCATTTGAATTATTATTTGTTTTTCATATTTTACCTATTAAATAATTTAATCTACTTGTTTCTTCTGAGCATTGAATTTTTAATATGATTTGTTTCTGAGGAAAGGAAACAAAACATCATTATTTATTACTTCCTTGTACAAAGTAATGGTAGTATTGTAATCGAGAAATATTTCGGGTCCCATATTTCAACGAAAATATTCATTTCAATAGCTCTCGAAACAATTTGAATAACGGTTTTACGTGGCATATGTACGTGCAGAGAGAATAAAGGGCAGTTTTTGCCAAAATGCATTGTAAAATGGATTGAGAACAGATTTTTCCCTTGACGTCTGTACGTACGTATATACGTATCTCGCATAACTGAAGAACGAGTAGCCATAAAACCCTGCAAGTTTGTGTATGGGACTGCTTAACTTGTGAAATTCCCGTTTGCGTTGCAATCGAATGCACCAGTTGTATCTAAATATATACATACATTACATATAATCCAACACTTTACCTCAACTCTGTTGCCTCAGTGAGCGTAGTTTTTTTTATTCTTTTATGTTGGTAAACTGTCCATTTTATGGCTCAAAAGTGATTGAATGATGTTGTTTTTTATGCTTTAGTTAAGGTTTTGATGTTTTTAGTTAATCTGCACCCAATTATTGCAGAATTATCAACAATTTAAAGCTTTAAATGGCGAGTTAACTCTAAAGAACCGCCATTCGTTTACATTTGAAACTCAGTGTAATAGTGAATTAAGTTAGTTTCTGCACCTTCAATGCCTTTTTGCCGAGTGGGATCATAAGTAAACTTTCCGTTTTGTGCACCGAAAAAATCAGCCTTCTTGCGCGCTCGTCGAATAGCTTGTTTTTGAGTAGAAATTCTAATTTCAATTTAAAAAACTGTTTAACTATTTTAACTGTATTTATATGTATACGTTTTTTTTTTGTATTTTGCAATTTTTAAATAAGGCGTTTTGAGATTTCATGTATTTTGCCTTGTCGCGAATGGAGAACATAATTAATTGAATGGGAAATATATCTCTAATTAAATTCGAGGAAATAGGTTTAAAGGAAACGCATCCGAAAATACGTATAGTTTAATTGGTTATACAAGGAAATCATGTGATGTCCACATCAGATTTTGTTTTTTATTGTAAACAGTATCCCAACAAAAGCGCCGAATTTAAAGAGCGCTGTAAAATACTTTATATTTTGAAAATGAAAAATATCTGTACGTACTTACAAGTAAATGCTTCGATTTAGAAATAAAATTAATGACTGATGTAAAGTCTTCACCTCTTGCTCTGCAGTAATTCTTCGATGAAATCCGTAATGTCATTTTCTCATATCTGCCTTTGGAGGTGGCTAATGACACATTGAATTTAAGTTCTTTCGTTGTTAGTCTTTCCAGTGTTTCTAGGATTCTAAGTTCAGATTTTTGGGGACTTTCATTAACACACTCATGCATAATAGCAATGTTTTCAACAGACCAAAAAGACCAAGAGAGTGGTGATTTAATGTCTGAGGCAAATCTGGACCATCATATTTGTTTATAAGTCTGTGAAATGTCGTTTCATTGATTAGGACAGTTGCACGTTCCAAGATAGCAGGAAACCTCCTGATAGCCTCTGAATAATACTCGCGGTTCTTGTAATGACTATTCACTATCATAACTAGCTGCTCCTTTGGGTAGTCTTTCCATGCTAACAAAGCTGAGAACTAAAAACTCACAATGATAAAATACCAGCGTTGTGAGTTTAAATCGAACTCGGTAGTCTTAAGCAAGTTTTTCATCTCCTAAAAGGGGGTACTTATTTCATATCCGGAGCTTTTATTAAGATACTGTATACATAAACGTTTAAAGGTACACTGCGCAATGAAAATTAATGGGACAGTTCTGTATCTTTCATTCTACTAGGCTGTTTGAAGACATTCAACTTGCGTTTTTCATCTATAGAAAGCGCGACTTAGGATATGTATTAAATTTACATATAGCAGTGTTCTAACATAGGTATTTGGATACAAAATCGGACTTTTTTGAAATAATATGCCAATTCTTTCCATATTTCCTTTCTTCGATACAAATTATGCCACAGTGAACAGTTTCGTAAAAGTCGCACGAGTAGATTTTAAAAAATTAGCTCCCAAAATTTTAGCTCCTCCATATTAATTCAATTTGGTACATATCAATTAATATCTCTTTTTTTTAATTAAACTTATTTGATTCTTCCTTTCACATTTCAACATTTAGGTTCATTTCAAATAGAGCTAGCCCATTTTTAATGATTTAGTTTTAAGATTTGTATTTTTAAATAATTTTTGTAAAATTTTAGAAAAAAGTTGGAATTTTATTCTATAAAAGTTTCATCAGTTCTTAAAGTAGATGTATTTCTATGCTTATCTGAAAAAAAATTGCATTCAAAATTTTCTAAGATATTCGGGAATTTACATCTTGGCGAGTTTTGAAATTTCGCATATGTTTTATGAACGATAATAATGCGAATGTGGTTTATGCACCTCATTAAAATTATTTGAAAGAGAACATTTTTTCCGCTTGTCTAGAACGAAAAAAATAAATTAAGAATTTTGCCATGTGAATTATTCTTGGCGTAAGCTGAAAAAATGCACCAAGATAAATTTTTGAATTTCTCCATAAATTTCGCACCAAATTTTACAAATTTTAATATTTATGCATAATTTGAATCGTAGAATCGAAATATGAAAAACAAATTGGCATTCCATTTCAGAAAAAGTCCGATTTTGCGTCACATTACCTACATTACAACAATACTATATATAAATCTCATATATATCCTAAGTATCGCTTACGAGACATGAAAATTGAAATTTGAATTCCGTGAATGGGCCCAGTAGAACGGGAGATATAGAGCTGTCCTTTTTTTTGCGCAGTGTACCTCATTTGTTAAATCATTATAAGCTGTGTTCAGCATGTCTTTACTGTTTGATAACTTCTCCAACGACTAATTTATTTTCTCCATTAAGACCATGCACTGATATTTTTGAATTATTGGAAACACAGTGAGCCTAAGAACTATTATGCTTCGTTCAATGATTTTTAAATTGAGTGTATGAGACCGAATAACACATCTGCAAGAAATCCGGAAACATACCTTGAAAGATATCTATAAATTTACCCTTTTCGAGAGATCTTTTGTTCTGCTCTTAGTTTCCGAGGATACGAACTTAGTTCTTTTTTTGACAGTTCCATTAAATATGTTTCGGAAACACTAATATTACAATCAAAAACAAATTGAAGATTTAATGTTTAATAAAACTGCTGTATCAGCAAACACAGAAAGGGATTTCCTGCTACTAGAACAGTATTTCCTATCTAGGTGATATTAACAAGTAAAATTAAAGTAGCTACAATTCGTGTTATGAAACGGACAGGAGTGTATTTAAAACAGGTTTCAAAAGCAGAAGATCAAGATATGATAGCAGAAGAAAAAATATCTGAAATATCTCACCACATGAATTCCTTGTACGTTACGCAGTTTTTGCTCCAATCCATTTAAACGTATTTCCTTGAGTTTCGTTCGAGATATATTCCTCATTGAATTAAATCTGTTCTCAGTTCGTGGCAAAGCAAAAATACATAAAACATCAAAATATCTTCATCAAAAACTGAAAAATATAGGAAAAAATAAAACAGTAAATACAATTAAAACAATAAAGAATATTATAATTAAAATCAGAGCGTCTACACCAAAAACAAATTCGGGCAGCAGGCAACTAGGTAGATTTTTCGGTGCACAAAATGAAAGTTTAGTTTTGGTCCCATTCGTCAAAAACACACTGAAGGTGCAGAAACTGAATTCACTATACTGTTAACTTTGAAATGTGAACAAATATGGCTGCTATGTTAAACAAAAATTAGGCTTAGCCGCACTTAAACAGCATTTAAATTGTTGATAATTCTAGAATTATTGTGTTCAAATTAACTAAATGGCATATAAACCTTAGTGGGAGGTAAGAAGAACATAATTCCATCATTTTTAAAGAAAAAAAATGTAGAATTTAACAATATATAAGAATAAAGAAACTAAGCTCACTGCGCCGAGTAACAGAGTGGGTGTATATACATATATATATATATATATATATATAATTCAATAAAAATTATAAAAAGAAAATTCTCTATATTACATCTCCAAGCAACAGAAATTCAATTTAAAAGCATTATTGAAAAGGTATTTTTCAGAATTTAAAAAATTTATAGAATTTTCAATCCTCCTTGCTTTAAACACAGTTGAGGAAAAACTAAATCGCAAAAATACCAAAATCAAAAGTAAACTTTCTAAGTATTGAAAAAACCAGTTATTGTTATTGATAGCAGAATAATCGACTTATCAAGGGGATAAACCAATCTACCATCAATTAACAGTAACCAAAATAAGAGAGAGCGTTTCATCTTACTTCCAAGTAAGCGTCAAATTATTTGCTAGATTCAAATCACTAATTGATACTCAATCAAAATAAAGATATTAGTCACTAAACCAAAGGAATCCTCTTAAAAAGCAAATAATCTTTAAGATAAAAAATGTTTTCACTAAGAACACAATTAATCTGAAAGAGACGCTTACTTTAGGAGACATATCCCCTACACTCTAGTTTACAATGTGGTCTCGATATGGTGTGGTCTCGAATTATAGTGTGGTCTCGATTATCAATTAGTGATTTGAATCTAGAAAATAATTTGACGCTTACTTGGAAGTAAGATGAAACACTCTCTCTTATTTTGGTTACTGTTAATTGAAGGTAGATTGGTTTATCCCCTTGATAAGTCGATTAATCTGCTATCAATAACAATAACTGGTTTATTAATACTAAAAAGTTTACTTTTGTTTTTGGCATTTTTGTGATTTGGTTTTTCCTTCACTGTGTTCAAAGCAAGGAGGACTGAAAATTCTATAAATTTTTTAAATTCTGAAAAATACCTTTTCAATAATGTTTTTAAATTGAATTTCCGTTGCTTGGAGATGTAATAGGGAGAGTTTTCTTTTTATAATTTTTAGTGAATTATTGCTTTATTACTTTGCAGCTTTAGCGCAAGTCTTGGGCTTATTAATTTTACTTTTAATTACTTTCATTATATACATATATACACTTTTGGTGCAGCCGATTGCAACCAAAAAGGGCGGTGGATAACTACATATTATAGCAGCCGTATATACAAAATTTCAACGTTCTGAGGCTACTCGTTCTTGAGTTATGCGAGATACATACATATGTATGTACGTACGCACAAAAGCCACGAAAAAAATCTCTTTAGAAACTATTTTAAATCAGTTTGATAAGTTTTTGGGAGAAAAAGAATCCTTTATTCTATCCTTACGTTCAGATATCAAGCAAAAACGTCGTTAAATTGCATTCGATAGCAGTAAAAATAGACATTTTCGTTGAAATATGATACCCGATATTTTTCGCCGTTACAATACTTCCTTCGTATAAAGTAAGAATTAAGTACTGTTGAACTAATGTCCTTTGACTTAATTTTAGGAAGATGGAACTTGTCTGCAAGCTCCAAATCTGGTGAGTGATGGTGAGTGGTGGAAGAATTGTGATGCACTACATTGTTAGAAACTGCTTAATGAGAAACGAATTGTGTCATAATGCACTGTAATGCAACAGACACCAGATGTTGGCTGCATTATTAAGGCCTAGCGTGCTGAATTACAGTGTACTCTCGATTATCACAGTGAGGGCTGCTATTATTACTACTACTACAATAACAACAATAAAATTATAATAAACCAATTTAAAGAAACTACAAATAAACAGTCAATTTAAATTTAACAGTACTGTGCAATTTTCCGTAAATTATTCTCACATTTGCACATTCTGCATTAAATTAATATTATGTATAATTTTTAATATTACATTATTGCGAAAGTTGAAGAAAGAAGAGTAATGCAGTGAGATACGTAATTGCTTATTATTCTGCCTCTTGCAATATGTACTTTTCCGCACTCTGGTTGTAGAGAGAATTCTTGTCTTATCAAGCATCTCTTAGATCTTTCAGAAATATCCTTAGTTGTTTTGCAGTCCTCAGGCATTTTTAATGTACTGACATACAAAGAATTTCTTTATCTGCTACGAAAAGAGCTTGTTGAACTTCTGTAAAAGATTTCGATTTTCTCTTGCACAAACACAGTTTTTTCCCTCCCATTAAAAGTTTCACTAAAGATACATTTTTCCAACAAAATCAAAGCATACCCTAATAGTGACAGACTAGCAAGGGAATAGAAAAAAATATTTGTATGAAAGTATAATCTTTTCCAGATTAAACAAAGAATTCAAGATATCAAAGGAAAGAATCAAAGGAATAATGGACTATTATTACAGTGATGGAAGAATGCAAAGCCTTCGCATCCCATTGTATGGAATCTCTAAAGTGCATTCTTAGTGCTTTTAGTAAAAAATAAATATTCAGAACCTTCAAACTTTTTATAAAAATCGAAGTCCTTATTTTCCTTTCTGCAGATGAGAGCTTTAAAGGTTATATTTGCTTGATAGCGCTAATTTGTTTGTTTTCACGAGTGACTGATGTGCCTTACTTAGTCCTTTAGTTTTAAATAAGCAAAGCTCTTATAATAGCTTATCTGAGGAGCTTGCAAGTTAATGCAAACATTCTTCAGATTGGATGTTCTTCGTTAAGCTTTGTTGCAAGATAATCATTTTCTCAGTGCCCGAAGTCAAAATCCAATTTTTATATCCTTGTACAAAGTAAAAAGGAAGTATTGTAATCGCGAAAAATTTCGGGTATCATATTTCAATAAAAAACCCATTTTGACCGCAATCGAATGCAATTTAACGATGTTTTTGCGTGACATCTGCACGTAAGGACAGAATAAAGGACTCTTTTTTCCCCAAAAAATTACAAAACTCATTTAAAACGGATTCTGAAGAGAGTTTTTTGTGGCGTCTCTGCATACGTACGTATGTATATATGTATCCCGCATAACTCAAAAACATGTAACCTCAGAATATTGAAATTTGTATATAGGACTGCTAGAACATGTAGATATGCACCTCGCATTTTGGGTGCAATCGGCTGCACCAAAAGTATATAAACATATGTATATATATATCCACTCTGTTACTCGTCTCAGTGAGCTCAGTTTCTTTATCTTTACATGTTTGTAAATTGTGCATTTTGTGCTTTAAAAGTGATTGAATTATGTTGTTCGAATCTTCCACTAAAGATTTTTATGCCTTTAGATAACATGCATGCAATAATTTTAGAATTATCAACAATTTGAAAATTGTTTAAATGCGTCTAAGCCTAATTTTTGTTTAACATGGCAGACATAGTTGTTTACATTTGAAACTTAGCAGAATAGTGGATTTGTTGCCAATTTAGAGAAACTGAGCTCCGCAACAATAAAAATAATGTGTTCTTGTATTACTGCGAATTAAATCATGATTAAAGCTTATTGGAATCATCATTTAGTTTTTTAAATTATGCCATATATTGACTCAGCATAGCGTCCACAATAAATTCAGTTTCTACGCCTTCAGGGTTTTTTTAAACGAGTGAGACCAAAAGTAAACTTTCAGTTTTGTGCAGTGAAAAATCTGCCGAAATGTTTATTTTGGCGCCTGGCCGAATTTCTTGCTTATGCGCCCAAACTGTCATTTTAATTGTAATTTTTTAAAAAATTCTTTTAACTGTATTTGGTGTCTTATGTTTTCTATGTCTTTCAATTTTTATATATGTATATATATATTGGGATTTCATGTATTTTTGTCTTCTGGCGAAGTGAGAACTGAATTAGTTATATGAGAAATATATCTCTGATGACGTTCGAGGAAATAACTTTAAAAGAAATGCAGGAGAAAATGCGTATAATATAATATTACCGGTTTGTGGTGTACACATCAGATATTTTGACTTGGCTCTAATAGCATGACGGTCAAGACATTGTAGCAGTATAAAAAAATTTGAAAACATTATATCAGCATATAAAGAATGCAAGACATTTATTACAGCAGTACTGAACATTATCAAAATGTTATAAAACTATAAAAATGCTATAGAACTGTCAAAATTTTACAGCATTATGGGTCATCATCGAAGCTTTGTAGAACTATCAAAATATTTAAGTGTTCAATGGGGTTGTGATCCGCAAGTCCATTTGTGAGGGCCTATCCAGGTTTTCAGCAGCTGTTACTTCGATTCACGAAAGCACAATGTTCACTAGAAGACAAGTATCATATAGCACAGAAACAATTCTTCACCTAATTGTTTCCAGAACACGTGTACAGTTTTCATGACAGCAAATATATACAAAAGTATCCCGTCCATTAAGTAGCAGTTAAAACATGGGTTTCACAATATTTGCAGACCCTAACCGATGATTGCTCGGAAGGATTCTGAAGTCATGATTCTGAAGAGATACAATTTTAATATGGAGAGAACTGGAGAAAACAACTACTCGCATCGGATGCATCCAGAAATGACAACCTCTTCATAATACTCGCAGTAGCAGCAATTATAATGATTTGAAACGTTTCAGGCAAAAAAACGACGAGTGTTTATTTCATCGTATTTCAACTTGAAGACTTGGCTTTCCAATGGCACTTTCATTTCTTTTGGAAATAATATTCGCATCATAAGAACGCAATCAAGCGTGTAGACCTACTTCTGACCCCCTTTTTTATATTAATATATATTATAAATTATAAGTAAAAAATTTGCGTAAAACTCATAACCCATCTAATTTATGAGGCAATTTGGTATTATGGAGAAAACATATGATTATTGAAGTTTCCGTAAATGGTATGGTTGTTAATGATAACTGAACACCACACTATGCTTTTACTCGTAAACCGAAAAAGGTAGGCCTGTTTGTGAATGCAATTCAGTGTCTTTTATGTTGATTGATTCCTTGGCGGATTTTAGGAGGATGTCGAGAATATACCTACTTACCTCTGTTAGCTATCAGATGTACCTGCCTTCCGTCACCTATCACGTAACCTGAACGTAAATGTTTTTTGGAATTAGAAACAATTAAATTCCTCCTATCCGTATAAAAATTGTTAGAAAAGGAAGAAGATTTCGATATTATCAATCGCAGCATTCTGTTATAAAAGTGATTTTTATGTAAATAGCTTCCCAATGCAACGTTTATGCCTCTAATACAGTCTATCTGTTCTACTTCACAGAATTCTAATACGATATCGAATATCTTAACATATTGTTACGAAATGTCCAGCAGCGGTAAGATAGCTTCCCCGCAAAACAGGTTGAGGGTTACCAGAAAATGGCAAGAAATAACAGGGTTGTCATAGTTGGCGTGAAATCGCCCATTTGGCGACAAAATCAGCGATATGCCATAGATGGATGGAGAATTTTCTGGAACGAATTCTTACCGGTTTGATCCAGAATGTTCTCGAACGCAAGCCAATATCTACATAAACGCTGCTGGTACGCGGAGAGTCAGTCAGTACCTAGTCTAGCGAGTAGATTGTTAGTCAGTGAGCGAGTGTCTCGTAATCTAGTGCCGAGTTGGTCGTCGAGTGCATCGAGAGACTATTTTAGTGTATCGAGAGTTAGTGCATCGTCGAGTTTTGTCTTAGAATGTGTTGAGCTTCGAGAACGACGGAACCCAGTCGGGAGATGTACTCTAGTGTATCATCGAGTGCATCGCGAGTTGTAGCGTGGAGAGTCTGCAAAGTACGTAGAGTTCCCAGAACGATCGAGCAGAGTCGGGAGCTGTACTCGGGTGCTTTGTCGTGAAGCTGTCTCTACCGTTATAGCCTGAAAGCTGTGTCGGTGATTGTCTCAGCGTATTTATAATAGTTCTTCGATAACTGTAAACGTGATTCTGGAGCTGTTCTGAGAATACTGGCTAATAAATGGTGTTTCGATACTTCATCAAGCGTTGTCCTTATTCACTCCAAATCCAAAAACACGTACGTGCGTAAGAACAAAAATTTAACGATATGCGTCAAAGGACATTCATTTATTGCAACATTCGGGGAAACCACTGGTGCAATAAAGCGCCCTTATACCAGAAAGGAAAAGATTTAACCATGAGTTCTTCAGGATTTATAAGTGGTATTACATACTTCATTGAAACCTGTAGAAAGAGAACTGCTAAATACAATATAATAATGGATTTTGACAAATTTGTAACCGATAATATTTTTTGCAATAAAGCAGAAGAAAGCAGACGGTGTTAAAGTTTCTGGTGGAAACGACAAAAGGACATTGAAAATGATTTTAACATCGCAAATTTTGGAGTCAAAAAGTTGCGTTGCTTCGGTGTCATTTGCAAGAGGCTGCTGAAAAACGACATTATGAAGTGAATTTTCAGTCTAGTAATTTACATCAACTAATCAAATCTATTAATTCGTAATTTTAAACCGAGCAGAATATTTCTGGGTATAGTTCGACCGTTTGAAACGCAACCCTGGCTGGCATTCTGCCAAAACACAAAGACTCTTTCAAATGGGGAGTTATTATTTGCTGCGACATGAAAGATCAAGTGAAAGTGTCTTCTCCGGAAAGAGAGAATTTAGAATAGAAGAGAAACACGCCAATGTGACAATCAAATTCGCTTAAACAACCTTGAATTTGGCGTACATTTACTAAAAACACTCAATCGATTTCGAAGGCAACTACAGGTCCCTCCTCATCAGGAGAACAAAATATCTAGAAAAGGGGGTGCTTTTCTAGATATTTTGTTCTCCTGATTGTGTTTTCGTTCTTCATGGAGTATTGCCATTAATCAATCCAAATCCACGAACTCATGCAGAAACGCAACAGTTTTATAATAGAAAACATTCCTTGCTAAAATGCATTAGCATTTTATATTCACATAAAAGAAATAATTATCAATCATGTAAAATCCTAAAGGCAGAAGACAAATTATATACAGAACTCCTGTCCCAACGTTTACATTTATTCTTGACAGTCTGTCAATTTCAACATCTTTAAAACGTTGTTTTTCTTGCACATTTTTCAGTTACTGTTTTTCTAAATATCTTTATCTGTTTTAACTACTTCTTAGTGCTGCCATCTTCCATTTACTGAACTCTGTCTTGCTGTGGTCGCGTTTGAAAGGCTTTCGGCTTTTAAAAACTAGAGTTATTCAACAAAAATGATACACGTTTCATAAAAGTACTTAGTTTTTTCCCGGTGACGTCTCTTAATAAAAATGAAGAATATTTGCTACAAGTTTCCATTACATAAAATTTGTTTAATTCTACTGATTATCCATCTACATAAAAGTAGTTTATTCTTTTAGACTTCATCGGAATCATGATCAAAGAAACTTTTATTGTTCTATCAAAGAAATAATTCATTCGTTCACTTTTCATTAAATTCAGAACGAGTTTTAGATAAGAAGAAACGATGGATGAAGTATTAATAATATGAATATTAGCCTAAATCTTGCTGCTCCTCCAGCCCACCATTGGCCGAGCTGTAAAGTCGTTGAATACTGGTAGTTCGGTCCGAAGTTCGAATCGCTCGAACGGGCTGGCTGCATGGGTGTTTTCGTGGTTTTTCCATGTGTATCGTATATACGAAACAGTTACCCTCTGAAAGTCCTTCATGAAGAAAGTCATTCTTCCCCTTCCCAGGTAGTCCTCGAAGTTTTGTCATAATCATACACACATCAACTCCTCCAATAACAGTTATTCCGTGTGATATTTAACTCAAATTAGTTACCTGTTCTTAATATATAACGCAAGTGTAATAGTTTAGACTAAAATTCGTTAACTAAAATCTTTGCCTTAAATAGAAAATTTGTAAAATTATTACTGCGGGCTATATTTCGTAAACTAAAATAGCATACAAATATAATACTTGCATCATTAATAAGATATATGAGAAATGATCAAAAGTGTTTATATCAGCAAAACGTGTAAACACAAATGTAACTAAATGCCTAGTTAAAATAGCATCCAAATGCGGGTATTAAATTTCAAAACAGGAGCACTTTCGAGCCAGTTCAGTTCAAGCATGAAGAGTTCACAAATGAGCCATTTTTCAAAATATCGTCTGTTGCAAATTGAGTTCGTGAATCCGTCCTTTCATTTCAAAATTAAATCAATTTCCAGGAACTTAGTAAAATGGAGATTCATTAAAATGAAAGAACTTTAAATTGAACTAGTTTGGATCTTAGTGTATCTCAATGATATACACAATGATAGCCCCTCTTCAGTAATTTATTTTATGATTTACGCACAAAATTGTGATTAAATATATAGCAGAGAATATTTACATTTACCATAGCAATGTACACTCATGTCCACAAATTAAGGATAATGCAAAATCAGGCAAAGGAAGAGTTAGAAGCAAACCAAATTTGACTTCTTTGTAAAGCTTATTTATTAAACAAAAGGTAAAGAGCAAAATAAGATGCTATATGTTTGATATTATTAAAAAAAATAGCGATTTTTTCTCCCTGGAGCAAATTACAAAAACAACCTATTTACAAAAAAACAATATTACAGGGTCGTATGTTTGTAATACATTGTATGTCTCCCAGACGATGCAATACAGTCCGTAGAACGCCTAGGCACGCTGAGTATCAAATTATCGATCTGATCTTGGGGGATATTACACCACTCAAAAAGCAATGCTCTCCGAAGTTCCGGTAGACATGGAGGGGGAGGTTGACGGGCTGTAACTTGTCGGCCAAGCATGTCCCACACGTGCTCTACTGGATTCAAGTCCAGTATTCAAGTGAGAATGCTGGCCAGTCCATACGGGTGATATCCTCTGATTGAAGACATTCACTTACGATGTTTGCACGGTGAGGACGGGCGTTGTCATCCATAAACGCAAAATGTGCGCACATGGCGCCCCGAAACAAACGTACATGATGTTCCAGAATGACGTCCCGATAGATTTGGCGTGTCATGGTTCCAATTTGAACATGCAGGTCAGTTCTGGAACCCAGAATAATTCCACCCCAAACGAGCACTCCTGCACCACCGTAACGGTGTCGTTCAATGATGTTTTCTTGGTGGTAACGGGTATCTGGAGCTCTCCATATTAAAGTCCGGTGAGAATCAGACTGCAAACTAAACCTGGACTCGTCGGAAAACATCCCACAAACCCACTGTTGCGGTGTCCACAATTCATGCTCTCTACTCCAGGCTAACCGAAGGCGACAGTGAGTTGCAGTAAGTGGAACGCATCTGACAGGTCTACGAGCACATAGACCAATCTGCCCAAAGCCTCTACACACGGTCTGCCTTGAAATTGTCGTACCAGTTTCTGAAGAGAGCTGACGAGACAGGTCTGAGGCTGTGCTCCGCCTGTTTCTTTTGGCAGTAGCTGCCAAATACCGGTCCTCATTCGGCGTTGTAACTCTGGGGCGACCTGTGCTGTAACGTCTACTCACATTACCATCACCTTGGAATTGTTGCCAAAACCTGGAGATGACACTCTGGGCCATTCCAAATTCGTCTGATACTTCTAATTGGGTACGCCCACATTCCAGACGGCCGATAATTCTGCCAGGTAAAAAATCATCCAAATGCGTCCTTTGTGTCATAACTATTTGGTTATTGCACTGAAATGCTTATAAAATTATAATGCCAGATTAAGAAGTGGGCATCTTCGGTACATGAAATTTAAACAGGGAGAAAAGACCTTCCCCTCGTATGCCTGTTCCCTCCCTGCCTCTCCCGCTCACCTACTGGATTGTATAGGCGTCTCCCTGAGACAGCTATCGGCTGAGCAAGACGACGTCAGCGATTTACTTGTGCGGCAAGGTCTCTTGGCCTTGGTGTAGGCTTTCCTGCCACAAGGGCCTGCCACAATAAATGATTAAACCCAGGTACATAGTGAAACAAGGCCAACACATGTGCATTACTGTAAGCATAATCTATTAGGGGATATTTATTAGGTCTTCCTAATTGTTTAGCTTCTGCCCCAATTTTGATAACTCCGGGGGGTGTCTGAGATTCTCCCTCTTACCCTACTATCAACCTATGGAGATGACTTATAGCTTGCCGTGTATTTTGAACTCCTCACTGTCACACAGGCTCTTTATGCATACAGACATTAATACTTTGTACTGTATTCGAACCTGGGTGCATAGGTTCGTTAGGCAGCATCTCTAACCACTAGACCGACTGGGAGGCGTGCGTTAAATACAGTTATCTGTAGAAATGGACTGAGTAGAAGAAGTTAACCATTGATCCGGCTGGTGTACTTCCGCTGCACTAATTGGGCAGTTCCACCAGTTTTGAGGAAGACCACCCTGGGGTTCCGAGGAATTTCACTCTTCTTTCGCTACCTTTAACCTCTTAAGGTGAGAATTCTCAGTTCAAGATCAAAACAAAGAATTCTCAGTTACGATCTCAGAATCAAGTTCACAAGAAAGCATGCTCCTATTGATTCGCTGTGATCAAAGAGAGATAGGATTCAGTGCTATACAAAAGGAAAAGACGAAAAACTTTTACAAGAAAAAGTACTATTTTGAAAGACATCAGTACAATATGGAAGGCATAAGACGAGGAATAAAATAGAAATCATGAAACTCAGAAACTCATGAAAGAACTTCAGCAAAAAGAAAAGAATTTTGTAAGAGGACGTAGGCAACATTCTAGTCGAAATGGAGCAAATGACAAAAGAAAACTTCATGATGAAGAAATAATATGTAGATTGCTTAAAAACAAAGATAACGTCTAAAACGATTTGTTTGAAGTGAAACCGAGAGAAGGTGCTGAACTCTGAAAAAATGAGGAAGTTATAAAGATTTTAAAAAACTAAATTGAAATACTTAACGAATTTGCTAAATTATCAAAGAGATAGCATTACTAATGACGGCTTCAATGCCAAATGATAGAAGCATAAAGCATTTACAAACATAAAGCATTTACAAACAGAAACCCTATTAACAGAATTAGTTACATTGAACTACCGCATATTTCTACTATTATATTCATTTCATATTTATCTATTTATAAATCTATTATATATATATTTAACATTAACATTTATTAAGAAAATTTAGAGTACTATGTGTTGGAGAAAATTCTCCAGCCAAAATTTTTATGTAATAATTTATGTTAATGTGAATACAATTATTGCACAGAATTTATCTGTAAACCATCCGCAACATAGTTATGTAAAAATTCAGGGATTAATAATAAATACTAGACAAAGGCAGA
This sequence comes from Stegodyphus mimosarum, assembly GCA_000611955.2. Classification (NCBI taxonomy): domain Eukaryota; kingdom Metazoa; phylum Arthropoda; class Arachnida; order Araneae; family Eresidae; genus Stegodyphus; species Stegodyphus mimosarum. The sequence continues at coordinate 1,325,971 of KK115100.1, read as the reverse complement.
TGTGATCAGAATCGATTTACCGTCATGGTAAACGGATGGTGCTCACGTCTCCTATTACTACTACAACTATTACCTTCAACCTCTCAAGAGAACTTGCGGCTGGTAATGTATTTTGAGTGTATCATTGTCACACCAACATTATACGCTTAGAAACATCAACGCCTTCTCCGAGATTCGAACCTGGCCTATCAGTACAGCAGACAGGGTCACTGACCACGACTTCGCCGACTGGATGGCGAACATGACAACCTACAGTTACCAATGAGTTTTGTTATTTTAGCGATATAATGCTTAATACCAATGAATACTTGCTACATTCAGAGCTGGCAGCTACAAAGGGATCTACTGTACGTGTAGAGACATTAGGTTATTTCGAAGAAGCATCAGACATGAAAAATGCGCAACGCCTTCGCCAGGAATCGAACCACGGACCTCTCGGTTACGCGTCGAGCATGCAGACAACTACACCACGAACGCGTGCGAAGAAGGCGAGAGAAATACCTTATATACTCCAACTTTTAAAGGGCGACTGGGGTTTAGGGGGCCAAATCGCGGTGGTGGAGAATCATCAACCACCACCTTTTTTAGTTCGGGCGCCAGTGTAAAGACTAAACAGGAATGTTGAAAAATGAGCAACACCTTCGCCGGGAATCGAACCACGGACCTCTCGGTTACGCGTCGAGCATGCAGACAACTACACCACGAACGCGTGCGAAGAAGACGAGAGAAATACCTTATACACGTAAAAAATGTTCTTTCCATATTTGGTAGTAGTCGTAATATCCATCTCACATTTAGAGTATTCAAAATTTCAGGTAGTGTAAAACGTTTCGAAAGTTCGCTATAAACTCTTTATAAAGAAACGGATGGAAATGCTTTAAAAAAAATTCTTTCTGCATAATACACAGGTGAAATAAATTAAGAGAATTTTCATATTTGATCTACGATCTCCAGGACTACTGGACAGATTTTAATAAAATTTGGTGTGCACATAGGTTGATATAATACAAACAAAATAAACATTCAACAGTTATAAGAGACACACATGTTCATGTGTAACACTCATGGGAGTTTAAACGTCTGAAACAGCGGTCGCAGAAGACACAAAAGAAATGGGTTAATAGGTGGTATGGTCCCCTTTTACAGTCATACAGCCAGCGTGACTACGGCCAGCCTGATGCCAAACTGGAAACAATTGGTCCCACTCATTCAGCAACGCTGTTTCCAGTTCATGGATGGTTCTCAGAGGGGGTTGCGAGTTGCAATTGCCCTTGCTAGAGCGTCCCGGACATGCTCTGTAGAGTTGAGGTCTTGAGACCTGGCTGCCAATCCATCCGGCGAATATCCTCACTTTCGAGAAATCCGTCGACCAGAAGAACTCTATGTGGCTTCGCGTTATGGTCCTGTATGATGAACTCGGGGCTCACTGCACCCAGAAAAAGACGAACATAGGGCTTCAAGACCTCATCCCTAGTGACCAGTCACGGAGCCTCTGTCAAAGGCGTGGAGAGGTGTGCGGCCATCCAACATGATGCCTGCCAGACCATTACACCGCCACCGCCTAGCTGTTGATTTCGCGGACATTGGAGGGTAGGTAGCGGGTCTCTGGCTCTCGTCATCTAAAAGTACGGCAAAAATCGGCGTTTAGGCTAAACTGGGACTCGTCGGTGAACAGAACGGTCGCCTATTGCTCCGTACTCCAATCACTATGCTACTTGCATCATGCTAATCGGACTCTCCTGTCTGTTGACGTGAGCGGGACGCAAACAGCCGGTCTTCTGGCTAACAGTCTTCTCTCATTCAGTCTTTTGGAAACAGTTACCCTTGTTACACGGGTTCCTGTGACTGCATACGGCTCTTGAGAGAGCTGAGAAGCTGTAGCCCCTTTGTTACGCCTCGCTAAAATGGACAAACAGGGATGTTTTCTGACAAACGTGGCTCTTGGTCGACATTGCCCAGGCTTTCTCTCGATGAATCCAGTATTCTGGGATTCTTTCCTTAGGTTACACAGGACCCTGGGCGTTAAATTAAACTCTCTGTGCATCTGGACACGAGATTGTCCTGCCTCTAGCCTCCCCACAATTTGCCACCTCATTCTATCATTTAAACGTTGGTGGTTACTCATTTTCACTGTTCCAGTATGAATTTAACCGATTGCTTCAAGATAACACCAAGAAATTCGCGGAGGTGTGCAAGCGAACGCAATTGGTCTTACCCTCCGTGCGCTTATCAAGCCTGTTTTTCTGCTGCCTCCGTCTATACACACGTGTACCTTTACGTATTTGCCGTACAAGATTTGCAGTTTTATCTAGAAGCAGTAGTTTTACCTTCAGTTCAGTTCTTTTCATGCCATTCTGTTAAATTTGCAAATTCTCTTAATTTATTTCACTATTGTAGATCTGATACTATGCATAAAACAGTATACATAATATCTTTTTTTAATTAATTACAAAAGTACCTGTTTTTAAAAAAAAACGCCTTTGCATAATATCTTTCTTTAATTAAAAAAAATAATCCTGTTTTAAAGCGAAGGTGTTTTATTAATTTCACATGTATGCGAATATACGAATATTTGAGTTTTTAGTAAGAAGGGCTATTAATATCGTTTTGATATTTTGCGTTGATTTACTAAATAAATGTCGGTTCACTTTTTAAATTGTTGCCACCAAATATTATCGCCGTGTGTTACATTAAAAAATTAAATAATGAAAAATCTGCACAAATGTGTGTATGTTTCTCACGTTGTGATAAAGTAACGATACCTAGAGCTATGAAAGTTTTAATAACGTAATCTTCCACAGAATCAGAATATTAGCATCTGCAAGCCTTAACTTCGAATATGTTTTATTATGGATTTCATATTTTGTAACACTTTAACGAATTTTTGATTAAGAAAATCAACGATTTCAAAGCGAGCAATAGCAACGCTGTACGGGAAAAAACATTTTTATCTCGAGCGCGCGAGACTGTGTATTGGAAATTCTAAAGATATGCTTATTTTATAGTTATTTTGCGATACCTCTGTTGAATTGAATTTTATGTTTATGTGTAAAGAACATGATATTTAATAAATAAATTTAACACATAAAACGTTAAAAAAGTCCTTCTGGGCATAATGTAAAATCTGAAAGACTTCAAATTTCTTTATTTAGTTTTTTTATTGTTTGTTTGTTTAACTAAGATTCATAAAGTGTTACTTCGGTTTTAAAATAAAGTGTTTTGTTAAACTGGAAAGCATACAAAAACATATTAATAATACTTTAAAAACAAAATCATGTATTATTCATAAAATATAATAGTCACGCTATTAAGGATTTCAAAATTTTGCCTGCTAATTCAAAACACGGATATTTAATTATTTTTAGTACAGCATTTTAACTGAACATCATATTGCATTAAATTTAATTAATAACATGAAAGCCAGGGAATATGTTTCAGGAACAACCAAAGGAAAAAAATGTTTCTGCACGGTTCTCAAAACCTCTTTCGCGTGGAAAAAAAGTTTTAATACCAGGAAAGCAAAAACATATGACACTTCAATTCAAATATGCAATATTATAATAAACTCTCTCCATGATTCACTAGTACAAAAAAGACCCAATTTACTCTGCCGATGTATGAAATATTTCCCCAAAAAATTACATCTTTAATCGCTCCAGCAAACTGAAAACACACGCATAAACGATCTCTCAAGATTTTAGCTCGAATGATCACAAAATATTGCGTAGCTGGAGAATGCGAAGGTCTTGGCGCGTGCGCAGTAACAGGTTCGACGATTGTCAACACACGAAGCGCATCCCTTTAACATCGATTCCCAAATATCATCGGGCTTCTCTCCCAAGGTAAGTCCCACTTGCATTTATATTTGTACCAAAAAAGTCTTATAAAGTCCCAGTATTTAGATACAGGAACCGTGCTTCACTCCATGTAGAAAATCGGTTGCGAAAATCGTAAATTATTTGTGCATTATCCGCAATCGTGGATGCTGGAATTTCATCCGCATCTCTCGCTATGACGTAGCAGCATCTGTATGGGTTGCCTTGCCAACCAAACGAGTGCCAAATTTATGTTTTTTCTTTCCTCTTAGTCCACAGTTCTATGTTATTACCTTCTCTTTTTAATATACGGAATCCACAAAGCACTATCTATTTTACCTAGCTGTCAAGCGTAGTGTAAACTGTGCACTAGTTTCATCAAACCAGCATATGACCGATAAACAGCTTAATATGCTTTGTTAGCTTTTATTAAATGACTTTAATGACCTAGGTTTAAAATCTGTATGCTGATTTTAAAAACATTTAATAAATGCCTTTGCTACACTACATAGCTTATGATTTGGCATAATGTAATACCAGAGAAGAACGTAAATCTGGGTCAAGGCCTTCTTTCAAGGTTAAATTTAGAATCATGATTTGCGGAGGGTTGTATATTTCCGAAATGTATGATTTCGTGCTTTGTGGCAATATGCTCATATACGATAATAAATTTAACGGTTATAGTTTACTTTCAGATCTGCTGTTCTAACGTAGTAGTTATAAAATGGTATTGATTTATTGATGCAATCTCTGTTGATATACCAAGAGCTCGGAAAAGAACGCTTAGCTGCGCGTGGCTATGATATTTCAAGAAAACGATTATTAATGTCGATCAATAAGAAAATATCTAAAACCTTCTCATTACTGAACGCATATTCACTCGGGAATTTGCTTCGCAAATTTGTTTTTGTAAACGTTTATTTCACTTGTAGAAGTGCGGAACTAATTGACAAGGATGTAAGGTCGTATAATTCGCATTTAAAAATGTGCTAATATTACATTTCGAAGCCTAAGACCATAAAAAAGGCCTTCATACACTATCGTAACGTTTACTTAAAAATATTGACAATATTATTCATTTTTTACACTTCTTTCAAATTACAAGCTTGCTTTACACAAAATTCTTTTAGCTTCTGTCTACGATTTGAGTTTAATAATCATTATATTCATTAAATTTACATTTTAAAGTCGTTTAAATAACAAAAGGTCTTAAAAATGAAAGCGCAATGTTAAGAAAGAGGTTTTTAATACAATAACTGGGGAAGTGTTACGTAAAATTACTCTGGTATGCCAATTAGCAAAACATTCATTATTCATTAATTAATTAAAAACAAAAATTGCCGTACCCTTGTGCATAAATTCCGCATAATATTTGATAAGAAAAATATTGAAACTGCCGAAGAATGTTGCTTCATCTAAGACGGAGCTGATAATCTCTGAAATAGAAGCTTTTATTTTACATTTTCTTCCGAAGTTTACTCTTCAAAAACGTTTACAGCTAAATCCTAAATTTATGTTGATAACAGACAAACAAATATTTCTGTTACGAAGTTTTAAATGCTAATTAATAATCAAACATTTGAAAAACCATTTTAAATTACACCACATTATTCAAATACATTGAAAGGAATCAATTAACTTTCTAATTATATTATAGCTTTGACCATATATAACTAAAGATAAAATACTGGGATTGCTAACAGTAAAGAGTTTACAATCAAAATTATCGAAAGGAAATTAAAACGAAATGGCTGCAGTGAGCTTTTTCCACATTATCAGTTCTATACATTTTTCTAATTCTATTATATCCTACCTAATACAATGGGAGACGTACTCTTTTGTGTTTGCCACATATGATAAAGAATGTTACAAGATATGTATATATATATAAACCTACTCTCAATATATTATCTCCAAGAAACGTTCTAAGTTTGCTCGCCAACTTAAGGCTAAACTATCTTAAATAGAGAACAACACTTATTACGACAACCCTCTTAAATTCCATCACTGAATACAATTGCATTTCCAGCCATTTCCGTTTAATATTTTTGCAGGAACGTAAATTCACTTTAATTTCCATTCTGAGTTTGATCCTTAAATATCTAATTAATTGCTTTTGTTTAAGTTAAAAGATTATGTCACTTTTGATCTTCTTTTGATTTTGAAATACGCTTTAATGTTAAAAAATGTATAACTTTTGTTTTTACTTTTGAACATGAGCTTGAAAATGAGAGTGTAGGGGAATATCTCCTCTAAAGTAAGAATTTCGTTTAGTTGTGAATTTCATTAGCAACTTAAATCTAAAAGATTATTTACTAATTTGATTTTGTTTATGAAAGGTTCTTTCGCTTAAATGGACTAATGTCTTTCTATTGATTGAGTATTGTTCCTGACTTCTGATTCGATTCTAGCAGCCCCTTGAAAAGCCAATTAATCTGCGAACAATTATGATAGTTACTTCTGCAATACTTAAAATTTTTACTTTTGACGTTTTTTGGTAGACTAAGGACTTTTCTTTACTAAACAAATTTTGTTTTTAAAGCAATAGAGGTTTAGAAAATTCTAATTTAAGTACTAATTAAAATACTGTTTTTAAAAAAATTCTTTTAATAATTCATGGTTTTATTCAAATAACAGTTCCTTAGAAATGGAATATAAAAATTACAATATGTATATATATATATTTTTTATATATATATATATATATAAATATTGTAGTATACATATTGTAGTACATATTGATATATATATATATATTGTAGTTTCAACATATTTAACCTTGTAGTTCCGAAATAAAACCTTTCTTACAAATTACATTTTATTACTTTGTACCCTCTAAAATACAAAAAAGACAATAAGGGAAAAAATCACTGCCTCGGAACATAACGTTTTCTTTCTAAGTAGGCTTGCATTCAAGATACTTAAAGCCCACCAACTGCCGACGTCGTTGAACACTGGTAGTTTGGTCCGAGGTTCGAATACCTCGAACGGGCTGACTGCATGGGCGTTTTCGTGGTTTTCCCCATTTGTAACGTATATACGAGCCATTTTCCTTTAGAAAGTTCTTAACGAAGGCATCTCTCATTTTAGACAGATAGCTTTCGAGGCTTTGCAGTAATCATATAAATAAACAAATGTGATATTTAAATTTCTCTTTCAGTTAAAATCTGATCTGATCACCATTTCTCATCATGGGACTCTTAAGAACATTTTTAATAAATCCAGGACAGCTAAAAATTAGACAACTGTAGAAACCCAACAAAATTCACCAAATTATTTTAAGCATTTCGAAAAGCACTCATTTTCAAGAAAATATTTTGGTCTGTCATACAGCATGAAGATCAAAATTGTACTATGATTAGTTAACTTGTAAAAAATGGCTTTTGATAATAACTTAACACTAAATAAAAATGTATTTTTCGAGAATTTTGAAAGCATGCGTCTGTTAATATACACTCACTTCCAAACGTTAAGCGCGAGGATGTAAAATGCAAAAAAATCAACAAATACTGCTTTGATTGACACAACATTCGGCAGGAGAGTAGCATATATATTTATGCATAAAACAAAATCAATAATTATATAAAGAAATGAAAACAATATTAAATTTTTGTAAGTTATCACATAATGACATATTGAAGACTTAAACAGAATTATGTATAAAGTGAAATTAAACAGCATAAAATGAAAATAAAGGACATTAATAGGGTATGTGAGTCCCCTCCCTCATCTGTATACAAAGTTTACACCTTGTGACCATGGTTTCAATTAGGTGGTCAACCACCTCAGAATTACGCAATCGCCATTCTTCTTGTAGAGCAATAAGAGTGGCTGGAGGTCAGAAACGTGAAGGTACAGCACGCCCGAGAACATCCCAAAGAGTTTCAATGAGATTAAGGTCGGGCGAATATGCTGGCCACGCCACAAGCGCAATCCCTTCACTCTCCAGGTAGTCATCGACGATGTCAGCTCTATGGGGACGTGCGTTATCGTGCATTAAAACAAAAGTAGGGCCAACTGCTGCAGCGTACAATCTCACAATTGGTTCTAGGATTCCATCTCGATACCGGACAGCCGTCAGAGAACCCTGTTTAAAGATGTGCAGGTCGGTGCGGTATTCTAATGAAATCCCTGCTCGCACCATAATGCTTCCGCCTCGAAATGCGTGATGTTTGGTGATGTTTGGGTCTGACTGCGTGTTCGTTGTTCACGCTGTGTCCTTATACGCTTGACATCTGGCTCTAGAGCGAATCTTGACTCATCAGTAAACATGGCATCGTCCCAGTCAGACACATTCCAATTGACATGTACCCGCACCACTGAAGAGCCAAGATAAGCCAAGTGTAATAAAACCAGGTAAAGATAACCACAGTTATTGGAATAATAAAAAAATGCGGAAATTGTAAAAAATAGCATTATTATTCGAAAAGCGTATTTATCTCAGTACATTCAACCTCGAATACCACATCAAATATCGCACATATGGTCACACAAGTCAAATGGTTTAGTTAAATAAATTGTAATACAGTTTTAACAAAATTGCCAGTGTAGTCTCTTGGAGCTTTATAGTATGTTAAGTTCTATTTTTATGAAAAGCTAAAAAACCACAATCTTGCAATATTTATAAAATTCTGTACCTTAAGAAACTATGCAGCCGGAAATAAAGGTTCGAAATGAATTTTTAATCAATCAAACGTGTGTATACATACTTGTGAACTTCTTTAAAATACTCTGTAGAAAGGAAATTTTTAACATTGTAGAGTCATTAGGAATTTTTTCGGAAGCAAGACACATGAAAAATGGGCAACGCCTTCACGGGGAATCGAACCACAGATCTCTCGGTTACGCGTCGAGTGTGCTGATCACTACACCATGAAGGCATGTGAAGAAGGCGAGAGAAATACCTTATAACATCATCTCAAAGTAGATATATTTCTAAGCACACATGCAAAAACTTTTTATGCATGAATTTATATATAAGCGCGTTTTGAAATTTAACGTATTCGTTCTAAGCGATAATAACGCCAAACTTGGTTTATTCACTTTGTTAAAATCATTTCAAAGTATGAACAATGACCTTTTTCCAGACTCGTCTACAACTAAAAAAAAGGAAAGGAAAATAGGTTGCTACAAATTAAGAAGTTCACCATGTAAATTAATCTTGGCGCAACCTGAAAAAAAAATGCGTCAAGATAAATTTTTCAATTTCTCTTGGAATTTCGCAATAAATTTTACAAAATTTAATATTTAGGCACAATTCGAGGCGTAGAATCTAAATGTGGAAACAAAATTACCATGTCATTTCAGAAAATGTTCGATTTTGTGTCAAAATACGTGTGTCAAAACAATGCTATATATAAATCTAATATATATCCTAAGTCGCGCTCTCGTGACATTAAAAACGCAATTGAATTTTGTCAGTCGATAAGGTAGAACGGGAGATATAGAACTTCCTCCCCCTTCTTTGCGCAGTTTACCTTGGAAAACGAGACCAATTTTCAAAAGGTGCAGGTAGGTTTTTCAAAATTCACCGCGCTAGTCAGCTCAGTCTGATCCGCCCCTAACGACGAAAAAACAGTCTTCTTTTTTTTAGTCCAAAGAGGCTTTGTCCCTGAAGGACTACTTTTGTTTTGGCACTTTGCGTCGGAAACATTAAATGCCGGTTCACTTTTCAAACTGTTACCACAAAATATTTCAGCGCTGTATTATATGTAAAGAAATTAAATAATGAAGAATGTGCAAAAATGAATGCATGTTAATTGCATTGTGATAAAACTACGGTACCTGGAGCCATCGAATTTTGAATGACGTAATCCTAATTCGAATATGGGCATCTGGAAGCCCATATTTGAAATTTGGAATTTGTTTTATTATTGATTTCATATTTCGTCAAGGTTTTCTGAGCTTTTGATTAACAAACTCAAGGATTTCAAAGCTAGCAATGGCAACGTTGTAGAAAAAAAGTAATTTTTATCTCCAGCGCTTGAAACTGTGTATCGGAAATTCTAAAGACATGCTCAGTTTAAAATTACTTTTCGATATTGCCCTTGAACTGAATTTTATGGTTTAGTTGCGAAGAACACGAAATTTAATAAATAAAGTTAACACATAAAACGTTTAAAAAACCCTTTGGGTGTAATGTAAAATCTGAAAGCTTTCAGACTTTTTTGCAGTGTACGTTCTTCGCATTTCGGAAAAACGACTGTACCTAGCTAGCTACCCAATTTTTAATACATAAAGTTCTCCAAACGAACATGAGCTCCCCGACGGTGAATTTAGAATTTCAAATTTCGATTTTGCTTATGAATTTTGGTTTAACGAATTCAGAGATTTGAAAGCGAGAAGTGGCAGCATTGTTCGAAAGGAAATATTTTTATGTCCATTGGGCAAAACGTTAAGATGTTTATATTTAAGTTTCTATTCACAAATTCGGCCATTTGAAAGCAATATGTAGCCACTGCCTCAAATAAAATACTTAGTATCTTCACGCGCCAGCTTGCTATTCAGTTAACGCATCGTATATTTAATTTCTAATTTCAATGGTTCTATTACGGAGTAGCATAAAAAGCGATTGAAAAGCAATAAACGCAGTTCTTAAAAATACTTTTTTCTGCTTTTCAATCTGATTGACTGAAACAAAAATGCATTTAAATCATGATATGTTTAATTAAAAATGTTAAATATTTTCATGAGATGGTTCTATGTAGGCTTATTATATGCTTTCTCTTTTTTATGATAACTCTTTTAGACGGCTGGCCGCTCGAGTATTTAAGTTTAAAAAATAATACAACGTATATAAACAAATGTATGGTAATCCCTAACATTTTATCGGGAATTCTAAAGGTAGGCTGTTTTTAAATATTTTGTGATTTTACTCTTGAATTTTGAGTGGCGTATGGCCGAAGAAAGTGATGTTTAATAATAAAGTTAAAAAGGGGAAAAAAGTGTGTTTGCAGAAGTAAGTCTAAGAGCAGACTGGTAACCTACGATGCTCAGCAAGAACATAAAAGAACCTAGCAAATCCTCTGACGCGAAGTTAAAATCTGAAACTATTCATGTTTTCTTTCTTTTCTTTTCTTTATTCTTTTTTCTTTTTTCTTTTTCTTTATCCCTTTATTTTTAGAGCTAAATTTGGTGTCTTTCGTTTCCAACTTAAAGGGTTTTCAAAATATTTTGGCAGTAATTATGGAATGGAATTATACATACTTGTGCTGAAAAGTGGAACATGTCGAACTTTTTAACGAATGGCAAAAAGATAACATTTCGGAATCACGCATATACGTTTTGCATATATACGTTACTGATACATACTTTACGCATATATAGGTTACTCATACATACGTTACACATATATACGTTCCATATATACTTCATACATGTACTTTAATCACATATATACGTCTTACGCTTTGCTGTATTGGCTGTGCTTTAAAAATCATGCATAATAGATCTAGCTGTATTTTGTCCCTTAACAAATTTTGCTGTAAACTGCTAGTCGTTGAACAATCACATTCTAAAGTGAGAAAGCTTCTTTCTCAACAGAAACGGATAAACACTGCCGTCATAAATCTTGTGACTACCTCTACATTCTGCATGCGTTTGTTAACCCTTGTTAAATGCTTACGAATTCTTAACTACCGTATGTAACATGAATGGGTTACCTATACTAAACACGTACCCGAAACTACCAGATATTCAGATACCAAAACTGGCTTACTGGAGATGACTGTAATGCTGCACCAGACGCATAATTCATTGTAAAAATGACAGATGGCCTCATACATATGGATTCATTTATTGTATGTATGTTAATCGTCTAATACTTCCAAATGGTTGTAGAATGTTCTGCCTTCTTACATTGTAAGCTATTTAGCTTCGTAACGAACTTCAGTACATTTTATTACCAGGCTATTCTTGTCAATCGAAAATTGACCGATTCAGCTAAGGTTCACGTGCACTGTCAAATCGATGTAATAATGATAATGAGCAGCAACGCGTTTGCTTGGTATTGATTAACTTCTGGTAATGCTTAACTTCTCTGCGTGATATTTAATTACCCTGGGCTTTAAAACTGTTTAAATAATTTATTAATTTACCGCAATAATTTTACAAAATTTGTAAGTTTTCAGTTTTAACGGTCAAATAAGAAGGTTTGCTAAGGTTTTTAAAGCTCTGGCTGAGCTTGCAGTTTACTAGTCTACTTTTAAACTTACTCCCATTAAGCAATTTTTTTTCTTTCTACTTTTATTATTCAGCATCACTTTCTTCCTACTTACGCCATATGCAATTCAATAGTAAAATTACAAAAATTTTAAGGGCAGCAGAGCAGTATACCTTTAGAATTCCTGAAACAGGGACAAGGACAGGTAAAAGTGGACGGAGCATCAGAACTTCGTCAGTGACTTTTACAGGTATTGCTCCGCCGCACTACTGTAGCCGCTGGACGTTCGGTTGGTCCGCATCGGATGCCAGACTAGCAAGACATTTACATAGAAACTTTACATCCATTCTAGACTTACGTATTGAATATACAATTACAAAGACATAGTATACAATTATTACAAAGAAATTACCAATTAACAAAAGTTGGATTATGGCAGATTAGTATAATATAATTACTTTGAATATACATCATACAGACATTCATTATACATCAGACATTCATTATACATCAGACATTGTACATTGTATTGGGTTGGCAACTAAGTAATTGAGGATTTTTTTTAGAAAATCAAAGACAATTTTTTCATGGAACTAAATAACTTTATTCTGTAATGTATTACCCATTTTGACCAATGACCTTTTGCCATCTTTCAGGCAGCATCATAATCCCACGTTCATAAAACTTCTGGTTTTTATTAGCAAAAATCTGAATCAGGTACGATTTGACGTCATCATCATTATTGAAATTTTTACCATTCAAGGAGTTTTGTAAAGATCGAAACAAAAAGTAATCAGATGGTGCAAGGTCAGAACTATATGGTGGATGTGAGAAAACATCCCAACCAAGCTTCAATAATTTTTGCCGAGTGACCAAAGATGTGTGTGGCCTTGCATTGTCACGATGGAATACGACACCTTTTCGATTTGTCAATTCGGGCTGCTTTTCTTCAACTGCATTGTTTAATTTCGTTAGTTGTTCAATGTAGACATCAGAATTAATCGTTCGGTTGGGTGGTAAGAGTTCAAAGTAGACAATTCCTTTGTAATCCCACCAAACTGATAACAAAACTTTCTTTTGATGAATATCAGCTTTTGACGTTGTTTGAGTTGGTTCACCTGGCCTGCTCCACGATCTTTTTCGCTTGATATTGTTGTAAACAACCCATTTTTCATCGCCAGTTATCAGTCGTTTTAAAAATGGATCATTTTCATTACGTTTCTTTAGCAGATCGCAGCTGTTAATGCGTTGCGTTAAATGCGTTTCTTTCAATTCGTGAGGAACCCATGTATCGAGGTTTTGAACATAGCCAAGTTGTTTTAAGTGATTTTCAATGCATGTATGTGATACTGAAGCTTCTCTGCAATCTTACGTATTGTACTGTGACGAACGCAATTTAAATTTCGTCAATCGGCCCAGTAGAGCGATAGATATAGAACTGCCCCATTTTGATTTTTGCGCAGTGTATATGGGCTTCAGTGAATGAGTTTCTTCCAATGTGAGCTAGCTATTAAACTCTGTGGGACGTATTTTAATTTTCATAACGCTGTGGTCATAGCAAATATATGAAGCGATCATCAAAGGGAACGTGCAGCTATATTTGAATTGATTTTGAAACACAAGTTTGGCCTTCCTTTTCAGTGCTCTCTGAAGAAAAAAATACTGAATTGATGACAGGCCCAAGGATATGATAGAATATACAAACTACTGGAATTATTTACATCGTGATCCCTGTATCGTATCAATATTACTGTGTTTGTGCATTTTACTTTCTAAAATATGTCCTACTTAAAAAATAATATTAAAGAAATATGAATGAGGATGTAGCACTAAAATATTCTATTTTAAAATCTAAAAGAAATTAGGAGGAAAATTTTCAGACCCAGTGCTCATTCTTGGTCGTACAGCACTTTGTAGGATTGTATTTGATCTGAAACTACTAAGTAATAAAAGAACTGTAACAGATATGAAGCAAAGTATTGCTATGTCTGAAACAGTGACTAAGTAGTGCAAAGGTTAATATAATCTTTTTTTAATTTAAACTTTAGAACCCAAATGCACTCTCTTGTGCTACACTAAAAGATGCAACTAAAAGAATAATCACATGTAAATCAAACACTGAACAGTAGTCAAAGACTATATAACTGAATATTTCTAGAAACAGGTTCACGTCTATACCGGAGCGTTAAAATCAAAATGTCAGCAGCGATAGAACGCAAAGACGAATAATTACAACTACCAGAGCAGGCAAATAACTAGAACGTAGTATTCATGCGAAGCCGGAAATACGCTCTGTCTTAAAATCCGAAATCCTCTGATCATGATTCATCTGATCAACTGATTACTCATTTGCATTCTTGTGAGGAATACGGAAAGGCGAAATTATAGTAAAGCCTGAAATTATAAATAACTGGTTAATTAACAGGTCTCCATACCACTGGACGCCTAGCTTAATAAAAACACACATCGATTGGAGAAAAAATAGCACTTGAAAACTTAGAATGTTGACGGTAAAATTTCTTTTGAAATGCCAGAAAGCCTTCTGTAAACCTGGTCCATATTTGAATAAAAAAATAACACCCAAAACAAACAGCATCCGCCAAATATGGATTATTCGAAAAACAAAAACTATTATCGAGGGCCGAAAATTTCACAGCAGGTCACATATTGCTCTGAATGTCAAAAACATACAAGGTATTTTTCCCACCTTCTTAGCATGACTTCGTGGTGTAGTGATCAGCACGCTGGGCGCGTATTCGAGAAGTCCGTGGTTCGAATACCGGAGAGGGACTCGCTCGTTTCTTCGATTTCCTTCTTCTAAATAACCTAATGTTTCTATAGTGGCACCCGAACTAAAAAAGGTAGTGGATGATGATTCTCTACCACCAAGATTTAGCGATTTCATCCCTTAACCCCCAGTCGCCCTTTAAAAGGGGGAGTATATAAGGTATTTCTCCCGCTTTTTTAGCATGCGTTTGTGGTGTAGTAGTCAGCACAGTCGACACGTTTTGGAAAGGTCCGTGGTTCGAATCCCGGCGTGGCATTGTTCATTTCTTCGATTTTCTGCTTCAATATAATGTCTCTACAAATAAAACCAAATTATCCAGGAACGAATCATATACCATATTCATTATAACATTCCAAAAATATTCTTCTCAAGGATCAGAAGATTTAAAGTGGTTTCAAATTGGATCTAATCCTGTTAGGATATTTAGAGGGAACAGTAAGCTCAGTTCAAAACAGATCCAATATACGAAATTCGTGTTCCATTTAAATTTCAATTTGAAGAAATAAGTTTATGGATGAAAATGGATAACTTCACAATTGTTTGATAGATTGCCTTTCTTTGGTTAAAATTGTTGTGCATTTTAATTGATTGATTAGAAAAATTATTTCCTTAATTGAATAAGCTTCTGTACTAACCATTAATAACATTTCTGGAATTAATCAGCGCAGCTTCAACACTGCATCGCGTGCAAGTGGAAATTAGGATTTATGAGTCCTCTTTCTGTTTAATTGATAGCATTTGATATGTCAGCAGACTTATCATAACTTACCGAATTTGTTTAACTTGTCATAGTTGCGATGCTTCAAAGAAACGAGTACATAAAATCAAATCCAATTTTTGATGAATATATGACCAATATTTAAAAGATTTATTATTTAGTATTTGCACTATACCGAATCACGAAATAGCTTTTTTGATTTAAAATTTTCCAGTACATATTCTTACTTTCTAAATTAGATGAGACATTCTGAACATTAAATTAAAATAAGAAAGGAAATATATTTTAATTCTTAATCAAATATTTCATAACGACTTCGAAATTTTCATCTGAGATATCTTTTTCCAATTGCACAATAATATAAATAACAAAGGTTAGAGAGCTATTGGAAAACTTGCCGATAGATAGGAAATGGGTTAACATTAATGTAAATGTAACTAAGTATCCAAGTTGTAAGTAAATTAGGGAAAAAAACCATACAGATATAATATTTTGAAAGTGTTTAATCGAAAGAATGTAAATGCATTTTCTTCATAGGGTGTTAAATATTTCTCAAATTTTCAAATGCAAATTTTTTTTTAAAATTTTATTAGAGTCCTGCAGCAGCTGTTACATTTTTCGTGCACGAATTTCATCTTTGTGGCTATATATAGTGTAACTGTAATGAAAGTTACACTTTCAAGAATGCCTGAAATTTGTCCTGAATATATATAGTACGTGACATAATGGGGATTTGGCGAAGGTAAAACAAAGTGGTTAAAAATGTTATCAATAGATGGCGCTGCACTCATAATAATAATCTAAATACTCGAGTTGACTATGAGCTAATTATAATAACATTTTAACTAAGTGACATACGTCAGGCGTTTAATAAAAACACAAGGTTGTACAAGCAGTTTCCGTTTTTCTGCATTTTAGATACTCTTTCAATGAAGGATCGTTCTGTGCTTGGGAAATTCTTTCACAAAAACGGATGCTTTGTATCAAGTACTCTGAAGAAGTTTCCTAGGCTGGTGGGTATAAGACGCGACTGTAGTCCCATATATGTAAACCGTCTGAGGAAGATGATTCATAATTGAGAACATTTATTTGACGTCAAATCTGGCAGACAGAAGAAAGCAATTTCTTCGACGTCAGTGGCAGGTGTGGCTAACACTGCAAAAACAGATGAGCAGTGGTGGGGGAACGTGCAAGGAAATTTCTCGATCTTTTGATATGCCTTTCAGCACGGTTAGCAAAATTTCATGTGGCATCCCGCAATGTTACCCATTCAAACTGAAGTTACGTTGATCTGCCAAAACGATAAACCTTTGTCCTACAATTTCTTGCTCGGATGGAAGCAGTCATGGAATATTTTGTGGACAGAGGAAGGCGATTTCCAACTCCAAGTTCTGTCAGTGTTCAAACTGCAGAATACTGTCAACGAATGATCCTTTCTCACTGCATCAATTAACTTCTCATTGTGGAAAGATCGCTGTTTGTTGTGGGCTTACGTCAGCGTTTATCGTTTGTCAACTCTTTTTCAAGGAGATAGGTTCTGCAGGTCCTATTACCCTTGCCGTTGATGGCAAACGGTAAGAATCTCTTTTGCGTTAGCAGATCACTCCAGAACTTTAACAGGGTTTATATGTCAGTAGCACAATTTTTATCCAAGATGGGAGCGACTCCGCAATTTATAAGACGAGTGAAGTAGCTGCTGAATATCCATTTTCATAATGGCAGAATTATCAGCCGTCATTTTCCAACAGTCTGGCCGCCACAATTCCCAGAAGTCAATCACTGTGATTTCTGGCTGTGTTGGTAACTGAAATATGTTGTTCATATTGATGTGCTTTCGAACCTAGCTGAAATGGAGACACGGACTAAGAAATTCATTCACAACACCAGCATGGTTTCTTTTCGATGTGTCACGGAACGTGCTGTTTGCGAATTCAGCTCGTGGCAGAAAACAGTGGGCAGAGCATATTGAACATATTTTAAGCTAGTTCAGGGTAATGAATACTGAATCCCTGACTTCTCCTATTATCATCTGCGACACATTCTGCCAAGCTTTAATCAGTTGTCGTTCCAGATCTGCGATATTTTGTGGTGCCCAAATCTGGCGGCCTACATTGTCCCAGACATGCTCGATTGGTGAAAGGTCTGAGGAGCTTGCTGTCCAAGGAAGAGTATGAACCGCACGGAGACAGTCCAGCGATATGCGAGCGGTATGTGGCCTGGCATTATGTTGTTCGAAAATGGCCCCAGGATGACATGCCATGAAGGGTAATGCAACCAGCCACAGGATGGTATTAATATATAGTTGATCTGTTAAAGATGTACGGAGGATGACTAAAGGCGACCTGATGTCATAAGAAATAACGCCCTTTACCATCACTCCAGGGGTTATGGCTGTAAGCCTTTGTAATGCAAAGGCTGATTGGGACCTCTGGCCCCGTCTTCTCCAGACACGAACACGGTGGTCATCTGCTTCAAGAGTGAAGTGGGATTCATCGCTGAACACTATACGATGCCAGTATGATGGCAGCCATGACGATCGGCTGCGACACCACTCCAGACGACTCCGCCGATGTTGTGGGGTCAAAGGTCTTAAAGACCTCAGTGAGCGTAACCCCGCCTCAGACAAGCGTCTTGATATGGTAGACGTTACCACGGGAGGTATAGACATTGCTGTAATGTGTTGAATAGTCGACAATGATACCGTTGGGGTTGTTCAGGCCTAGCGAACAATCCTATCTTAAATTACTTATTCGCATTGCCTATACGCATTTGCGTTCCTTGCCTTCCAGAGCCTTCATTTTGTAGGCAATTTCCCTTAGCAACCATTGTTGCTAACATCTTTGCTCAGCAGTGTCTGTACGCTACAGATGGCGGCCTATTGCTCGGTATGACCACCCAGCTTCATGCAACCTACAATGCAACTACGTTCGAAATCGTTTATATCGAAGTCGAACTTAGTTCGAAGTCGACCTTATAGTTGTCTATAAGGTCTTGGATATCGTCGTAATGCCATCTTTTGCTGCTTCTTTGCGGAATTACGATCGCAGCAACAAAAAAAGATAAATTTTCAGTGTCTGTTACTGGTTTTATAATTTGTGAATTGCGCACTATGATCGCAATTCCACTTCGAAATGGGCGCTATAGAAATGCTTTAGAAATGCATGGTGTGATCAAAAATTAACGTTCATTTGCCTTGAAACTTGCATGTTCGATCAATGCGTAGTATTTGCATACCCAAATTCGTCACGATCGAGAACGTCCTTCTTGGTGCGTCGATTGTTTTGCAGAAGAGTGTATTTCACAACTTAAACTGAAAGAGAATCATGCTAGTGTAAAACTTAAAATTAAAAAAAAGAACAACTTCACTTGGGTATACATTTTCGATAAACTTACATCGATTTTCAATGCGATCAGACCCAAGTCCCCTGTTCTTCGGGAACAGAAAAATTCTGAGAACTGGATAGAAACGATAGTATTTATATCGAAGCAACAGGCAGAGAAAAGCAAATTCGAACGCAGAGCCATCTAAAGTAATTTGGCAAAATGTTTTTTCTTTCGAAGAAGAGGGAGCTATGGTAAATCAACGAAGAAATCAATAAAGTTTTATTCAAAAGATAAGCCAAAATAAGGATTTGTTTCCTTAAAAAATATTTTACATGTGTTCAACGCAAGTTTTACGTGCTGATGATTGCTGTTTTTATTTAACTGTAACAACAGATAGTTTTCCTGTACATCCAAGTAAATCCTGTGTAGTACAGTCCTGTATAAGTACTGTCTTAGCAGGAAAGGCAGACACACTGATCATTTGTGAAGTATCCAAGAAACAGTGGGATGAGTGTTTTTATATTGTAGTGCAACAAAATTTAATTGGCATTATCAGTAGGTTTATCAACATTTAATCACGTAACACGAATTTAAAACTTTAAAAAGGAAGCCATTTTAATTACGCTTGAGCTCATATTTTCTCTTAGCAAGAATTCAGACTTTCAACATATAACTATTTAAAAGCCTAAGGTATTTATTTTTTTTTTTTCATTTTCATTTTCCTTCATCTAAGATTACAACAAATTTCTCTCATTCAAATCTTTCTGTCCTTAATAATTATCTGAAGAAGCAAGAAAATACTTTAAAGAAGAGAAAGGTAAAATCTAAAGTTTGAACTTTGAAAAAATTAGCTTTTCTACGCCAAGAATCGATGAGCTGATTTCAGGAAAGAATTCAGATTATTCCGCTGAAGAACGTGCAAAATGTGAAAGATGAATAATGTTTTACTGTATCCTGCAATTAAAGGTATGTAGCGATTTTATTTTAGGAAGGCAAGTAAACGATATTTGTATGGCTAAAGTTTAATTCTCGCCAGTGCCGTAAGCTGAAATTTGTAAAAATACTCGTTGATTGTTCCTGAATACATCCGGAGGAATTTTTTTTGCTTGAGTTTTGTATCTAGGTATAGAATAACGAAGCGTTTTTTCCAAAACCGTTTGTAAAATGGATTTAAAATGTATTCATATGGGAATTTTTGGAGATATCTGTATGCCTGGACGTAGCTTGCGTACGTCAAAAATAACTAGCGGTAGTACTTTCGATTTTTGTATATGGAACTGCTACAACATCTACTTATGCACATCCCCTTTTAATTTCATATATATATATATGCAATAATAAAATTCCATATTCAAAAATACACTGAAAACCCTAACTTAAATTTCGTCTTTCCTTTTTGTTTTTTCCCCAGCCACAATTCTAAATGCATGTTCTTTTGATTTTAATGGCGAGGATCTCTTATTTGAAAGTGCGTGGAATTAAATACACAACCCCGTAGACAAGTTGATTTTCCCGCGTTTTCTACACGTACAGTTATTGAATGTTCTGGAAATATTTAAAGGGAACTGGATTGGCTGACGAGGCTGACGTCATTTCTTGAAAGCTTCGCCTCTCCAGAGCTTTATAAAAGGACTCACAAAGAAATATCGAGGGCTCTTTTCATTAATGTAACGATGGAGCAAAGTTCAATACAAAAGTTATTAATTGTTCTTTTTTATTTACTCCGAGGATCTGATTTTTGTAACTGCTGTTTTTCATGGAAAT
This sequence comes from Stegodyphus mimosarum, assembly GCA_000611955.2. NCBI lineage: Eukaryota > Metazoa > Arthropoda > Arachnida > Araneae > Eresidae > Stegodyphus > Stegodyphus mimosarum. The sequence continues at coordinate 1,305,401 of KK115100.1, read as the reverse complement.
TAATAAATGGATCCTGTTTTTTCTTTAAACTTATCGTCTGATACTTACTGAGCTACAACGGCTTGATTTTTTGGTACATCACATATATATAATTATATACATCGTTAATAATTATCTAAAGAAGCAAGAAAATATTTTACAGAAGAGAAGTGTATAATGTAAAGTTTGAGCACCGAAAAAAGTAACTATTCTACGCCAAGAACCGATGAGCTGATTCTATAAAGGATTTCAGATAATTTTGTTGAAGAACATGTAAAATGTGAAAGATGAATAATTTTTTACTGTGTTCTCCAACTCAAGGCTCTTAAAATTTTATTTTAGAAAGGCAAATAATCGATATTTGTA